>QODF01000142.1:15973-65828 GCA_024372805.1 Oostethus manadensis | reverse complement strand
ATATATACATATATACATATATACATATATACATATATATATACATATATACATATATATATACACATATATACATATATACATATATATATACATATATACATATATACATATATACATATATACATATATACATATACATATATATTCCAAATCACACCAAAACCTGATCTGTAACCATGTCAAATGAGCTGTAACTGTTGTAAAATAGATTGAAGGATGGCGCAGATTTCACATGCGTAATAGTACAGATTGGCTTGCCCCACTGCCGAAAAGGGGGTCGGCCGGATGTAGACGCGTTCTGCACATGCGTACAACTGATTGCGCTCCCGGTAAGAATTACAGAATGACACTCACCACCTGCACAGTGCAAGGACACAAACAAGTACATTCAGCAGTACTTTGGTTGGAATAGCTATTTTAATAACCATGTTCAATTACGGAGCCACAAGGTGGATGAATGGGTAGCATGTTGGCCTCACAGTCAGGAGGTTCTGGGTTGTAATGTCCGTTGGGCATCTCTGTTTGGAGTTTGCATGTTCTCCCCGTGCGTGCGTGGGTTTTCTCTGGGTACTTTGGTTTCCTCCCACATTCCAAAAACATGCATGTTGGGTTAATTGGCGACTCAAAATTGTCCATAGGTATTAATGTGAGTGTGAATGGTTGTATGTCTTTGTTTGTCTATATGTGCCCTGCGATTGATTGGGTACAGTCCACTCGTTTCCGACTGAGAACCATGGCCTCGGATTTGGAGGTGCTGAGTCTCATCCCAGAAGCTACACACTCAGCTACAAACTGTTCCAGTAAACGCAGAAGGTCCCAGCCTGATGAGGCCATAAGGACAACATCGTCTGATAGACTCCAGCATACCTCTGCAACCCTAGTGAGGATAAAAGGCATAGAAAATGGATGGATGGATGGATACATTAGAAATATAACATTAAATTTAATATTTGCATTTATTAGAATTATCATTACAATAATTATATAACTGATTATTTGTCTAGGACATCATTATTAATAGAATTTAAACTTTGTTTGTATAATTTACCTATATTATATGGTCAGATTTTTCTGGATGCCCTGTAGAATATTCAAGATCATGTCATGGGAGTACCTCTCGACATCGACACAATAACAAGAATCTCGTCCGTGAGCGGCAATTAACATGGGGGCGACACAGACTCCATTAAAGCTGCCGGATGCTGACTTAGCACCATGCAGTGAAGGCGTAATGAGCGCAGCGGCCAGTTTTGGTTTGGGGGACAAAGTTGGGTCTGTGCAAACGCCGCTGATGACACGTGTTCCTGGAAAGGGGGCGATCATGCTGTGGCCCTGATGGTTACTGGAAGCATGAATGAGCGTTTCTATCATCATTCTGCTGAGTCATAGATGAGGAGGAGGAAACATCCTAGTTGTGTGGACACAGTCAGTTCTAAAGACCATGCACGCATTCACTTCCTGTCACTCCCTGGCTCACTTGTGCGTCCTATAATACAGAATGACAAGCGTGCAGGTCTGCAAGCTGCTGAAAGCTCCTGACAGCACAAGCGGTGTCACTTTCTTTTATGCACATTGTCTTTTGGAGCAGAACGTTCCAGAAACAAACACACGTTCACCTCCAGAGTAGTCGCTGCTTCATTGTGTCGTCCTTTCAGTCCTCTTTGTGTTTTTGTCATCATCTTTGGAAAATCTGAAGAGGTGGTCAGAGACAAGAGCACCACCTACAGGAGGTCACGGGAGTAGCCTGAATCGGAACTAGCCGGGGTGGAATTGAAAAGGGAACCAAAATATTTTGTATTGTGCCTGTAGCCTAGGTCCCAAACATACGTACGGGATTCTATGGCCAGTCTATGTGCAAAGTAAATTGCAAGACAAACTTACGTACCTCAGACGTTTTTGTGCGTGTGTCTTTGGTACATTTTGCTGGTGTCAGGTATCGGCAAACTTTCAATTTTTTTGTATATCACACTTGCAAACTCCCAAGATTCCACAATGCAGCTATTTTATTTTCAACCTCTGACAAAACAAACGATGGTCTCATACAATTTCCCCAGGGTTTTTGCTACATGGACATTGACATATGCTATATCAGGGGTGCCCATTACGGAGGTCGCCAATGTAGTGTTGGTCACGTGTCACCTATTTCATAGACATAGATGTCATATGGCATCATTCAGCTGACATTAAGCACCCTCCTGATTTGCTTTTGTGACGTAGTGGCAAAAAAAGTTAAGAACAGATGTCAGCAGCCACAGGCAGATAATGCAACGTTCATCTTTATTATTCTGATTGCATATAGCCTAACTGAACGGGAAGATGCCTGTATCTATAACAAAAGTTACCTGTTCACTTGTAGAGGGATAGTTGTGTAGAAAAAACTTAATTGTTTCATATCTCAATTAATTTGAAATCAGATATCAATATCAAATATCATAACATAATTTCTTTACGCTTTATTTTGAAAATCATGGACCAGAATCAACTGTCTGCCCTGTTGGCTCTTAACAAATAGGAAAGGAAGAGAAGGCAAATAGAAACTTATTTTAAGTATATTAATGCATTTGAAAAGGACCCTTATGGTGACTTCATTACCGACAGTAAATTTAAATCCATCCATCCATTTTCTATGCCGCTTATCCTCATAAATATATTTTTTTTAATCCTGACATGTACGCAGCAGTGGTACAAAACAGCGGCGCCAGCCTGCCTCCCATGCAGACCACCACCACTGCTTCAAAACTTCCTAGGGGTAACTATCTGAATTTATTAGTGGTTATATTATTGGTGTGAGTCACTGAGCATGCACAGAAGTCGGACCGGCACAAACAACAGGAGAGTGGCAAATGGAACCGGGAGTCACAACGCACCGAGGCCTCCGAGAGAAAGCGCCGCATGGAGGCGGTGCTGGAGATCTTGTCCAGCACGGTCGAGCTGCTGGCGGTGGCGGTGCGAGCGATGACGTCAATCACTGGGACGGACGCACTCTTTCCCGGGCATTTAATTGGGCCTGCTACTGACCAAGCTCCGTACCTGGGGGGACAAAGCCTTCTCCGTCGCTGCCCCCACCTTCTGGAACTCACTGACCAAACCTCTCCGTGACTGCTCTGACCTCCCCACCTTCAAGAAAGAACTAAAAACTCACCTGTTTAAAATTGCTTTTAATGTTTGAATTTATACTGTAAATTTTGTGCTGTTTTTATTCTTTAATGTATTGTGAAGCGTCTTTGAGTGTTTTGAAAAGCGCTATATAAATAAAATGTATTATTATTATTATTATTATTATTATTATTATTAATTAGGTATACTTTACTTTCTTTATTTGACTTTCAAGTTCTCTTTTAAAGCGGCTTGTTGTGGCACTATTTTATCCTGGAAATGTACTTGGAATTGATGTCGTGTTCATTGTATATGTTTACTTTTGTCTAAATAAAACAACAAAAAATTAGTTCTCAACCGACCTTCTGGTCCTTTCAGCAACACAAACTTGGCGTATCTGGTATGTCTGGCCATCAAAATAAAATCACGGCAGTAAAACATGCACAGCTGCGTGACACATTCAGACACATATTTCACTCAGAAAACCCGCTTGCTACTTTGGCTTTGTAGCATGTTTTATAAAGCAGCCCGTTCTCATTTCAAAATTAAAAAAAAAAATCTCACCCAGTTTCTGGGATGTCCTGATCAAATTGATCTTCTTTATAGTCTTGCCAAGCCGATCCGTTCCTGTTCTAATCCTTTTTTTAAAGGTTTTGTTAAAAACATGAGTTTGTGTAATTGAACATTCATTCATTCATTCATCCATTTCTATGCCGCTTATCCTCGTTAGGGTCGCGGGTATGCTGGAGCCTATCCCAGCTGATTTTGGGCGGGGGGCGGGGTACTTTCAATACAACACAATTATCTTGGCATCTAACTTGCATTTAAAAGGAAACAGAACCAAGTGCCACATAAATTATAACAAATTTGACTGTATATACATTTAAAGAATACGAGAGGACTATTTTTAAGTTATAATAATAACAAAATTGCACCAGTTTTTGCAGAAAAAATTATATTAAATAATCACAATTTAAAAGGTTTCTTTTTGACATACAATCTGCAACAGTACACCCTCTTAAAGTTCCAGATTTTCTTGTTATTGTTGTAGTTGACATTGGGACTTGCCTGAATCTGTCACAAAATTCCTATTTTTGCTTACCTTTGAGTAAGGTCTCTGCAGCAGAAGCACTCCATAACTCTCCCGTTAGTCAGGATTTTTTGTTCTGCTCCAATATCCATACTGTCTTTAGTTTGAAGATGGATGGAATCTGACCAATGTTATATTGAGCGCTTCCCCTTGAATGATCTGTGTGTCAGGTAATGTCATGTCACATTTCCGCTTTTGACCAGTGGTAGAGTTTTAGAACATATGAGACACAGTGGTTTGGCACTCTGTGGGGCAAGTAAACAGGAACAAGAGGAACACTTTTTAATCAGAGCATAGTAACCTATCAGTCAAACTCCTGGGATATTGATGTGGTCAGTTAAGTAGCAGAGGGGGCTGTTAATCAGTTTCAGCTGATTTGTTGTTAATGAAATCAACAACAGGTACATCAGAGGGGCAACAATTAGACAGACCCCAAAACAGGAATGGTTTTCCAGGTTGAGGCCACTGACTCCTCATCTTTTTTGGCTGATTTTTTTTACTGACTGACTTTCTACTGCTGTAGTTTCTCATTAGGGCTTAGATTACCATTCATTCATTCATTCATTCATTCATTTTCTATACTGCTTATCCTCATTAGGGTCACAGGGATGCTGGAGCCTATCCCAGCAGACTTTGGGCGAGAGGCGGGGTACACCCTGGACTGGTCGCCAGTCAATCGCAGGGCAGCTTAGATCAACATCTCTGTTGATAACATGGTGCGGAAGCGGACACTACAGAGGTTGCACAAGTACTCCAACTTCTCCAGGATGGCACATCAATACGTTCTGTTGCAAGAAGGTTTGCTGTGTCTCCCAGCAAAGTCTCAAGAGCATGGAGGAGATTCCAGGAGACAGGTAGTTATTCCAGGAGAGCTGGACAGGGCCATAGAAGGTCTTTAAACCCTCAGCAGGATCGGTATCTGCTCCTTCGTGCAAGGAAGAACAGAATGGTTACTGCCAGAGCCCTACAAAATGACCTCCAGCAGGGCACTGGAGTGAATGACCAAACAATCAGAAACAGGCTTCATGAGGGTGGCCTTAGGGCCCGACCTCCTATAGTGGGCCTAGTGCTCACTGCCCAGCACTGTAGAGCTCTATTGGCTTTTGCCATAGACCACCAGAATTGGCAACTACGTCACTGGCGCCCTGTACTCTTCACTGATGAGAGCAAGTTCAACCTGAGCACATGCGACAGACGTGAAAGGGTCTGGAGATGCCATGGAGAACGTATGCTGCCTGCAATATCATTCAGCATGACCCGTTTGGTGGTATCAGTGATGGTCTGGGGAGGCATATCCCTGGAAGGACGCACAGACATCTACAGGTTAGATAATGGCACCCTGACTGCTATTTGGTATCGAAATGAAATCCTTGGACCCATTGTCAGAACCTACGCTGGTGCAGTGGGACCTGGGTGGCTAGAGAATGCAGGCAGTTCCTGGAGGATGAAGGAATTGACTCCATTGACTGGCCCCCACGTTCACCTGACCTAAACCCAGTAAAACACCACTGGGACATTATGTTTAGGTCCATCCAGCACATCCAGGTTGCTCCTCAGACTGTCCAGGAGCTCAGTGATGCCCTGGTCCAGATCTGGAAAAAGATGCCAAGGACACCATCCATCGTCTCAGGAGCATGCCCCGATGTTGTCAGGCGTGCGTACAAGCACGTGGGGGCCACACAAACTACTGAGAATCATTTTGAGTTGCTACAATGACATTTTGGCACAATGGACCAGTCTGCTGCATCATTTTGTCACTTTCATTTTTTATTTAAAATATTAAGTAAAACATATTTATATAGTCTCGTGACCCTAATGAGGACAAGCGGCATAGAAAATGAATGAATGAATGAATGATATTTATACAGTTATGCTAATATAAATATGTAATATAATTTACTTTATTTATTAAAACTATATATTTACGTATAGTATTTTATTTGTATATTTATTACATTAAAAAAACTAATACAAGAAATAAGTTGCAATTTCACAAGATGAAAGTTGGTATTTTACAAGACAAAGTTACATGAAAATTATTGAAATGATGATTTAAATTTAATGATTTAAATTAAAACACTGCAATTTTACAAGAAAGAAAAGTTTACAATACAATACATTCAGCTGAAAGTCTTAGTAAGCATTTTTACGAACAAAACGGTGGAAATTTGCAGGAAAAACTAAAACTCGATGGAACTCGATGGAATGTAAACAACACGCGTTATAAAACTGTTGCTGTTTGGATGTAGCAGCAAGAAGCCAACGGAGGGCACAAGAATTTGGAGGCCGGTTTTGTAGGTCATCCCAAACAAAGTCCACACGCATGCAGAGGCCTCCTCAACTAAGCTTCAAGCACCCATTAGGAAAACACACACAGGTGCATACATTCAACACACACATGTTCTCACTCACACGACACAAATAATCACGCCGCTTTCATTCTCTGCGGCAGGAAATGCTGCTTATGTGTGTGCGTGCAAATGCAAACTTTCTCATGTTCAACACACATGCTGATGTTCAAGCACACAAAAACAAACTAGCGTAATCGTGAGGACACACATTCCTTCCCACTACTACATACACTCACAAGAAAACTACAAACATGGCGGATCTTTGACCAAAAAAATGCAAGGGACAACAATAAAACGAGGAGAAAGCGAGGGAAATAAATCTGAGTGCAAGAAGAAAACCAGAAAGAATGAAGAAGAAGAAAAGAGAAAGCTGTGACAAGAAAGCGTGGGGGGGGGTGAAAACCGGCGTTTAAATGATGGACGAGGGGGAGGAGGACAAAGTCATTCAGTCCTGTCCATCTCCTGTGGCAAACACACACCAGCTCCAGTTAAAGCTACAAAATGATTCGTCGTTTGTGTCCGGAAGACGCCCATTCAAGGAAGCTCACGTTCCTCTTCTTTCCTCATTTCATTACACGCTATCGCCATACAGTTAGCGACCGACTACGTCACAAAAAACGACAGACGTGTCGCTCTCTCCAATGCCAATAAATCACATTTAGTTTGACCCTAAAATACCCCCGCTCCCGTGGGAGCCTCCAGGAAATGGATGGTGCTCTATTTGGGAGACATGAGCCACAATTTGAATCACTTGTGTGCAGATTTAGCACAACAAGGAACAAAAAAAGCATGAGAAAAGAGCGTCCTCGCAAATTAAAAGTATATTTTAATAACTAAGTCAACAGACCACAATAATCGAACCAAGAAAAAACAAGCCTAAATTTAGCAAGCTGCCTGATGCCATAGGCGTTCTTCACAGCTCTGCTTTAGGACCTCCTGAGCTGAAAAGTCATTACCGACTAAAAAAGCTAGGACGTACTGATGATGCAAACAAGCTGCAGGGATTCCAACAAGTATGTAGCTGAGAACAAAGTGACACACTAGGTAGTTTGAAACTGTGTTTTAAGGGCTCATTCCAATTACTTTTAGCCATCATCAGTCATTTGCTGTGTCTCACTTCACGCACTTCCATTCTTACACATTGTCTTGAGTGTTTTTACACTGAGAAGTATAGCAAAATGCAGTGCACAGTCAGTACCTGGATATTGCACTCAAAACTGTCAAAGTGCTGGGGCTTGCATTAACAAGCATGCTCTGCTAAACCAAGCTAACCCAGCTATCTTACACTGGCTATTGCGGTACGCAAGCTTATGCTCGGTAACAAGTAAGAGGTTTTTTGCGTGGAAATCATAAGGCCCTGTTGACATGCATGGATGTGTTTTCCTTGCCTCTTTTGACCACGATGACAAGAGGGTTGGGTTCACTCTCCAACTGTCTACGCGTGTTGGTGCTACAGTGAAATGAATGAAAAGAGTAACCCATCCTCTCAGACATTCAGCCTCTTTGTCCCAGTACGAGGAGGTGGGGCTTCTACTGTAGTGAGTGGATACACAAGAGTGTAGGGTACAATTATCAGTGCAGTGTTCTTAGTTCATACTCTGCCGGTTGTTGAAAAAAGTTAAATAAGTTAATAGGTCATAAAAAATGGCTATTTGTCATTAAAAAGAATAGCAAACACAGCGGCTGCAGTCCCATGCAGCCCACTACCACAGCTTCAAAAACACTCATTGCAGCTCATAATCACATAAAAACACACAGCTATAAAATACATAGAAGCACACAATGTATAAGCCTTCTTATAATTGTGGATATATTGTAGATTTATTTGTTATGTATTTGTATGTAAATATATAGACGTATTTAATTTTGTTGTATTGTTTGTGTGTCGTTATAATGTGGTTTGAAGTATTTAAGTATTGCTTATTTCGCTACATTTTTAATTGAAAGTCATAGCATTGTATAAATAAGTTGAGATGTGCATCGTCTATTTTGTGTAGCAGAATATACTGTTACATTAAATTATTTCGTGATTTTTAAAATTGTCACATGTATTTTTTTCAACACGTTTTAAATGTTTGTGTTGATAACACTCTGAAGATGTTAGAAATGCTTTTATCAAGACTGAAATAATCCTTGCAACCACTATTGGCATGTAATCTCATATTATTATTATCCGACCAGGCCAAGGTATACCCTGCATCTTGCTCCAAATCATCTGGCATAGACTCCAGCATACCTGCAACACTAGTGATGATAAGCATAACCATAGAAGAAGGATGGATGGATTATTATTATCACCAGTGTTCACCAATGCTTGCATAATCACACATTGCTCCAACCTTCTCAGCGCACTTCTAATCTATGAACCGCATAAAATAATAACAAACCTGACCTGTAAATTAAAAAATAAAATAATTTGTTCTGTACCATTTTGCAATGCCACTCTGTGAGTGACTGGGCATAACAAGCGGTAACAACATATAACACAATGACAAACACTGTCCAGCCAATGTTAAGATGCTGTTGGTGCGTATTTACTCACATAGCTAATCAATTTATTAACAGGCCGTCACATAGTGCATGCTGTTTTCCAGGTTAGCGTATAGCTAATTCTGCAGCGTCTGCAGAGTTAGGAGCCCTAAATGCTGCTTGCTAACCCTGTATTGTGGCAGTGTGGCTTGTAGTACTGATGTGCTTTTATTCTGATGGCCAGAATTACCATATACAGGAAGTTTTACACAGAGTGTTGCACAAGGGACCAGAAGATAGTGTTTGTTTGTTTTTTGCTAGACATTATTTAATACAATGTATATAAAAAATAAACTTACACAATAAATATGACGTCAATTTTAAGTAAATTTCCAGACATGCTGCTGCAAAACAAGAAGGAAATAAGGAAAGGAAAGTATGCATAATTTAAAAAAATAAATCTTAAATAAGAAATGGAAATTGAAATGATAAACTAGGGGCTTCCTACTAGATTCAGATCATGAATTGGATGAGATTCTTACACGGCTAATTTTGTCTGAGGCTGACAATACAGACAGCATTTTTTGAACCCACTTATACACCGCATTCGACAGAATAGAAGTTGGACTGTCTCAAGTGCTCAGGTATTGATAATACGTGCACTGTACGGGTCCAACAAATGCTCAGGTTGTTTGTGCTTATGCTCAAACAAAAATTAGGGGGAACATTAATTATCACTACGTACATATCTTATGTGGTACAGATATCTGCTAAACAACTATACAATCTCAACTTGATTGTGCCGATTATGATATTGGATTCACCTTGGATACGTGCCAATTTCAATGGCATGAGGCTATAAATAGTGCCAATGGTGACTTGTGTCATCATTAACTTTGGCAGTACTTGAGTGTTGTTTTTTTTTTAAATCTCAGCAACTGTTCTCATGGTGGGGCTGAGATTATTAACTTGACTGATTAAACATTGCCATTCTAATTATTTTGCATTTTAATGATATATGCTGCTACTTAGCACTATTAGAATAACTTTTTTATGGTGTGGACAAAAAAAGCACTCTTATGTCTCAATCTGCAAATTTGGCCTTTCTTTATGGAGTTGTCATCTCCATGTTTCCCTCACTGACAGTCCAACAAGTTAACTTACAAGCATCCATATTCATGACCTATTTAGAATTGGCCATTAATAGATGATTGTGGAGTAGGAGGGGAGTTTTGGGATGACACCAGGGTGGAGAGCTTGTGCTCACAACTGAATGTATGTGAGAGTTATAATGAGAAGACTGTGTGCAAGTGTGTGCAGCATGGCTTTGTAGTATCTTGCATACATAAACTCTAGGGTTTGTGAGTATGCAATGTTTTGGGATGGAATCCACTCACACGTTTATAAATAAGGCCCAAATAAAACGCTTCCTTCAAGTATACCTCGGTACATACAGTACGGTACCAAGTGGCTGAATTTTGACAGTGAAGTGCAAATCAATTTTGGTCGCAGTACAGTCTTTTCTCTTTTATCTCGGTTAATTGGTTCCAGACCCAACCGTGATCAGTGAATTTCCGCAAAGTAGGATTCAGTATTAAAAACCAGAATATTTTTGTCATTAGAGAACAGAATAACTGTTTGACTTTGATATGTTTTTTACCATTATTTGAGCCCTGCAGACATGAAACAACACACCAATAGTCACCTTTACACTCCTATTCTTTGTTTATTTTTGACTAGGGATGTCCCGATCCACATTTATTGGCTTTCGATACGATTTTTTTAATGGTCTTTATGATCCAATTTCTACCTATCTTTATTTATAATAAACTTTTGTTACAGAAGGAATTTATGGATATGAATATAGTTGGGCCGCACGGTGGCTGAGTGGTTAGCACATTGGCCACACAGTCAGGAGATCTGGAAGACCAGGGTTCAAATCTCCGTTGGGCATTTCTGTGTGGAGTTTGCATGTTCTCCCCGTGCCTGTGTGGGTTTTCTCCGGGTACTCCGGTTTCCTCCCACATTCCAAAAACATGCATGTTAGGTTAATTGGCGACTCTAAATTGTCCATTAGAGTATGAATGTGAGTGTGAATGTTTGCTTGTCTATATGTGCCCTGCTATTGACTGGCGACCAGTCCAGGGTGTACCCCGCCTCTCGCCCAAAGTCTGCTGGGATAGGCTCCAGCATCCCTGTGACCCTAATGAGGATAAGCGGTATAGAAAATGAATGAATGAATGAATATAGTTATTAAATAGCTCTTCAAAGCAATAAAAATAATGCAAGCAAGTATTGCTGCATTTACCTTTTTTTATTATTACACAGCATGACCAACAATATTGTTTGATATTACCTGTTTGAGTCAGGTCCCTAATGAAAATAAAAGTCCATCCAATAAAAGATAAAATTGGAAAGAATGAGTGTGCAAAATACTGTAGCGACTGTAGCTGCTGTTTAGTGTGTGGGCTATAGGGGGCAGTGGTGTTTAGCATGCTGGTTAGAACAAGCGTTGGGAGTCAAGCGCGCAGACTAAGAAAATTAGCAAGTGGAACTTCTACTAGAAGGACTGAGTCCTCTGTGTTGACATGCAAATAAATGGCCAACTGAATTACAGCACTCCGCAGTGTTAATGTAATCCCATGTAATGTAATTTTTCTACAATGTAACATTACTGACACCTAGTGACCTAGTGACCAAAATACCACCACATATGACTTGTGTTTCAATATTTTTTGAAGAAGAAGTGGTGGGAAAAAAAAACGAGCTGATATTGCTCCACAAATTGGTTGCAATTAAAAAGGAGCGAGGGAGAAGAAGCAGGTAAATATTAAGTAAGTGAGCAACAACCGTAATAGATTTGGGACAGCAATACAGTGTCAAACTCTGCGCCCCAGGGAACCCGGCACACAGTGTACATATTGAAGTGTACTGATGGAAGTATTCCATTTGAGACACAGCCATTGTTTGACTTGTTTCTAAGGCAGACATGAAGCACATGTATTGATATAAAGTAAAATAAAAGCAAGATGATGTGTTGATGTTAACAGCAGCTAGTGCGGGCTGACAACAGAGCAGCTGGAGCATGAAATCACACAGAAAGACTGAAAGGGAGGGGGGCAAGAAGAAAATGACACGAGTGAGGAAGCAAAGAAGAAGAAGAGACCGGGGTCGTGGGCATGGGCCAGATAGAGAGAGTGAGAGAGAGAGAGAAAGCCACCGGGTCAAGTGAGGGAGTGGGGGCTTTTTTTATAACCCAGAAAGAAACAGACACCAAATTCATTGTTTTCATTGTCTAATTCAACCACAGGGAAGATGGAGGGACGGGGGAGGAGGAATCACATTCCTGCCCTCAGTCTGGATTTAAAGACAACAAAGTAAGGGTGTAATGGTGCATGTATTCATAATAGAATTTTCGTAACGGAACAAAGGCACACCAATTTCTCACACGTTACGCATTAACAGGGGACAGGATGTGTAACTGCCTCACAATATATTCTGCAAATAATTACTTATGGCAAGCAATAGTACCAAGGAGAAGTCAGAGCTTCAAAACCCTCTTCAGTCTCCCGTTTGGGAACACTTGGCCTTTCCAGTGAACTAATAGACAATGTGGACAATAATGGACAAAGACGAGTTGCTAAGACACAAGCAGTTTTCTGCTGTGGGAGATGATGGGTAACGGGGCTGTTAATGCTACACTTTAGCCAATAAGGAACTTTCATTTCCTATAAATAAAATAATCTTTCACACTGTTACTGTTGCACTTCATTCACCTTCATTCATCCTTCGTCTGCATTGTTTTATAAAAAGAAACCATGGAAATGATTATTTATCATTTCAAATGAACTAATTTTTTATTATTTGAGAATTTAACATGATTAAAATCAGAATTGTATGATAAAAAAGTTGTAGTTTTACCGATGTTTAGAGAAAATACTGTTATGTTAAAAAGAACCAAGTCAGATTATGTAATGAAAAACAAAGTTAAAGTAAAAAAATGCTGGCCCAATAGTCAGCACGTTGGCCACAGTCAAGAGATATGGGGTGGTATCTTGGTGTGGGGTTTGCATGTTCTCCCCATGCATGTGTGGGTTTTCTCTGGGTAGTTTGGCTTCTTCTCGCATTCCAACAACATCCAAGTTAGGATGATTGGAGATTCTAAATTGTCCAAAGGTGTGAGTGTTGTTGTGAATGTTTGTATGTGTCCTGCTATTGACTAGCGACCAGTCCAAAGTGTATCCCACTTCTCGCCCGAAGCCAGCTGAAATAAGCTCCAGCTTTTCTGTGTCGTGTCCCGAATGAGGATAAGGGGTATAAACAAGCCACGTGAGAAAAAAAAATTATACAATTGTGAGAAATAAATTGCTATTATACAAGATTAAAGAAAAAGTAATAATTTAATGCGGAAAAACATTTATAAAGAAAAAGTAGTTGTATTAAAAGTTGTCATTTTACAAAAAAAGTCACACCAAAAAAAAAAGACTAAATATGATGAGAAAAGAAAAAATGTTACAACAAAATGTCACAATCTCATAAAAAAATTGCAAGAAAAATTGTAATTTGGTAATGTTATAAAAAGCTGCAATTTCACAAGATTTTATTTATTGCACAATTACCTGCTGGAGTTTGCACTTTCATGTTTCGAGGTGAAATAATTAGCACCACTTACACTTTTCTTTTGCATTTTGTTCCCTTACTGTATCCAAAATAAAATGACCTGTGATCATGACCAGGGGGTAAAGCCGTGACAATGGCATACCATTACACCCCTCCAACAAAGTGTGTTCACATGGTGGGGGGTGTGGTGTCTTCTGCCATCCTACGACTCACATCCCTTCATCGTACCCTTTCCAGTCCAACCTAACTGTTGCTAATAGACCCGGGTCACATGACCCTTGTCCTAGGCCCAGCGCCAGTCCCAGACTAAATTTACTTCTGGCTAATACAGCTTCCATAAACAAACTTTATTTGGGCTCACGACGCCGGGAAATAAATAAATTTGTGCTCATTTTAACAACTTCTTGGTTGAAAACTCTCACACCCCCTCAGCAACACACTGACGCTAACAGACTGGAAAGATGAGGATTTGGAAGCCGTGGCGACACAAAATGACGTTGTCGTGAGAAGGATCAGAACATCATGCCCATCATGACATGCTACTCTTACTGTCCGTTATGCAACGATGAATTAGAAGAAACAGCTAATGCTGTTAATTAACAGAGAAGCCCCCCCCACCTCCAAAAAATGAACACTAATTAAAAACACAAATGCTAACAAAAACTATTAAAAGCAGTGGGCTCATTTAATTTTAATACAAGTGCAACAAACTCAAATTAGTGAAATTTGTGTCCTTTTTAAAGGCGCGCACACACACACACACACACACGCACACGCACGCACACAAACAAACACACTCCCTGTCTTGCTTACATAGACGCTCTTGCTGTCCTGTAAAGCGCAATAAAGCCAAACACACACACACACTGTAAATCTCACAATAATACGTCCTCCGAGTGTACGTGTACGTGTGTGTGTCTTTTATGGGTGTTGTAAATTTGGCTGCCGGCATTGTTTTTATCAGCATATTTGCAAGCTGTTTAGCCAACGGTGCAGATGTCACTATTACGACCCTCCCTACACACACACACGGCAAACAATACACACACGAAATTTGACACTGTAGTGTTTGTGTAAGTGTGTGTGCGTGTGCTCATACTTAGACACGCACAAATGTATAACATAATCCATAAAATAAGCCTGCACGTTCTTTTCTTTTTAAGCAGATGTGTGTTCAATGTGCAAGTGTGTGGGGGTGTGTGTGAAGGTCAGCTGTTTGTGCGTACATGTGTGTGTGTTGGTGTGTGTTATCTGATTGATGCTGAGAACAGTGCAGTGTTTAGAAAAAGATCGCAACCTTTCAGCTTCCATTCAATCAGACGAGCAAAGAAAGGCCTCCATCTTGTTAATGCACATTCACACAGCTAACATTAAACACTAACATTAAAAATGCCAATTCATTATTAATTACATATTTTATTAGCTATAACATTCATTTGCTTTGCTGCTATACAAATGGAAATATGTTTTGCCTAAATACCTTAGCATGTATGACCTACATTTGATTGGCCTTAGCATCTTAGCTGCACAAAATGTATTAAACATAGCAAAAATGGAGGAAAAAAGGCACAATGTAAAAAAAAAAGTAGAAAAGTTGACACTGGGGGTGTCATAAAATGCCATGTTACAAGCTTTAGCAAGATTAAAACGTGACATTACAAACGTGACTAACCAGTTTAATCACCCTTATTAGTATTTATTGTTTGGCTACATGGCAAACAAGTTACCAGTAGGTGCAGTAGATTCTCAGAAAACAAACAAGACCCAGCATTCCAGTAGCTTGCCATCTGATTAGTTAGGTAGCGCACCAAAGAATATGTGCTTCCACTCTTAGTATTTATTATTGTAACTGTTCAATTCAGACATGATGCCTCTATTGACAAACGGCCACAAAATAGCATAAAGACAATGAGCACACCGTTCATTGTGGAGATCCATCCATTTTCAATGCCGCTTATCTTCACTTCATGTTGGACCCTATTCCATTCCATTCCATTCCAATTTCCTCCGCTTATCATGGTCCAGGTCGCGGGGGGAACAGTTTCAGTAGGGAAGTCCAGACTTCCCGGTCTCCGGCAACCACTTCAAGCTCTACCGGGAGGACACTAAGGCGTTCCCTCTAGCGTGTCTTAGGTTTTCCCCGGAGCCTTCTCCCGGTTGGGCATGCCTGGAACATCTCACCAGGGAGGCATTCGGGAGGCATCCAGACTAGATGCCCGAGCCACCTCAACTGGCTCTTCTCGATGTGAAGGAGCAGCGGCTCTACTCTGAGCTCTTCTCGAATGGCTGAGCTCCTCACCCCATCTCCTAAGATGAGTCCAGCCACCCTACGGAGGAAATTCATTTCCGCCGCTTGTATCCGCGATCTCGTTCTTTCGGTCATGACCCATAACTCATGGCCAGGTGAGGGTGGGAACGTAGATCGATCACCGGCTCAGCTCTCTCTTCACCACGAAGGTCCGGTCGATGGTAACATTTGTTTCACACAATTAAAGGCAAAAAAACAACCGTTGGGTGGGCTGGCCTTGCCAACAAGGGATTCCTTATTTCTTTTTACAGAATTTGGCAACCCCTTCCAGTTAATTTGCAGATTTTATTATATCAATTTTAAATATTTTTTGTGCCCCACACTTCAGCCCAGTAGTTGACAGTAACGCACAAATAAGGTAGTTTGCCAACCAACATTAACTCCTGAAGAGGAAGAAAGGATACACCAACATAGAAGGAATGAGTGTGATGTATGAGTTAGAATGACATCTTCCAAAAGCTAAGGATGAAAAAAGGGTGGATAGAGAAAAGGCAGTTGCCATTTAATGTTATTTATCAGCAATAATTTTTGGAAATGTGAATATTTACTTTGAAAGTCAATGTCGGTGGACGCCCCTAGATTTTCTGCTTGCCCTCCTAAAATATTAAATTAGGAGCCACTGCGCTCCTAGAAAAAAAAAAGTTAGTCTAGTGACCCTGTACACGAGTGGTTCCTTCCTTCTTCAGGACAATCCAAATAGTTGTTATGTCTATAACCAACATGCAATGCCTCTGATTGATTTTCCATCTTTACTCAAATTCACAATTACTTGATTTTCACCATTGACAGCTTTTCTGGTGTTTGTCTTGTTTTCAAATGTAGTCTACAAAGGCAAAATCTGTCCTACCCAATCTGAAATTAACGCAGACATTCAGTGCTATTTATTGACCGAGTAAGCAATGCAATCGGACACAACTGGGCAACAAAACACACCTCTCAGTGATATGTTGCAGTACTTTTTTGTTCACATGAGACTCGGGGTGGGTCTAAACCAAAGCTGTGCATCGGACCCAGATGTAATTCCTGGAAATAAAAGCTGAAATGTTGCTCTTTGTTCTATTCTGCTTTTGATGTCAAAACCAAACATCTTCAGTCTACAAATACCGGTAATATAAAAAATGTACCTCATTGTTCCAATAATAATAATAATAATAATAATAATACATTTCATTTAAAAAACTGCATTGGGTGTTCAGTTGTGTTGCCAATGACTAGTATTTACATTTGCTTTTGATTATATCAAATAGGGTAGCAAGTATTACATATTCAACATTACATGTTCAATTAATAGAGTAATCGGAAACCTTTTTTTAGCTTGGTTATAAAGAAATTATAAATACAAACAAAAAATAAAACAATTCAATGAAAAATAAATGCCCAATTATTCACGTTGTGAATACAAATAAAGTGTATATTCTTGGGTCTGTTGGACTACATGATGGTGCTTTTGTAGATGAATTTGACCCATTCCAGACTAACTATTTACTGGAAACGGGGAGAAATAATAATTACTTTATTAAGACTAAATGCCATATTGCATTATGTTGATGGCTGTGCACTTATAAATGCTAAACTTTCCAGGCTGACTGGAAATAAGACAACTATTCTTTATAATATATTGAGTTTTTGCAGTGTTCAAAGTAAAATTAAGACACCTTCTGTAGTGGAACACATTACAATCAACTAAGTGAGGCCAATTGTGAGTGACAGTTCCATGACACATTATTGTCTGCTATACTATAAATGAGCAGCTACTGATTAGTGAGCTAAAATGTTTTTATTTTCCATCTTCTAACTCACAGCGCCGTGTTTTGCAGAGTTAATAAACCCAGTATGAAGTTGCATTACCATTGTAATAAACTGCCGCACATTCGACTGTAGTCATAATTAACAGCAAGCAATCCATTCACACGGCTAACATTATGTTAGTAAGTTACATGAACCTTATTCACATCGATTTGCGCTACGTTGATTTCACCTTGTCTCGGATCTTCTGCTCCATTCGGGAAGAGATGATGCAACACATAAAATGTGTTGTGATGTAAGTGCCGCTTTACAGCGAATACACGTCACGGTGTTCAACTTGCTGTTTAGCCACATTTTCTGTCAGTTTATTACTTTTTGTTTTCCTTCTTTTTTGTTGCCTTGTCACTTTGTCTTGACTCTTCAATCCTCCCGTGCCTTCAAACATCTGCTTCCTTGCTCATCCTCTGCATTGTGACGTAAGCACGTTGGTGACGTAAGTGAATTCCTCAAGGCAGAAAGAAATGCTCAATCTTTTCTTGTCAAGGTTAATCAAGGTGAGCTCTGAATCAGGGTAGCTGAACCCCTATATGTGTTTACTACTACTAAGACTATTTATTTACCAGTCATTTATTTCTCATATAGAATATAAATAATCAATTCAATGTAACACAATATATGTAAAATATGTTAGGTTAATTGGAGACTCTAAATTGTCCATTAGAGTGTGAATGTTTGTCTATCTGCCCTGTGATTGACTGGCGACCAGTCCAGGGTGTACCCCGCCTCCCGCCCAATATCAGCTAGGATAGGCTCCAGCATACCCGCAACCCTAATGAGGATAAGCGGTATAAAAATGGATATTTGCATTAATATTTATTTATTCATGTATTCATTCATTTTCTATACCGCTTATCCTCATTAGGGTCACGGGTATGCTGGAGCCTATCCCAGCTGACTTTGAGCGGGAGGCGGGGTACACCCTGGACTGGTTGCCAGTCAATCGCAGTATTTTTCAATTCAATTTATTTATTTATTTGTTTTTTTGAAAGTAGCCATGTGGAAGGGGCCTAAATATCAATAAATCAATACACTTGTTTTTATCTTTAATGACAAACTTTTGCAGCTGATCTTCACTTTGTCTCAGTCAACACTTTCGACCCCCCCCCCACACCTCCTCTTCGCACTCTTGCTCTCTCCCATCACTTGCTCTTTGAAGCTCTCCTTTGGCCCCCACGGCCCCAGCCAATTACGCTTTGTTTGTCCACCCGTTTTCAATAAAAATGCTCCTTGCATCCCCCCACCACCATTCCTTCCCGCCCTTCGTCCACTCCTCCTCCGCTCTCCTTTTTCATTTTTAATTAACTTCTTTTGTAACTTGAAAGCGACCTCCCCACGCACTCCTCCACGCCGCCTCTTGCACACACACACACACGCACACGCACGCACACACACACAAACACGCACACGTAAGTGGAGGTTAAATACACTATTTACATATCAGTTACAGGCAAATAAATGATAAATGAGGTCGCAGATTAGCGGTGAGCCAGCTACCTAAGTTTAGTTTGTCAAGACATTTTAAAAAGGTCCTTCATTGATATTTTGAGGGGACGTCTTTATTTTATTTGATTTCTTTTACATGCCTCTCCGCAACTCATGCCAGATGCCAGCTTCCTGCCAGACAGATTTGTTGGAGAGTTACAACATGAAACAAACACATCGAGTCTAATTTATTAGCTCACTTTTACAGTTGTGCACTTTTCTTGTTTTCTTTCTTAAAATGACTGGCTTCTATTTACTTTAAACACTTTTTCATTCTGTTATGTCATTCATCAGTTTAGCAGTGCAGTCGATGCCCACAGATTCAGTGGTGAGCAAATCTTTCAGTTAAATCAAACACATTTACGATTCGCGTTACGATTCCCGGTTAGTGTACAATATGTCGCTTGTCTTGTCATGTTTGCACACTACACAGAGTCCAACTGCATTCGTAATCTACTTTTATCACAAATTGTCCCAATTAGCAACCGATTAGCATGGAAACAAAAATATGAGTGTCCCCAAGATCCGTCGCCCATCTATAATGTCATCAGCGGTTGCTTATGTAGTTAACGAACAAGTCCCTGCTTTTCCTATTGATCACAGGTGCAAAATAACTCCCGCTGGAGCGAAAGAAAGTTGCAAGTTCCAGCACCTTGATAAAGAAGGTGAGACACCTTGAATTCACGAAACGACTTGTAGCAAAAGACAAAGGTGGGGTCTGCTCGTCCCTTCTGCCTCAAGTCCTCAATGAAGGTCAAAATGACATTTTCATTTATCCCTTTTGCTTGTCGTTTCAAATTGTTTTCTGGACGTAAAACTATTTAAAAATTGGTCTTGTGAATGATGAAAGACGAATTAGATTTAATCGATTTCTGCTCGGAAAAATTGATTAGGTTTGAGTATGTTTCAGTCTGAGTTGTACCTTGTGGAATATAGATTCATGGTGCTGGTTCGAGGTTCCGCTGTAATTCATTTTATGCTAACTTAAATAGAATGTGGTTAGATGGCGCTGTCTCAAATATGCTTTGACAAGATGTGATGCTGTGCAATTGCACAATTTCATGTATACCTGTAATTGTTACTTCATGTGTAAAACTGAGTTTAAAAGGCATTTGATAACTGTGAGAGTCATATTATTGAGAGCCACTCAACATTGTTCTTTTATTAAACAAACTGAGAAGCCAAATTTTTATTTTACACAACAGCATGTGATTTCTGTCTTTACATGATCGCATTTACAATTCCTCCTCTGCTCTCCGTATTATGGACAGAAGAGCAATAGCATTAATTAAGGGTCTATGTTTTCACTTTTTAGATCATTTTTCAGTCTTTTCATTGAATTCTATTTTAAAGTCTTAGAACATGTAACTGGTCACGTGGAAGAGTGATTGCAATACAGTCAGCTACACTGTGCGGGTGCATGTATGTGCGCGCTTGTATCGGTGTATCAATTATGAGCCCAAATGTTAACCACCCTCAGTCCCCCAGGACCTACCATCCCGTCATGGAGCGATCCCGTGACAGTCAGCTCAACTAACAGTTTGTTAAAGGAAACCTATTATGCTTTTCCTCTTTTCTAACCTGTAAATGTAACAATTTTGCGTTAAACGATGCCAACGGAAAGGTACGGAAATAAGCCCTGAAAGCAGTTTTGGACGGCTCTGCATGCTGTGTTTTATCACAAAACCCGGACTTCCTTATATGGGTAACATTGACCAATAGCTCCCAGGAAATATTTATTTGGGTGTGAGGGAAAGCTAATTTTATTTCGCAATATGAAGCAGGACTATCTGCCACCTTTTTGCTGAATTCCAACCTGTTTCCATGGTTACTACATGTCAAAGAGTCAGAAGAGCAAGCTGTATTTAACAATTTATCAGTGTATCAGTGTAAACTGTGTTTATTTTGTGTAGGTAATCGGACAAAAGCGGTTGTCTGTATAGCATTATAGAGTGTGCATACAGGGAGCGGAGGGACTGCTACCTCCATGCATGCAAATTACAAGTTCCATGTCTGGACCCCGCGACCCTAATCAGAAAAAGCGGTATAGAAAATGAATGAATGAGTGTGTTAAAAGCGGACATTTTAAAAAGATAAATCCCCGTTTACTATCAACTCCGGTATGGACAGAATTAGGAAGTGGGGTTTGGCAGCTGTCCTCGAGAGTCCGGAGGTCCTTGAGAGGGCTTGGAAGTGTGACCAATAAAAGTGGAGTGGGCTTGGCGCGATGCGTACGTGGCGCGCCGGGGATGTAATAAATAACATAGACCATTTGGGCGGGAGGCAGGAAACCCAAGGAAACACTGCTGGAAAAGACCCAGAGTCTGGAAAATCTAGAAAGCTTTCTGTTCAGGTTATTGTGTGAAGCTGCTCTATAAGAGTCCATAACTCAATAGAAAGGCCTGAAAATAAGTGCAATAGATCCCCCTTAATCTTTTTACGAATTTTGCCGCCGGGAATTTTGCAATTCTAAATGACGAGGTCACAAAGTAATTTAAAGAAACCATTGGCCATTGATAGCATTCTAAAACATTTTTACTCACTGAGGTTGACCCTCATCTTTGAGGTGTGCACTGATTTATAGGTGACACCAATAAGTCAAACATGGAGGAAGACACACACACACACACACACACACACACAGAAAAAAAGCAAACCAAGCAGCAAGTTACAAAGTGAAAAGAGGTGGCCACATTGTTCACTGTGAGGAGAAAATTACAGTGGACGTGATGCTTCCATGACAAGCTATCACACACAACACACACACACAGGTAATAAACTTGTGTGTCTTCATCAAGACAATAACACGTTTGTCTTCATGCTGTCACCAACCATGGTGGCGAGAAAACAATAGAAATTAAAGAAATAAATAAACGAGGGGGGCGGACTGTCACATTTCACACACACACACACACACACGTTGTCGGTCCGTAAACGTCTCAGTCAGTTTCACAACTGTTATTATTCTAATCATAATGACATGTTTTTAAATGGATTATTATACGTTTTCATTAATAACACGATGTCTTCTTCTTGACAAGCTCAAACACACACACACGCACACACCATATATTTATAAATAAATAAAAACGATGAAACAAAAAAAAAAGACAGAAAGTCTGTCAGAAAACACACGCAGACAAACACTACCGTCATGTGTGCACTCGCTAATTAAAGTTGTGTTAATGACACGCTGTCTACGAGAGGACACATATGCACGCAAACACAAGCATGCAGCCACGCACACACATTGTCATGTTTTTAATTGATTTCGCCTGCAATTACTTTGTAACAACGCTGGAGTGGAGTGTGCGTGCTCGATTTTAAGATGTTTTCATTAATAATAAGTTGTCTTTACAGCACACATCACCTGTCATTCCATCGCTGCCCTCGCCTTACCCTCACTTGGCCCCGCCCACTCATTCTCCTTTCATCTCTCCGTGTGAGCCCCGCCCAACACACACACACACACACACACAACTGTAAATCTGTCGCTTGTTTTATTTTGTGTACGTGTGTGTTTGGACATACTTTGGACCAGAGCACACACTCTTGATGGGCTGTCACAATAAATAGAAAGATAAGTCCAAGTGCAGATGACAAAAAGACAGTAAATGAAGACAGACGACGTGTAGGAAGATGAAAAAGTGAAGTGAGGAGAACATCGCTGGACATCTGTTGGTGGGAGGGACAGCAGTGGGCGGGGCATAAAAAAAGAAGGGATTTGTTTGTGGAAAGTCGAGAGGTGAAAGGAGGAAGACGAGTGATGGGGAGATTACCTGCTGGACGAGAGGAAAAGCTGTTGTGACACTCCCTAATGTCATTTCTAAACCAATCTGCTAAGTGCACCTAAGAGAGTGTGTGTGTTTGTGTTTGTTTGCAGGAATCAAATAATCTTGTTGCCGTCGACAACATACCTCCTCCCCCTCCTGTCAATGCCAAACATGTCCACATCCAAGCCGCCATGTTTAATTTGGTCTTTTCATACTTTGTGCCTCAAAACAGTCACCCTCTAGTGGCCGTGTGAATGTGTCATTGCCGTTAAAAATGATAGTCTTTGTGTCTGAAACTAAAACTTTGTTCCTAGTTGTTTTAAACAAAGGCAAAGTCGCGGTAAAGTCTCAGAATCAGATCAGGAATGAAAAACTTGGAAATGCTCAGGTGGAGGTTTATACTTTAAGATCGCTGATTCGCTCCTTCCCTGTCAATCAAAAAGGGATTCCGCTTAAGACAGATCATCTGATCATCATGCTGAAGCCAAGCATCTGGGCCAGCCCTCTGCCCCATAGACCCACAGAGATGCTGAGCGTCCGATGGGCGGGACATAGCCCAGCATTTTCTCAATGATGGTCCAGTTTACGCTTCCCCATCGATCAGTATACACAAACATTAACTAATTATTGTAATAGTTTGTAGTTGGCAGCTTAAGTTAATTACAAACAGCAATACAGTGTTGCCTTTTCACATCGTGGTTCACCTTCCGTGGACTCGTTATTTTGCTAAATTTTTGTGGTTTTTTTTTACAAGTATGAAAGTGCTCTTGTTCTGCATCCTGAATGGCTCAGGGAGAACTCACGTGTTGTAACTGCGTCCTGATTGGCTAAAGGAAAACCCATGTCTTGTGTTTGCGTCATGACTGGCTAAGAGAGAACTCACCCATTGTGTTCTGCATCCTGAGTGGCTACGGGACTGTAGACCATTGGCAGTCTCCTCCGTGCCTTCCTGTGCAGTACAGAATGCGTTTGATTTGCCAAATGTACAGTGAGGGAAAAAACTATTTAAACTATTTGAACTATTTGCCCACTAACAAAGAAATGAGCAGTCTATAATTTCAATGGTAGGTTTATTTGAACACTGAGAGACAACAATGACAAAAAATAATCCAGAAAAATTCGTTTCAAAAAGAGTTATGAATTAATTTGCATTTCCATGAAGGAAATAAGTATTTGATCCCTTTGAAAAACGTGCTTCAGTACTTGGTGGCAAAACCTTTGTTGGCAATCACAGAGGTCAGCCGTTTCTTGTAGTTGGCCTCAAGGTTTGCACACATCTCAGGGGGGATTTTGGCCCACTCCTCTTTGCAGATCCTCTCCAAGTCATTAATGTTTCGTGGCTGATGTTTGGCAACTCGAACCTTCAGCTCCCTCCACAGATTTTCTATGGGATTAAGGTCTGGAGACTGACTAGGCCACTCCATGACCTTAATATGCTTCTTCTTGAGCCAATCTTTTGTTGCCTTGGCCGTGTGTTTTGGATTATTGTCATGCTGGAATACCCAACCACGACCCATCTCACGCAACACTTGACGGTATATGGCCCCATCCATCCTCCCTTTGATGCGGTGCAATTGTCCTGTCCCCTTGGCAGAAAAACACGCCCAAAGCATAATGTTTCCACCTCCATATTTGACGGTGGGGATGGTGTTTTTGGAGTCATAGGCAGCATTCCTCCTCCTCCAAACACGGCGAGTTGAGTTGAGGCCAATGAGCTAAATGTTGGTCTCATCTGACCACAACACTTTCACCCAGTCTTCCACCGAATCAGTCAGATGTTCAGTGGCAAACTTCAAACGGGCCTGTAGATGGACTTTCTTGAGCAGGGGGACCTTGCGGGCACAGCAGGATTTCAGTCCTTCACGACGTAGTGTGGTACCAACTGTTTTTGTGGTGACTATGGTCCCAGCTGCCTTGAGATCATTGACAAGTCCAAGTCCGAGTGGTTATGGGCTGATTCCTCACCGTTCTCATTGTCATTGAAACTCCACGAGGTGAGATCTTGCATGGAGCTCCAGACAGAGGGAGATTGGCAGTTCATTTATGTTTCTTCCGTTTGCGAATAATTGCACCAACTGTTGTCACCAAATGGCGATGGTCTTGTAGCCCATTCCAGCCTTGTGTAGGTCCACAATCATGTCCCTGACATCCTTGGACAGCTCTTTGGTCTTGGCCATGGTGCAGAGTATGGCACCTGGATTGATTGATTGCTTCTGTGGACAGGTCTCTTTTATACAGGTAACGAGCTGAGAGGGCTGCCAATGTCAGCTCGTTACCTGTATAAGATCCACCTGGGAGCTAGAGATCTTGCTGACGGATACGTCAAATACGTATTTCCTTCATGGAAATGCAAATAAATTTATAACTCTTTTTGAAACGCATTTTTCTGCTTTTTTTTTGTCATTGTTGTTCAAATGTAGACTGATCATTACAGACTGATCATTTCTTTGTTAGTGGGCAAACTTACAAAATCAGCTGGGGTTCAAATAGTTTTTTCCCCTCACTGTACATAAATGTTCAATCGCTAGTAGTGTGACTCTGAAGTGCTGTATGTTTGCAAGTTTTATCCCAGACAACACCCACAATGTCGACGAAATGTTCTCCACTATTAAAGGCACTTGCAGCCGCACCCGAATGGCAAAGGAGGTTGCTAACCATCGCACAAAAGTTGGACTTATGGAACTGCAGAAGGAAAGTAGAAGTCACACAGATGTGGTGTTGAAACATTGTTGGTTGTCAATGTTACTGCTCAGTTGTGGATTCTGCCGCTGCATAGTAACATTTAATAATAATAAAGACTTCTACCTGCGCTTGGTTTCTCTCTCTCCACATTCTCGAAGTGCAGCCACCACGCCGCAAGCCAAAGCGCGTGTAAAGAGGAGATACATGTGAGCAAATGCTAATGTCTGTCTGAGAAAAGTGTATGGTGACGGGTTTTACAGCCTTAAAACTTAATTGTCAAATAACAAATTTGCTTACTTCGCAGATTTCACTTATTGCGGGTTATTTTGGGAACATATACCCCGCGACAAAAGGGAATACTGTACTGCAAAAATAATGACAATGTTTTAGCGAAACATAGCTGGAATTTCAACTTTTTTGTGTCTGACATACAGTGAAATTTATTAAGAAAACTACTCAAATAGGTCAAATCTACTTAGTGGAATCATAACACAAATAAATATTAAGGCTGAATCCCCATCCCACAATTTACCCCTTATTTTACACCTTACACCCCTAGGTTTTGTGCATTCACCAGAATCAAGCAGTGTCCCAATTCTCCGCAAATAAAGGGGAATGGGGTAAAGGGTAAATGTATGTAGGGGACCACACTCGAGGTGCAGGAGGAGTTTCCTCAGATACAACACTCCTGCTGACAATACGGTAGAGTGGAGACCAAAAGAAGCATATAAATGCAAGTAATTAAGCGCAATCCTTTCCTATTTTCATAGGACCGTCACTCATGTTTTATTGGATAGTGAGTCCTTTGCTACTCCACGTATATATTCACCATGTTTTCAATTGTTGGTTGTTGCAAGTTATACCACTTAATAAACTAGAAAAGCACTCTGAGAGTGCAGACCTCCGCCAAGCACCATAATGCCCCCCATTGTGATTGTGATTCACTCCAAAATAATAATTCTACCTTTTTGGGACTAGTCTTTGATATTTTGTAGAACCTGTTGGAAAGCCTTGTTGTAAGTACTGTAAAAGTGCACTATGATGTTTCCGTTTTATATCAGCTATCTAATCACTCAGCTAACGCAGCACATTACAGAGAAATCAGTTTGCTGTGAATTATAGTCACCCAAGTCCACCGACAGTTCTCATGGTGAGATATATTTGTCATTCCTGCAGGTGAAGCTGAGCCAACTGAACTCAGCTCACCAGAAAAGCCACAACTGTCGACTACACTACACAGCATTCCAGGACTGTTCAAAAGATGCAATACCAGCATGTAAAAGTAAAATGCAACAAAATGGCATTCTGGACTTTCTTACTAAAAAATCTTAGAACATCAACAACATGAGAAGAGCAAAAGCAGGGAGGGTTTTACACCTTCAAATGATGCTTGATAAGGTTTATACATTTGCTGATGAAGTTTGTTATATTGTTTTTTCTGTTTCATATGTATATTTGATACATTTTCTATTTTGATCAATGTTGTTAGTGCTGGTTGTAAAATGTTTTACTAGAGGTGTTTATTGTTTTGCAAAAACACTCCAGTTTGTGAAAATGTGTTCTTTTTGGTAAAAAGAAGGTGTTGCAAGGTAGGCTATAAAAGATTGAAAAAAATGTAGAAATGTAAGCATAATCATCATAGAAAAAATGTATTATGAACAATTGAATTTGCCTCATCTGCCTATGTCACAGCCAGCATGTGGTGGGTGAAGGATGATGTAATAAGAATTAAGAAGCCGAATTGTATCTCAATCAGTGTGCTGCATACAGACACATGCTGAATCTATCACAAAAAGATACGTAACTAGGGCCCCATATAATTCGGTTTATTTTTTCCCCAAATTCGGTTTTATTTTTTCCTAAAAGTCATTTTCCCCCCATTCTCATTTTTTAATTCATTTAAGTGTGTGCTTTTTGTGCAAGTGCAATTGTGATAAATAATACATTCTATAAACGCAAAATCTTTACATTTATTGATGCAAAATATAATATAGTACTTCGGAAATGTTATGTAGCTTTGCTAACTTTTCTAATGATATTGCTACAAAGTCCACAAAAAATTGTAACGTGTGTGTTTGTAGCAATCGTTCTATTCATGTAAGTCTAATTTGACATGATGTTTGTGCACAATGCTCTTATTTTGAAGGCCAGTAGTATGCCATGTGTGTTGTGTCTTTTGACTGTTGCTAAGCGAGACGAGCTGGGAGCCTCCTGCAGCCCTGGCACTTTACCGTATTTCATGCACAACTTGCACAAAATCAGCAGACATCCTACATCCAGAAGTGATAAAACATAACCCACCCACACAACCGGACTAGCTAAACTATGTGGCCATGGCTCTAATAATAATGGATTAAATTTTATTAGAGCTTTCCAAGGTACCCCGAGCGCTTCACAGAACCCATCCTTCAGTCACTCCTCAGTCATACACTGGTGATGGCAATCTACAAGTACATCTGTAGCCTCAGCTCTCCTGGGGTAGACTGACGGAAAGGTGGCTGATATTTCACGCCTATGGCTTCTCTGACTACCACCGAATATTCATACACTAGTGCTGTGTGGGCAGCACTGGAGGCAGAGTGGGTGTCGTGTCTTACCAACAGTGAAGGGATGGAAGAAGCAAGGATCAAACTGCCAACCTCCCCGTTTCTGGACAAGCTGCTTGTCCTCCTGAGGAACTGCTGCCCCACTGCTGTACGTGAGCTTACACTCACACTCACATGCTGTAAGTATGAGTTTCAAAGTTTTTTGTGTTTCAGAGAGCTGCACTGACATGTTGGTTGGTTAGTGTTTGTGAGGACATGACGCCTTTAATGAGCAGTCAACTGGGGAAATACTTCCCCACGCAAACGTTCCTTCTCCTCATGATGGCAGCATTTCATTCACACCAAGTCAATTTCTGCAACATTTCGCATTTAACAATAGATTAGCCAATTTCCTGTTCTCGTCCACGATTTTGTTAAAGCAGAAAGCATCGGGTCCTTTGCTACCCTGCTTGCGGGGTTCCTCCTGCTTCAAATCACTGTTTGTTAGGTAGTCCCTCCACTTCCGTTACATCGCCAAGATAGCTTTTGACTGTGGTGGGTGTCCAGCACTTCACGCTCACCAGTTTGGCCATTTTGAATGCAACATCCGCTTATTGACAGTACACTGCATTTTGCCGTACTACTCCGTGTGAACGCACTCATGCACTCAAAAGACTAAGTGTAAGTGAGCAAGTTGCGACACAAGGTTTACATCTTAACAATTTCAGTGTTTAGGAGCCCACATAGCATCTTTGTGTCTTCTGCCGTTGGTAGCGGTCTTTGTAAAATATAGTATTATACACACAAACAGTGACCTGTGGTCATTTTGTGCAGCCCACGCTCGCTTACTCCTCTCATGTCTCTTCCTCAATGTGATGAAATAGAAATAAAAATTGTACCTTATAGGAGACAACACTATGCTAAAGTGTTTATCTGCCTTAATGTGACCATTTACTTCCTAAAAGTGTGTCCATGTAGCGCTAAGGTTTATGCAAACACACACACACACAGAAAGAGCAAGAGAGGGAGAGGATCAGTTTTCCTTGGTGGCGGAGGATCATATTGCTTTCTTTGATATTCACCTCTCTCTCCATGATCCCTTGCTGTCCTATCTTGTCCACAGCACAGTTGAAAAGAGAGTGTCCCTCTCCCACTACTGTATGTATGAAAAAACAGTTGATGTTATTTTAGATTCCCTTATGTTGTACTTTCTTGCATCCATTGATCAATTAGTTTATTTGTATAAAACTGCCCCGATCAAACTAACATGGCGAAGAAGGCATTAATATACAGTAGGGGTGTGAGGGTACGCCATCATCACGGTTCAGAATTAAGGTGATGGCTTGGTTCATTTTGGGTACAGTAAGGGAACAAGTACTAGTACAACTTTTTTCTCGTAAAATTTCTTGACGTTTTTTTTTCTACAATGTCTATCCATCCATCCATTTTCTTCCGCTCATCCGAGGTCGGGTCGCAGGGGCAACGGCCTAAGCAGGGAAGCCCAGCCTTCCCTTTGCCCGGCCACTTCGCCCAGCTCCTCCTGGCAGATCCCCAGGCGTTCCCAGGCCAGTTGTGAAACATAGTCTCTCCAACGTGTCCTGGGTCTTCCCCAAGGCCTCCTACCGGTCGGATGTGCCCTGAACACCTCCCCAGGGAGGCGACCAGGAGGCATCTGGCTCCTTTCAATGTGGAGGAGCAGCGGTTCTACTCCAAGTTTCTCCCTGATGACAGCGCTTATCACCCTATCTCTAAGGGAGAGCAATATTCTTCCCGCAACGTTCTGGCTATTATTTAGAAGTAGAATTACACTTCTCGCTAAATTATGACCTTACCACCTTATGACCAATAATTTTGTGAAAAATGCTATTTTTCATCATAATATTCGGACTATTTTCCTCGGTGGTGGTGGTTTGCATCTTGCAATATTGCCAATCATTTCTTGGAAAGTTTAGATTTTTTTCCCCCCCAAATATAATAAGTCCTTCCTTGTAACATGTTGACTTTTTCCTTGTATAAGTACCACTTTTTGAATCAGCATTTAAGGCACAAAAACAGGAACTATGGCCAAAAGGACGTTGCCAGTTGACCATGTAGCTCAGGGCTGACCAAACTTTTTCTACTGAAGGATGCGGGGGTACATTTGATACATTTTGTACAATAAAGATGCTAAAATTAATCCACTGTGCACCAATATATGCTGAGTTAACTGAACAAAACATAGCAGACAAAGCAAATTAGTGAAATATCTAACAGTGAATCTATTTTGACAATAGGTCATGGGCCAATAAAAAATACAATTGTCGGCCATAAGCAGCCCCACGGACCACACTTTGAACACCCTTGATCAGCCACCCCCCAGGGGTCACCTGTGATGCCAAAACACTGATTAGACACACACACACACAAGCAAGATTAACCCATGCAGCACTAATAGCTCCGTTATTGCTGGACACGCACTCACGCACACATCTCCGCCATAAGGCAAAATATGTGTGCGTGCATGTATACGTATGTGTGAATGGATAGTGAGTGACAGGAGGATGGGGGTTGCTGATGTCAAAGCGTTATTCTGGGCTCTTCTTATCGCGCCAGGCTGTTCAAGCGCGCGTACAATACACACACAAGCACAACACACACGTATCCTCAAGAAAGGGGTCTAATGTCTGCAGCGGGGCGAGGGGTCAATTGTTTTGGTTTGCTGAAGCGGCTCGCATTGAACTTCTTTCCAGAGTTTAGTGTTTTTCATTCTGACATGGCGCATTGGCTTGTTTTAAAGGAAAGCACGCACGCACACGCCGTGGGTGAGGTTTCGGTCACCATGCATGTACTTTACTTCTAAACACAAAACAGTTTTTTTTTCCTGTTTCAACCAATAAAATAAGAATCTGATTCATTTTAACATGATTGTCTGACTTCCTGTTGCTGGCAACATTCCTCTCACTTAAGTTTGCAAGACAACTTTGGAGAAGTTTGTTTTAAGGCGACCAGGACAAGAAGGACAAAAATACTTACAAAAGGTGCACCTGTGCTCTATGAAGGTGGTGCGTGTGCGCGCCTGCACACACGCTAAGAAGGTGAAGCCCAGTGAAAGTTGATCTTTTTTAACTTGTTGTTTTTTCTTCTCTCTTCCAAGCATCTCACTTCGAGAGAGAGGTGGGTTCGTGGGGGTCATTAAAGGAATGTCAATATGATTGGAGAGCGGGTGCGTGAGTGTGCATGTGTGCTCCACAACAATGGCTCACCAGTAGCGTTGCTCCATGAGCTTTCACAGGATTCGTTATTACCTTTGACACGGGCTGCTGTGCGTGTGCGCGCGCGCGCGCGTACTCGATGGGACAAAGATGGAAGTGTGGGGTTAACACGGGCAAATAAAAAGATGCCATGTTTTGTGGTTTTAGGCAGTGGTCGGTGACGTCACAAAGCGCGCTGAAGTGCGAGGCGAACTTTCGAGTTACCGACCTGGCGCTGGTGCAGTCCTGGTAGAGGATCTCGAAGTCCTTCCTGGAGATGAGCTTGCATCGGTTGACGCCGGGTTGGATGGCGCCGAGTCCGCGCAGCACGCGAACCTGCTCCACGGTGCAGACCACCGGCGTGATATCCAGCCTCTTGAGCTTAGTGTAGACGGTGTGCAGGCCGCCCACCAGGTGCTTGAGGAAGAGGTCGAACACCTGCGGCAGGCAGATGAGGTCCTCCTGGCCGTGCACGCTGAAGCTAGCCACCTTGACGCCGTGCACCTCCACCAGCTTGCACTCGCCGGACGAGCTCTGAGTCAAGGCGGGCGCGCCGGGGGTCAGCGATCCCAGCGCGGACACCAGTGGGGCGGCCGCTCCGTTGCCCAAGCCGACCAGCGCACCTCCCGGTGCGGGCAAGTAGCCGCCGAGCATGGCGCCGCTGAGCCGCGGGGACAGCGAGTGGGTGTTGTGAGCCGGGCTGGAGGTTCCGCTGGGGGCGACGGAAGCGTGGATGGCCTCCGCAGGAGCCGAGCGGTACAACGTGGCCGGAGTGGGGGCGCCCGAGCCCGCCGGGAGGAGTGAGGGGGAGCCGGGCAGCGACATGAAGGGATGGACGCTCTTCCGCGCGCACTTTGCTATGGGAGGAAACGCTTTTCGTCCACTTCTTAGCGCTTTGTCCTCCTTACAGTCCACTGTCGCCCCCACAGAGTCCACTGTCCTCTCTGTGCGTAAAATCTACTTGAACACACTCTAGGTCCGTCCGCGTACTGCCTCCGCCCCCAGTATTAAGATAGACCAATCAGAGAAGCGAATGTGCCGGCAGGCCGATACGATTGGTCATTAGAGAAGGAGGGTTGGGCTTTGACCGAAAGCCTCACTTTTAGCAACTTTATGCGTCAAAAGTAAGAATTTCAACATTCGTGACGTTTTTTTTTACCTGTATATTCCACTGCTGGTGCACAAGGTCCAAAGCGCACTCTGGTGGCCATGAGTGAATGGCCCTGACCTTTGACCCTGCTTATGGTAAAAAAATAAAGCTAAGTTTAGTTGGCTGTGGAAGACAGAGAAGATTAAAAGGAGTAATTACATGTCAGTGGGATTCTGCAGTGTGGATTACAGACTGCCTGCTTTTTGTAATCCTGTGTAATCCCATTACACTGAGACGCTCCCTCAATGAAACCAGGACTTTTTTTTTTTTTTTTACTGCGACTGCACCACCTCACAGTGGGGACTGGGAGAGGGACTAGTTTGTCCCTTGGGACAAACCACCAACAACTAAGACATGCAGCAAGAGGAGATGAGAGGCCAAAAAGTAGAAAACATGTCAACAAAATGACAGGACAGTTTCTAAGAAGGTTCTAAAGTCTAAAGTCAACCATTCAAGTCTTCATTGTGTTAATATTAACACATGCAACACACACACCGCTGTCACTAGAGGCCTTCAAGATTTATTTAGCTTTTATTTAAACAAGCTTCAAGTCAAACCATCCATCTCGCTCTCACACAGCCCCCAGCCTTCATTAACGCGTGTGTGTGTGTGTGTGTGTGTGTGTGTGTGTGGATCATCCTCAGCACCCCCAGCCATGACACTGATGTCACTTTAATAATCATCTAACCACAACAACCTGCTCTAACTGTAATGTATTACTTTAACTCACAACCATGATAACGCTAGCGGCTACATGCTAACGTCAAAACACTAATAATTGCTGTCTCGATTGGCGCACTTCCCTACTTACACTGAGTCTTGTCAATATAATTCCATACTTTATTGTCATTGTCGTAGTGAATAACAACAAAATGTTATTACAGCATCATATATTGCATATAATGCGGAGACAAAGTGCATTAAGTGGTGTAATCCCATCCCATAAAACCCATAAATACCCTTGTGTATTCAAGGAAGACATGCAATGATAAGGTAGTCAGTGCAGGCCCAACTATAAGGCAGTAACAGGCTTGCACTGCAGCATATACTGTAAGGGACATTTGAGTGCATAAGTGGCAGTGCAACAGAATGCAGTACACTCTCCATCCCTGGTCGTTGCACGGTCAAAGTGATGGGTGCGCAGGGACCAGACACTTACCACTGACAATGTTCGCCGTTTGGCAGCACAGCAGAAAAAGTGGTATTTGCAATAAATGCACAACAGGAAAGGATACAACAATGTCAACATTCCCATACTCTGAAAGTAATTACACACTGTATGCTACACTTTCTGAAATGATAAAAGTACAGTGGTGTTCAAAATATTACCAGTGCAAGGTAACTAACCAGATTAATCAGTTATCAATATATTTTTATTGCTACATGGCAAACAAGTTACCAGTGCGTGCTGTAGATTCTCCGAAAACAAACAAAACCCAGCATTCATGATATGCATGCTTTTAAGGATGTGCAATTGGCCTCTTAGTTGAAAGGGGGTGTTAAAAAAAGCAGTGACTTTACAAACTCAAAACTATTTTGTACAAACTTTTTTGTTTCTAGGATTTGGCAATCCTGTGAATCACTAAACTAATATTTAGTTGTATGACTACAGTTTTTTTAATAACTGCTTCGCATCTGTGTGGCATGGACTCAACCAACTTGTCGCAACTTTCAACTGTTATTCCACTCCAACACTCTTTAACAACATTCCACAATTCATTAACATTTGTTGCTTTTGCTTCAGAAACAGCATTATGTATGTCACCCAACAAGTTCTCCATTGGATTAAGGTCCGGGTATTGGGCTAGCCACTCCAAAACATAACAACATAACAAGACCAACTCTTATTTCAAGGGCATATCCTTTTCAGCCTAAGGCAACATGACCTCTTCAAGTATTTTTAGATATGCAAACTGATCCATGATCCCTGGTATGTGATAAATAGGCCCAACACCATAGTAGGAGAAACATGCCCATACCATGATGCTTACAGCACCATGCTTCACTGTCTTCACTGTGTAATGTGGCTTCAACTCAGAGTTTGGGGGTTGTCTCGAGAACAATTTTACTCTCAAGGGTCCCCAAAATATTCCTCCATTTCTCTTTAGGCCAGTTGATGTGTTCTTTGGCAAATTGTAACCTTTTTTGCACATGCCTTTTTTTATCAGAGAGACTTTGCGGGGTATTCTTGCAATTACGTAGATTAGCTTCACACAGATCATGGTCATAGTAAGGGCTGGTTATACTTTCCCCACGAACGAGGCTCGCAAAAAGAGCCACACTGAAATCCTCGTGAGAGACCGTGTGTGAGTTTATACTCCATGCAGAGTGTGCTCCCAAACTGCAGGGGGCAGTATAGCAAAAACACACGTATACAGCGGTACTAAACTACAGCAGTAGAAGTTAGTCAATGTTTACTCGAACACGGCCCCCTTTGCACGTCTTCTTCTAGGCGAAGAAGAATTGTGTTGTATTTATTTGCTGCTTTCTTTAAACAGGAGGAGGCGAGATGCAAAGCACAAGCAACTTGTGTTGCAATCGCAGCTCGAAATGACTTTAATTCCTACCATCACAGGGACACAACACGGGACTGCTTTGATTTGGAAATAAAACATTATTTTTAATGCACATCAGATACTTTAAATATATATGTAAATATGAATCACTGGTTTCGGTGTTTTTTTATGCTTAAACTACTGTTCCTCATGCATTAGTCGATGCATTTTGTTTTTCACATCATCCCTTTTCTCAGCGAGTTGGACACGCCTTGGCCATCCCGGTGGTCTCTGCACGACGAAGTATGTAAATGCTGGTATTTATGTACTTAAAATGCGACAATCTCCTGCTCGTCTGCCATTTTTTTCCGTGCGTCTCCGTCCGCGTAGTTACACTTTGTCCGCACGAAGTATAAAACAGGCTTAACTGTCACAGTACTTACAGGTAATTTAAGACTCATCAGCAGAGCCTTTGCCATTCTGGCTATTCTTCAATCCATTTTGATAGTTATCTTCTGTTTTCTTCCAAGTGTCTCTGGTTTTGCCCTCCACTTTAAGGCACTGGAGATCATTTTAGTTGAACAGACAACAATGTTTCCCCCCCTCTCCAATCAACTTCTATAATCAAAGTAACCTGTTCTTCTGAACGATGTCTTAAACAACCCATTTTCCTCAGATTTTCAAAGAGAAATGCATGTTTAACAAGTGCTGGTTTCATCCTTAAATAAGTGTCACCTGATCCACACCTTTTTTTTCCACAAAATTGATCACTGATGGTAGTGACCGAAAGGACAAGATGGTGGGTACAAGCGGCCGAAATGAGTTTTCTCCGCAGGGTGGCTGGGCTCTCCCTTAGAGATAGGATGAGAAGCACTGTCATCCGGGAGAGACTCGGAGTAGAACCGCTGCTCCTCCGCATTGAGAGGAGTCAGATGAGATGGCTCGGGCATCTGGTCAGGATGCCTCCCGAACACCTCCCTGGGGAGGTGTTCAGGGCAAGTCCAACTGGTAGGAGGCCTCGGGGAAGACCCAGGACACGTTGGAGAGACTATGTCTCTCAGCTGGCCTGGGAACGCCTCGGCATCCGCTGGGAAGAGCTGGAAGAAGTGGCCGGGGAGAGGGACCTCTGGGCTTCCCTGCTTAGGTTGCTGCCCCCGCGACCCGACCTCGGATAAGCGGAAGAAAATGGATGGATGGATGGATGATCACTGATTGAATGCAACATTGCTATTGTTTTTAAAACACCCCTTTCAACTAATCGCCCAATTGCACAGCCTTAAAAGCATGCATATTATGAATGCTGGGTCGTGTTTGTTTTCTGAGAATCTACTGCACCTACTGGTAACTTGTTTGCCATGTAGCAATAAAAATATACTAATAACAACGGTTAATCTGGTTCGCCACATTGCACTGCTATTATTTTGAACACTACTGTACTTGAGCATAAGATGTTAGTGTGTTAGCATCATTTACAACATCTGTATAAATAAGGAACCTTCCGGCCGTTGCAAACAAACTTCCATCATCATCAATTCGTTCACTTGATGTCTGAGGACAACATGACTACCATCAAGCTCCTCCTGATGGCTCCATCCCTTCCGTCCTCCACCTCTCCTTCCCGCTTTGCCCTTCCTACCCCTTCTCGTCATCAGCTGCTACATAAAAGCTGCTCATCCAGAAAGACACTTGAAGGAGGAGCGCATCGGGATGGAATGATTAAGAAATGGCAAGATGGAGGATCCCAAGAACTAACCTGACTGAGCTCAGAAGTGCTCAGGCAGGTTGGACCTCCTCCAGCACAGGACCCCTCATCTTAGTTTGTTTTTGGGGTCGACTAACAAGGCTAGTAAAACCAGGCTGTGTTTCAATTCACACTTTTGTACTTACACTGCAGTGATGTACGTAAATAATTCCCGAGTGCATGAATTTTTACATCGTAGTTGCTGGAACTTACAAGAAATGACAATCACGATATTTACCCGCTTCCTGTTCGTCTTCTTCTCTCCTTTGTAATTACAAATTGCAACCACTCAAGTTAGTCTGTCCCCTTGCATAGCCAAGATGGCGATGATTGAGGGTCGTACAGCATGTGTCCATTGCTGCACACTCACCATTTGGGGTGTTTGGAAAACCTTCAAGTACTGACCGTGCACTGCATTTTGCTGTGTACTTCTCATCATGAATGCACGTATGCACTCAAGTGTGCAAATTGAGATGTAGCCCAACTCTCCTTCTTGTACTCCAAATAAGTCCTGCATCAATAACAAATAAGTCACATGACGCTAGACCAGCATAAAGCAAAGACGATGCTACTGATTAGGCTAGCAAGCGGTTAACGTTAGCGCAAGTGTTCCCACTTGTCCAGAAGCACCACAGTGGGTCACCATTAAGGAGCTTCAGAGGATGTATGAACTTGTTTATTTCATTATTCACGTCTAATCAGTGCCATCCATCACTGTGACAGCCCCCTAGTGGCAGTCGGCTGTCACCACGCCCCGCTGAGCTAGGTTTGGGTCGCAAAGGTCCAACTAGTATGCACAATCAATAGTCACTGGGGAAGGACGGACGAGGGAAGGATGTTTATTTGGAAGTCACATGCCATTTGTTGGCCAATCACGATTTTGCAATGTGTCTAGCTCCGCCTCTTGTGGGTAGAACATCATTAGTGTTATTTTGGTAGCCCTCCGTAACGAGGCCTGATTCAAGTTAATTTGGAATGTCTTTGTTTGAAGAGTCCTGAAAGCCAACATGAGACACCAATAAATACCCTTCGTCCCTCCCAGGTGCGGCCGCCACCTCCAGTGAGGCTCAGCGAGGAAGCGACGCGACGAGAGTGGAAGACGTTCCCAAATTAGACTTGGAAAACTTTTATTGATCTGAGCGCCAGATGGAATTAAAGACGGAGAGAGGACGCTTTGAAGAGAAGTTTCAGTGTCGCTATCGTAAGCTGGTATAATCCATCATATCTGCCAATCAAATTAGCATGTGTACACATGGTGTCACGTGCACGCTCGGAGGCCAAAGCAGTAGTGCTAGCTTAATTAGCGTTCTAATTAATAAGCCAGCAGATGTGTTAAATCATATTCATTCCAACACTGATGAAGCAATAAAAGACTTCCAACAAGATATCTCTCCAGCACGCAGCCATCGCCCTTTAAATCTATGTATTAATTAACGTGCACGTGCGTGTCTTCAGGGCTCGCCAGCTGCGATAAGGCAAGAGGGGACGGCTGAGATCAACATGATGCCATTGAGGCAAAACAGAGAGAGAGAGCGCGGTAGTGCCCCCTTAGCAGATAACGTCCTCGTAGGCTTCTAAAAACTTTTTGGGGCAGCTTGAAAGCGGGCCCAGTGGCATCTAAGAAAACCGATGGCGTCCTCAAAGCCTCACTGTGAGTTATTGACCATGTCCGCCCGCCAAGGTCGTCCCGGGACCCCGCGAGGCCTCCGCCAAGGTGAGCTCAATAAAACACTGGAAGGTGAAACCTGCCGCAGGTGACGTCGTAAAGCTTCCCTTATCGCCCGACGACCGTGCCCAGTACTTCTGGCGCCGTAACGACCACAATGGAAAGCTGGTGGGGTGTAATTCTCCGCCTTTATCGCCCCCTGACACAGATGTGAGGAGCGAGCACAAGTAAAACGTCTTCCAGCATCACTAGGTTGTTTAACATGCAAAATTAGCACACCGCAAACAGTAATCTCACATTTATTCTTCTGTCCACTTCATTGCCATAACTGTATGCGTCCTGCCTCTGTTACGGCTCAAAAGAAGGAGCATCAGCTGCTAAGTGGAGAGCCCAAGCATTGGTGGACACGTCTTACTACAAGGGAACACAGGAGGGCACCACTGAGAAGTGAGGCAATATGCACACAAACACAGCAGAGCAGGGTGATGGAGGGTGAAGAGATGAGAAGATCAATCATGAGCTGTCATCACTAACTAATAGAGTACACAGCGACATATTCACGCGCACACACACACACTTTAATTGCTTTTAGGGTCAAGAGAAACACAATCAGGCTGCGTAACATGACAGCAATGACAGTCATCTTCATGCAGACAAAGCCATGCTTGGCCAACAAAATCCCTCATCGAGTGACATTTGAGATGGGAACCATCACACATGCATAATTTTATTATGTATAAAAACATGAAATAAAGGTTATAAGTTAATTTGAATTTGATGCCCTACCAACCAGTAGGCATTCTGACCCTTACAGATCGGTTGTGTTTCCATGAAGAACACAAATGAGTCCTGTCTCTTAAGAAGATACACATGTCACAGAAACAATTCCTTACGTTTCAACTTCTCCACCACCATGTGCAACACCAAGGAGCTGTCCTCAGGGATAAGATTATAGACCTGCACAAGACTGGAATGGACTTAAAGACCATCAGCAAAGCAATAGTTGAACAACATGCCTCCTAAACAGCACCACATAGTGGTCAGAAGTCGAACTGCACCCCTTCCAGCGACGTCTCAATTGAAATCATGACGCAATCTCATAAAACGTATGTTGTGTTTTGTGTCATCGCTTTGTTGTCCGTGTGTGTGTGAAGTGAAAGAGAGAAATCACATTAAAAGCAGAGGAGATATTGACTCTTAAACAGGAAAAGACATCAGCACTCCTCTGACCTGCTGGAGGATCCATTACGGCTGTGTGTTTGTGTGTGTGTGTGTGTACTTGTGTTGACCTTTCCCAGTGTTAGCCAGTCTGAACCATCACAGGAGGTATTAATGCACTAATCACATTAAACGGAGAATCATTAATCATCTCCGCTCAGCGCTGTCACCGCCACGCAACGCCTAATCAACTCTATTGTTTACACACACATGCAGAGACACACTCAGACACACACACACAGGCTGGCATTAGCTTGGCATGCACACACACACCCACGCAAACACACATGCACACACAGACGGGTTTGGCAGGAAAAAGTACTTCCAAATGTCCCATTTTTTTAAGTTAGCATGTTGTTAAAGTGTTTTTTTCATCTTGCCAATTTAAATCACGCATGTACTCTCTCTCTTTCTTTCTCCGTCACCCTTCAACTTTCATCCTCTTCACTCTGCGGCCTGCTGACTCAGCAAAGGCATCATTAACAAGCTCACTAAAAGGCAAAGATGTGCGCACACACACTTTGCATCTTTAATGATCACGCACACACACACAGAGCTGAAAGTGGCACAGTGCTGAACGAAGCTAAAAACATCCCAAAGTTCAACTGAACGGCGACTCTCAGTGGTCACAGTGCACTTTGATTGAAAGTTCATTATCGTTCATTAGGAGTATGGAGTTAAAATCATCCCAAAACCCCAAACTCACAGAACATGTTTTGCTCACACCCAACGGTGCACCAACAAATTTAGTATGGTTTGCAATACAAAACATCTTTTACAAACAAAGGCATTTTACCGTACATATTACTCTAAATATATCAAATATATCATAATAGCTTTCAAACACGGTGATATTTGAAAAGTGAAATGCAAATTTTAGGATTTACAGAAAGTGTGTAAAAAATATTTAAACAAAATTAGGCAGGTGCAGAAATTTGGGCTCCCTTGTTGTTTTATTGATTTGAATACCTTTAGCACTAATTATTGACACACATTATTTGTTCGGTAAGCTCACTGACCCTTGACTTACATACACAGGTCGTGCCAATCATGAGAAAGGGTATTTAAGGGGGATAGAAAGGCGATTTTTTCCAAATGCATCTAATGTAGATTTTAAGAGAGTTTTAATGGAAATAATCAATTAATAATAGGTTTTACAACCCTTTATCGTGTTTCTTACTAAGCAATTTTGATGAAAAGAAAGCTCAGCAGAGGAACTTGTATTGTCCGACGCACTCGGAATGATCGAGATCGCTTGACAATTTACGACGCGTGACGTCAGATCTGCCACAGACGAATGCGTACCATACAGGGCAGAGAACCACAGCGTGCTTTTATTGGTCTTGGAACTTTATTTTCATGTGGTTTTATTCGATTTTGCAAAAAATTGTTTATTCTGCAGCTCCAAACTGCACAAAAGGTACTCGCCACAATACAAAAGAAAAGGATGACACGCAATACTATGCATTTCCAGCTGATCGAACGCATTTAAGATCATCCATCCATCCATTTTCTATGCCGCTTATCCTCATTAGGGTCACGGGGATGCTGGAGCCTATCCCAGCTGACTTTGGGCGGGAGGCGGGGTACACCCTGGACTGGTCGCCAGTCAATCACAGGGCACATAAAGACAAACAAGCATTCACACTCACATTCACACTCTAATGGACAATTTAAAGTCACCAATTAACCTAACATGCATGTTTTTGGAATGTGGGAAGAAAACCGGAGTACCCAGAGAAAACCCACACACGCACGGGGAGGATATGCAAACTCTACACAAAGATGCCCAACGGAGATTCAAACCCTGAACCTCCTGACTGTGAGGCCACCATGCTACCCACTCATGCACCGTAACAACGGTGAATGTAACAAGGGGCGGTGCATGGCGGATGAAGAACACAGCATTCCAAACACAACACTATCCACAGTAAAATCTGGTGGTGGCCCTGGTGGTGGTGCCATCATGCTGTGGGTCAGTGTGGCCAGTACAGGCCACACTGAAATTCTTGTTAAAACTGAAGGTCGCATGGATTCCAGTCAGTCCCATCAGATTCTTGCAAACAATGTTCATAAATCAGTGACAAAGTTGGAGTTGCGCCAGGGCTGGATAATTCAACAAGATAACAACCCTAAACACTGCTCAAATTCTACCAAGGCATTCATGCTGAGGAACAACTACAATATTCTGGAATGGAATTTCAATACCCAGACCTGAATATGACTGAAAATCTGTGGTGTGATTTAAGACGGGCTGTCCATGCTCAGAAACCATCAAACCTGACTGTTTTGTAAAGAAGAATGGTCAAAGATACTGTCAACCAGTAGAGGCTGTAATTTGTGCAAAAGGAGGATCTACTAAATATTGAAGTAATTTTTCTATCGGGGTGCCCAAATTTATGCACTTACCTATTTTTGTTTGAATAATTATAGCGCACTTTCTGTGAATCCTAAAATTAAATACATTTTCGTAAATCCTGACATTGCTGAAACAAACATCAATGATTTTAAATGGTAAATCTTGAACATTTTTACGGGTGCCCAAAGATTTGCATACCACTGTATATTCACGGATTTAAATTCCTGGATCAATAATTCCCAAGCAAACATTTGTTAAACAGCAAACTATACCTGTCTCCAGCAGTGATCACATGCAAAGATTTATAACCATTGTTTTAAAAATCTAAATGATTGGTCATCTGTGTTACAACCATTGGAAAGAGGTATTGTTTGCTCTCTATCAAACTTTCCTTTGAGAGTTATTGATCCCGGAAATTTGAATCTGTGAATATGTTTCTAACTTTACCAAAGTCTGTTGGTGGACTTGAACACAGTCTGAGAGGGAAAAAATGTCCCGGCAGCCCTTCATTGAATCAACATTTTGTGGAGTGCAAATTACAGTCCATTTCTCAGTTTACTGGCCTTTTTGTGAGTGAGAAGGCGTTTGTGTGGGGATTTAATTTCGAAATTTAGTGCCAAAAGGCACGTGACTTTTAGCTGACTTTTTTGTACAATAAGGTTTTTTTTGAGTAAAACATGTTTAGTGTGTTTGTGAGATTTTGGCATGATTTTGACTCCATAGTGATGAGCCCTAATGTCCGGCAACAGCCATACTGTGTCTCTATTGGCACACATACACACAAGTTTAATCTTTGAAGTACAAGTAAGTGCGTTCACATTGACAGCAAAATGCAGTACACTGTCAGTACCCAAAATGGTGAATGCTTAGTATGGGAAATTTAATAACCCCAATGGTCGCAATTTTGGTTTATTTCAAATAATGGCAGTTGAGAAGAAAGTGCTCACAGTAATGGCACGCGGGACAGCACTACACTGTCAAGGTTTGTGCACTTAGATGGATAGATGGACAGACGGACGGAAGGACGGTCGGATATTTAAACTTAAAGTGCCAAATCTCATCATGTGTTCATCACCAAAAAAGTTTGAGAAAAACAATAACAAAATCAAAGTACTCAGACGACTGAAACGAAGTTGTTATTATCACAAGTTTTCTAAATTGCTGCCACATTGGCTGTGACGTCACAAGACAAATTATAGCCTTGGACGCATAGCAAGGCTTCGGAGTTTTTGACTTATTGATTATTTCTATACTTGGCGGTGCTTGTGTTTTCCCCGGTCTCTGAAAGATCGTCAGCAGAGCTCAGGGCTGAAACATCTTCTGGTAACACACATTCAATCCCAAACTTTCCTTTTTTTGAGGCACCATATCTAATCAACTGTCCAATGTACCAAAGTTCAATACCAAAGAATCTGAAGCGGCGAATAGCATATTTTAAAAAATGTGAACGGGGTTACTTCGTCTACTTGAGTGTTCCAGCGGAAGCCTGCCACACAACGACCAGGCTTAACAGGGTTTCCACTAAATGTAATTGATCTTGGCGCACCGCCACTACAAAAGCGATCACCATTTCCGGTAAGTGTGCATCAATGGTACAGGTGGTCCCTGTTTTCCGATGTTCCTCTTGTTTCTAAGTACACAGTGTATGTACTAAGTAGAAAGGAGTATTTAAAAAAAATCTATGATTAATCCTTCCATAGTCATAAAGGGATGTAGTCAATCCTCTTAATACATACACACACACACACACGCCCATAAAGTCATTAACTGTGTGAAACATGAAGATTTAAGGACACATATTTAACATCATCTCACTTGACCTCTAATTGATATTCTTATTCGGCGTCTTGCAAGGAAAGGGGTAGGGGGGACTATGACTTTAGCAAGGACCGTCTGGGGGGGGGACATTTCCTCATAAGCGATGCGTGACATTGTCGTGCGGTCCAAGTTGCTCAGGACGCCGTAAAATCTGCAATTTTTCGCAGCCAATGACTGTGAATTAGCCAAGCTTAGACAATGTGAGTGCTTGAACTCAGTGAAGATTCTGATGGAAGTTTATGCTCTAAAAGTGTTAACAAGCTTAACATGTCTCACTCGAAAATCCTCTTTGGTGTCCTTTATGTGGACACTTAAATCCTTGGCTGTGTGTCAATTTGTGCACTTCTTTTAGTATTGTAGAAGAAATGCGGGCAAACTTTTGGACTTGCGAGCCCCATTGTGTTGAAACATTTCCAAACTGAACAACATACTTGCTCACTGTGCAACAAAACAATAACACATCCACAGCAAGTTAATGCATCACCAAATACTACGTGGGTGATAAAACACAACTAAGTGCTAAACACGACACGCCAGCTACGGTTTCAAGGTTTTACTGCGGCCCCCGGGCCACATCAAGCCCACCAAGCGTCTTAATCCGGCCCACCTAGGATTTCCAAATTCCTTTTTTTAAACCTTTAACGCTGAAACTGTAGGCGGCAACATGACTTGCAGTGCTATTGTGGCATGCTTGAGTCGCCAAAATAGTCAATCTGTGACTTGTACAAAAAAGCCATCCAAACAACACAACACACAAAGTAACCTACCTATTGCAACACGAGGGCAAAGAAATAAATATATACGCACAATATCCATGCAAAAAAACACCCATATATTCTCACAACAAGGCATGCTGGGTAGCTTGTGGTACTCGTTCTCCCAACAGGAGGAATTAACATACCCTTGATATCCAATGTTTTATTGTCCATTGTTCATATTGTTGATGCCACCGGACTACCCAGCATGTATTGCGGGCATTTCAAAATAACAGTTTTAAGTTACGTGGTAGGTTTAGCACTTAGTTGTGCTTTATCACCCAGCTAGTAGTAGTAGTATTTACTGTATGCGACAAGTTAACCTACTATGGAAGCGCTTTGTTTTTGTTATGTTGCACCGTGAGCAAGCATGTCGTTCTGTTTGAGCTATATATAGATGGCCCCTCCTCCACCANGGGATCAATAATTCCCAAGCAAACATTTGTTAAACAGCAAACTATACCTGTCTCCAGCAGTGATCACATGCAAAGATTTATAACCATTGTTTTAAAAATCTAAATGATTGGTCATCTGTGTTACAACCATTGGAAAGAGGTATTGTTTGCTCTCTATCAAACCTTCCTTTGAGAGTTATTGATCCCGGAAATTTGAATCTGTGAATATGTTTCTAACTTTACCAAAGTCTGTGGACTTGAACACAGTTTGAGAGGGAAAAAATGTCCCGGCAACCCTTCATTGAATCAACATTTTGTGGAGTGCAAATTACAGTTCATTTCTCAGTTTACTGGCCTTTTTGTGAGTAAGAAGGCATTTGTGTGGCGATTTAATTTCGAAATTTAGTGCCAAAAGGCACGTGACTTTTAGCTGACTTATTTGTACAATAAGGTTTTTTTTGAGTAAAACATGTTTAGTGTGTTTGTGAGATTTTGTCATGATTTTGACTCCATAGTGATGAGCGCTAATGTCCAGCAACAGCCATACTGTGTCTCTATTGGCACACATACACACTAGTTTAATCTTTGAAGTACAAGTAAGTGCGTTCACATTGACAGCAAAATGCAGTACACTGTCAGTACCCAAAATGGTGAATGCTTAGTATGGGAAATTTAATAACCCCAATGGTCGCAATTTTGGTTTATTTCAAATAATGGCAGTTGAGAAGAAAGTGCTCACAGTAATGGCACGCGGGACAGCACTACACTGTCAAGGTTTGTGCACTTAGATGGATAGATGGACAGACGGACGGAAGGACGGTCGGATATTTAAACTTAAAGTGCCAAATCTCATCATGTGTTCATCACCAAAAAAGTTTGAGAAAAACAATAACAAAATCAAAGTACTCAGACGACTGAAACGAAGTTGTGATTATCACAAGTTTTCTAAATTGCTGCCACATTGGCTGTGACGTCACAAGACAAATTATAGCCTTGGACGCATAGCAAGGCTTCGGAGTTTTTGACTTATTGATTATTTCTATACTTGGCGGTGCTTGTGTTTTCCCCGGTCTCTGAAAGATCGTCAGCAGAGCTCAGGGCTGAAACATCTTCTGGTAACACACATTCAATCCCAAACTTTCCTTTTTTTGAGGCACCATATCAAATCAACTGTCCAATGTACCAAAGTTCAATACCAAAGAATCTGAAGCGGCGAATAGCATATTTTAAAAAATGTGAACGGGGTTACTTCGTCTACTTGAGTGTTCCAGCGGAAGCCTGCCACACAACGACCAGGCTTAACAGGGTTTCCACTAAATGTAATTGATCTTGGCGCACCGCCACTACAAAAGCGATCACCATTTCCGGTAAGTGTGCATCAATGGTACAGGTGGTCCCTGTTTTCCGATGTTCCTCTTGTTTCTAAGTACACAGTGTATGTACTAAGTAGAAAGGAGTATTTAAAAAAAATCTATGATTAATCCTTCCATAGTCATAAAGAGATGTAGTCAATCCTCTTAATACATACACACACACACACACGCCCATAAAGTCATTAACTGTGTGAAACATGAAGATTTAAGGACACATATTTAACATCATCTCACTTGACCTCTAATTGATATTCTTATTCGGCGTCTTGCAAGGAAAGGGGTAGGGGGGACTATGACTTTAGCAAGGACCGTCTGGGGGGGGACATTTCCTCATAAGCGATGCGTGACATTGTCGTGCGGTCCAAGTTGCTCAGGACACCGTAAAATCTGCAATTTTTCGCAGCCAATGACTGTGAATTAGCCAAGCTTAGACAATGTGAGTGCTTGAACTCAGTGAAGATTCTGATGGAAGTTTATGCTCTAAAAGTGTTAACAAGCTTAACATGTCTCACTCGAAAATCCTCTTTGGTGTCCTTTATGTGGACACTTAAATCCTTGGCTGTGTGTCAATTTGTGCACTTCTTTTAGTATTGTAGAAGAAATGCGGGCAAACTTTTGGACTTGCGAGCCCCATTGTGTTGAAACATTTCCAAACTGAACAACATACTTGCTCACTGTGCAACAAAACAATAACACATCCACAGCAAGTTAATGCATCACCAAATACTACGTGGGTGATAAAACACAACTAAGTGCTAAACACGACACGCCAGCTACGGTTTCAAGGTTTTACTGCGGCCCCCGGGCCACATCAAGCCCACCAAGCGTCTTAATCCGGCCCACCTAGGATTTCCAAATTCCTTTTTTTAAACCTTTAACGCTGAAACTGTAGGCGGCAACATGACTTGCAGTGCTATTGTGGCATGCTTGAGTCGCCAAAATAGTCAATCTGTGACTTGTACAAAAAAGCCATCCAAACAACACAACACACAAAGTAACCTACCTATTGCAACACGAGGGCAAAGAAATAAATATATACGCACAATATCCATGCAAAAAAACACCCATATATTCTCACAACAAGGCATGCTGGGTAGCTTGTGGTACTCGTTCTCCCAACAGGAGGAATGAACATACCCTTGATAGCCAATGTTTTATTGTCCATTGTTCATATTGTTGATGCCACCGGACTACCCAGCATGTATTGCGGGCATTTCAAAATAACCGTTTTAAGTTACGTGGTAGGTTTAGCACTTAGTTGTGCTTTATCACCCACCTAGTAGTAGTAGTATTTACTGTATGCGACAAGTTAACCTACTATGGAAGCGCTTTGTTTTTGTTATGTTGCACCGTGAGCAAGCATGTCGTTCTGTTTGAGCTATATATAGATGGCCCCTCCTCCACCATTTTTTTAACACAATGTTTGGTCCGTGAGTCACAAAGTTTGCCCAGCCTTGTGCTAGAACAATGAGGTCCAGCTCACAGTTAAGACTTTGGAATAGCCTAAACCTTAGATCTGTACAAACCCGGGGAAAAGTGTTACTTTATTGACTGGCTTTTACCACTGGTTAACCTGGGCTTTGTTTATACGGTTTTATTAGTGATATTATGTTTAAGTATTGTTTTTACTGTGATTTTTTTTGTTTGTTTCGTTGCATTATGAGCAAGTATACACAATGTGGTCCGCGAGTCGGAAAGTTTGCCCACCCCTGCTTTAAGACCTACATAAAGGTCCAAAGGTGACAGGGGGATATTGTGATCCATCGTGGTATCAAGTGCTGCCATTAAACCTAACAATAAAAAAAACTGCCAGAATCTGTAGTTAAAAGAAGATCATTAAAAAACCTTAAAAGTGGAGTCTTAGTAGTGCCGTCCCAAATCCACTGTTGTCGTGCACTTACTGAAAATCACTACTGCAATATTTAAATCGCCATAGAAAATACCTGGCAATTTTCCCCCTACTTCATGGTTGTAAAACAATTAAATATTGATTTGTTATGACTTTATCCTCGCTTGGGTGTATCCCCAGCTTCAAAAAAGCAAAAATGTATTTCAATACTTGCAGTTGGTATTTTCACTACGTAAGTGCGTTCATCAGCAGGAGTGCGGCTGAGTGCAGTGCACAGTCAGTACCCGGATGTTGCACTAAAAACGGTCAAAATGGTGAGAAATGGATTTGGGACAGCAAATCACTGTCGAAATTTGCGCACTCGGAACTGAGTACGCAGTGGATATGGTGTAGTGACGGAAGTATTCCATTTGAGACAAAGCCAAGCATCTTACGCTCCCCATTTTGACCGTTTGAGTGCAACATCCGGGTACTGACTGAAGTGAACGTCGCCATTTGTCAGCGTGAACGCACTTGTGCATTCAGAAGAGTGCGCCTAAAAGTCTTCCTGCTCTGTTCCCCCACACTAAAACATTCCACTCTCCGCACATGTCTGACACAAACTAGCTGCCATAAGCACCCAGGAAAGTCTTTTTCTTATTAAAAAAAAAACATTTCCAATGCGTGTGTCTGAGTCTGGTCTTGACCGCCACCTGGTGGCCACACATATAATATCACAAATGCCAGCTAAAGGCAACAAGAAACAACATAAGTATACAGTATATACTAAATATAACAGAATAACATCCTGCATAAATGTTTTACTTGTTTCGCTGAAGAGTTGATCGCATTGAAAGGTAATGTATTCTATTTTTATATTTTTTATTACAGTAAATATAGCAGCAGTCCTGAACATTTCAGATTTATCTCACCCCCCACACACACACACGCACCCTCACACGCGCGCGCGCACAGACACAAAACGCGTTGCTGGAGGCTACAGTAGACTTTTGCACTACTAGCCTACTTTACTTGGAGATAGGTCACTTTTCTAAAAGCGTCCAACCACCGTGAAATGTACATTATTCCAACAATACACACACACACACACACACCTATAGAGTGAGAAGAGTGTTTACGCTGAATGAACACACAAACTCACTCACATTGCAAGACCAATGTGACATCAGCAGTGACACACTGAGCAATTACAACAGGAGCATTTCCCTTTATGTTATTACTATCAATATTATCTTATCATTTGTATTTGGACAATTATATTATAGATTTTCTTAAAAATAAATAATACATTTAATAGTTCATTATTAAAATATATAATATTTAAATTGTAAATAAATTATATTATAAGTATATAATAACATACATACAAATGTAATATGTAATACAAAAAAATAGTTATTTAATTATATTCTCTATATGGGTCAGCTCTGAGCCCCTTCTTGTTTGCTATGGTGATGGACAGGCTGACGGACGAGGTTAGACAGGAATCTCCATGGACTCTGATGTTTGCAGATGACATTGTGATATGTAGTGAGAGCAGGGAACAGGTGGAGGAGAAGCTTGAGGGGTGGAGATTTGCCCTGGAAAGGAGAGGAATGAAG
>QODF01000142.1:2839-15582 GCA_024372805.1 Oostethus manadensis | reverse complement strand
GAGGCCAGACTGAGATGGTTCGGACATGTCCAGAGGAGAGATAGTGAATATATTGGTAGAAGGATGCTGAGTTTTGAATTGCCAGGCAGGAGGCCTAGAGGAAGACCAAAGAGGAGGTTTATGGATGTAGTGAAAGAGGACATGAATGTAGTTGGCGCAAGAGAAGAGGATACATATATATATATATTGATTCGCTGTGGCGACCCCTAACGGGATAAGCCAAAAGGAAAATAAGATATGCAATGAAATAAATTACATACTGTGTATCATTTCATACCAGTTTGTCCAATCACCACATTGTAATATGCACACTTTACATTTTGGTTGATGAAAAACAGAAATAACAAAAAAGACACAAAAGAAAATAACTCAAACAAAAGAATAAAATCAGGCCACATTCTTAATAATAATAATGCGTTCATGAGCTCACGCACATATTGAACTTGTATTTAACATGCTAATAAGTAATACATATGTAATACATATGTTTTAGCTATTCTTGACAGTTCTTGACATTACACACAAGAATGACAAAGAGGTGCAGGAGGGGGAGGAGCGAAGCCATCTTTGTGGGACATTTGTCAGCATGGCGCACATCCTCTGAGTGCCAAGAGATGGACGAGCGCGAGGCAAGGAGACGCAACAAAGTCTCCAAAGAGACTAAACTCAGATTGCGTGTGATCTTCTTGGACGAGAGTGAACGCACCTTTGAAGTGGAGGTCAGTTTGGTTGTCTTCTACTTTGTTTTACTTTGCTGTACTCCTGTCCTGATCTTATGTATACCTACATTCTTTCTTTATTCTAACTCAACTGTCTTCCACTTTACATGTTTGCTTATTTTTAAGTGGCAGTTTTCATATAATAAATGTTACATTATTGTGGTAATACTGTGGTAATGTAATAATGTGGTAATAAAAATTATGCTATATATATATATATACACACTCTTCATCTGTATTTTATATATATATATATAATATATGTATATAAAATACAGATGAAGAGTGTCAAAATAAATTGTCCATTAGCATTTTAGAAAGCGTTTTGGGTTTGTGAGTGACCTGCATCTTTAGACTTGAGGGCAAATAATGATGTGGTAGGGAGGTAGGGTGGGAGGTGGACATATGGATGATTGACACTGAAAAGAATGTGGCTGTGTGGAAAATATCAACGTTAGCATGTAGCAAGCCATTGAGTTAAATGCTCTCAAATTGAATACTTCTGTTAGTACACGAGTATACTGTGTACACTGTTTACTTAACTCCAGAGTGCACCAATTTTGACAATGTATTGCTGTTCCAAATCCACTTAATGGACATGACAATGGCAACATTCATCCATTTCTGCGCTCTTTTTTTAACAAATCAGTACAACCACTCGATGGAGCATTATCACCCATATTTGGATTTCCCCCTTAAAATATTTGACAGCTTTCCACCCCCCACTTCTCAATTATGCAATCATTAAACATTACTTTGTTATGACTTTTTCTCGTATCCACGTACTCCCTCCTTCCAATGTGGTGGTCTGGTGAGTGTCCATCACTGAACACTCATCATTTTGGACATTTTGAGTTCCACATCTAGTGGGAAAGTACTAATGTACTCAAACGACCAAGTGCAAGGGTTATTGGGACACAGCATGGTTCTTGTCCTACGCTAATCATCCCTATTGACTGTGTAATTGTCCACAGCTGCTTCAAGCCCCACCAACACACACACACACACACCAGGACAAGTTAATCATTGAGCTCCTTCAGAGATAAACACACACTTGTGGACAACCGAGACTAAAAATAAGACATCACGAAGGACATGGTGTGAACACTTCATACATCACAGCACATCATAGCAATTATCAGATTGGACAGAAGCGCTATGATCTTCGTTAATGAGGTTTTTTGGAGAAAAACTTTCAGAAGCCGTGAAGTGCTTTATGTGGAAACTCAGGTTTGACTTGTTGAGGAAGCTGAAAGCGATGATGACATTGATGTCTTTATTAGTGACACAGTGTGATGGTAGGACGGAGGAGGCCAAAAGAAAATTCGCTAACAAACTCGGGTGTGAGCGCATGTCCTGCAGGAGACTTTGTGGACAAGCAGGAAGTTCAAACAAACAGGAAGTAAGGACAGAAAGAAACAAGAATTTCATCTTTTACATAATCCATCCATTTTCTATGCTGCTTAGCCTCACTAGGCCTTCGGGCGAATCGTCTTCTTCATTGAAGATTTTTGGAACCCGGTGTCTCCACTTCTATTTCAACACTAACATCTACTTCTCCTTCTCTTTATCCTCCTTTTGCTCCTTATCCTCTCTTCCTTCACTTCCTTTAACTCCTCCTTCTTGCATGTGCTAGCAAAACGTTCTGGGCTGCGACTTCTTCAACAAAGTGTGTGGTCACTTGAAGCTGCTGGAAAAGGAGTACTTTGGCCTGGAGTTCAGACACCACAGTGGCAACTATGTCAGCACACACACTTCAATGCACACACTTGTAGATGAAATGATGACACGTGTGTGTGTGTGTGTGGCAGGTGTGGCTGGAACTGCTCAAGCCGCTCTCAAAGCAGATTACATGTAAGTGTGTGTAATAAATCAGTAGGAGGCTACAGATTACAGATGGGCAAGTACTGATCGAGTCGTTCAAAACTAGTGGGTTTCTATTTTTGTACTGAACCGGGACTTGCGGGTATTTATCTCTGTTAACTCATTCACTTACCCTGCTGCCGGTAGCTAAACAACAAAGAAAAGCAGGTAACATGGCCTTCATTGGAATTAACTGTTACTCCCAATGCACTTGTGTAAACGTAATGGCCTCATGGGTTTAGTGAGTTGGGTATGTGGTATGTTGCGCACGTGCAAGTTTCTCATTGAGCGCTGAATCGTACGTACACATCATATCAGATGTGGCAAGTCCAAATAAGATCTCACCTTTCACAGGGAAGGCCTTTTGATTGTATTTGGCAATTAGAACATCATTTTACAAACAGAATTTGACTTTGTGAAATAATGCTGTTGCATAATACTGTGGATTCCCACGGTGGAACCAGCCTACTTTGGAAAGAGGGATTTTGGAAGGGTTAGACCTGCCACATGGTGACACGTTTACGCTATGTAAGTGTCGTAGAATAAATCGACGGATAACGCAGATTTCACTTGCGTTGTAGTACAAATCCATGTCCCCAACACGCGACTGCTGAAAAATTGGTCGGCCAAATGTAGACAAGCGTAGAACAGATCCTGCTTCCGGTACACAAAAACGGTGTCGATTTATAAAATCAGTTGTTATAAATAATACAGGACAATGGACAAGACTCACAAAGTGTACACTGTGTGGGACTCCCACACAATATAGCTTACATTTAAATAGCTTAAAATACTCTTTACACTCAAGCCTCACTCGCACTCATTTACCTGTCAGTATGTCAGAACCGGTGATGGAAGAGGGTTGTGTGATAAATGTTAGTCCTAACTGCAAGATAAAGGGAGGTTGGGGATTTTGCACAATTATTTGTAATACAGCTCGTCATTATTTGTAATTGTGACGAAGGAAAATCCTCATTGGGTAACTGCTTAAGTATTCACTCGTCATGTTCTGTGACTGGCCAGTCACACACAGCGACCGCCCCTTCCGAGGAAAGCCAGAGCGCGAGAGGAGCCATGCGTCTCACTCTTTCACACACAGACACGATACGGATAGTGACTGCCTGCTTGCTTGGCTTGATTTCAGCTCACATTCTCGATTTTGCTCTACTTTGGTTTGTACGATATTTTAAGTTAAAGTGATAAAACATCAGTTGGAAAACTTGTAATACTCGTAATACTGAACGCGATGCTTTTGAAAAAAATACAGTGCACAAGGCTGACAGATTATGGGGTGGGGGGTGCTGAGAGTGCTACATATTGTTAAAGAAAAAGCGATGAAAAGAGATTTGAACTCACCATAACTCCAAATCAATGGTGCTTGGTCTCCTAGTGCCGAAGCAGTTTTGATGGCTTTATTGCCTCAGAGAGCCGTTTTCTGCATATTATACAGAGCGGGCTTGGTATGTATCACCTCTGCGATAAATACAGATTTCAAGTAGGACTCCTGGTATTGTCTGTTAGAAGCTTTCTCTTTTTGGAAGTTGTTGGCTCTTCATTCAGCCTTTTCTCCTTTGCAAACAAACTTTTCAAAGATGTCTGTTTTTTACTCTGCTAGCTTATGGGGATGAGTTACATTTTGGCGCTCAAGTAACCGAGACCAAAAAAAGAGAATCCGGTCATTTTTCAAAATAAAAGCTTGTTCAGACTCAGATAATATATAAAACAGAAAAAGTGAATTATTTCTCGTGCTGACCGGTGGGGACCACTGCTGTAAATAGTTTTCAAATAAACAATAAATATATTAACTTCTGACCAATCCATGTCAATTTCATACTTAAAATGATGTACCAATTTAAGTCCCACCCATTTCCAGTGAAACCACGCCCACTCCAAGTACGGCTAAGGATACAAATAACTTAGATGGGTGAACAGATACAGCTACAGATAGTGGTGCTCTTGCTCATCACTAGTGGAGGATGGAGGCGAGTCCAGATGTAAGTATTACGCTTTCTAAACTTTGAGAGGCGATGACAGAGATAAAATATTAAAATTATTGTATTTTGATGAAGTGATGGCCAATTTTAAATGATCAAGAACCAAGTTTATTTGTAGTTCACTTCATGTTTTTCTTCACTTCACATCATAAGAGAAAGAAGAAAGCTGTGGCACGTGTTTTTTTTTTTAATGCCAATCTTCCGGGAAGTCCCAGTTACCTGGTTTCTGCTTTTTCTTATGGTTTTGCACTTTTTAATTTGTGTTTTGTTGAAGTTGTGTTGTCTGATTGTAAATAGTTAAAAAGTTGTTTTTTGCATGAAATTTGATCTTGTCCAGTTATAAGGGTTTTTGTTTTTTACAATATTATATTTTTTCTATGAGTCAATTTAATTAGTAAACGTTTGATATCATATTTTTACATTAGTAAGTCATTTCACACAACACACATAATTTGGTAGTAAACCAAGACAAAAAACGGTGCCGAAAGAGCCGGCTGTTTTTAGTGAGCCGAACCAAAAGCAGACGTGATTCCATACAGCTGAGAGTTTGTTTTGCGCATGCGCTTTGACAGTACCCGATCAATTTAGTGAGTGGCTCATAAATACTCGAGTCAGTAGAAGGAATCGAGTTTACCATCTCCAGTAAACATGACTGCTCTCTTGTGGACAAAAATCAACATGCGTTTTTTGTATATTTTATGAATATACTATTCGCCGTCATGTCAACATCTCATATATTTAAAAATGCACATGGAAGTTCTCCGTGGAGGTACAATTATTATCATAGAAGCTCGTTGTGGACGTACAATCATAATAATTTACGTCATGCGTCCTCTTCCAGACACCAGCGACCTGTTCTTCAGGTTCATCGTCAAGTTCTTTCCTCCGGACCCTGGACAACTAAAACGAGGCCTCACTCGGTATCATAGTTTCTCTTTGAACCTCCCCGATATTCTGCATCTTTCCGTTGCTGACGCCCATGTTTTGCGCACGCAGCTATCTTTTTGCCTTGCAGGTCAAGCAGGACTTGTCCACCGGCAGTCTAACCTGTAACGACAACAGCGCCGCCCTGCTGGTCTCCCATATATTGCAGTGTAAGGACACGACGTGAAACACGTGCTCACAGAGTCTGTTCCAGAAGACAGGGTGAAACATTAAAGTATAGTCAACGTTCCTAACTGCCGTGCAAGTGGAAGAAGAACTTAATGTTGCATTTTCGTGCTAGGTGTTAGCCATTTAGCTTTCAACTACATGCAATTTTTGCTCAGGTAAGTGAGTGTGTGTGAGTGTGTGTGTGTAATTGCTCCTCAGTGAGATGCTCGGTTCAATCTGAGCAGGCAGTATTAAGTTTTATGGTCATCACTCTCTCTTCACCATCACTGGTAGATTTGGCACTTTTTAAACAAAGGTTCAATTTTACTTTTGAGGCATAGTTGACATAAAAGGAGGGTTCTGCTGGGAAGTATTATATTTCTAGTAGGTTTACAATTTTTTTTTTGTGCGAGACAGCGGAGCTTGGGGACTACGATGAAGAGCTAGATTGTCAGCAACTGGCGATGAAGCACTACATTCCCAACCAGGAGTACCTGGACCACAAGATCACAAAACTCCACAAGAAACACAGGTGCACAGTTCAAGTTGTGTATATATATATATAATTTTTTTCCCCCTTCCATGTGGTGTATTCCTTGATGACTATGCATACACAGAGGCGAGTCACCAGCAGAGTCAGACGTGCACCTGCTTGAGGTGGCCAGGAGGTTGGACATGTACGGTATCAGGCCACATGTCGCCAGCGACGGCGAGGGCATGCGTATCAATCTGGCGGTGACGCACTGTGGCGTGCTGGTCTTTCAGGTAGACTGCACGGCTCCGTATGGACCCTTCTAGAATGCTAACCACCTGTTCTGTCCTCAGGGGAACACAAAGATCAACACGTTCAGTTGGGCCAAGATTCGCAAACTGAGCTTCAAACGCAAGCACTTCCTCATCAAGCTGCACGACAAAGTTGGGGTAAGGTTCTTACTGGGCGCTGACACTTCCACGGAGGGCACCATTTTTTGTTGTCTTGGCTCGGTCTAGCCTCGTCCATTAGATATTGTGCCACTAGCTCAAGGGTACCAAAATGTGTCACTTATTTGGAACCAAAATGTACCACTTTGTGCCACAAGGGGCCTTTTCTTGCCTTTAGTGGGCATTTGTGCTTGTGTGTGTGTTGCCCTGCGGAGCCGTCGCAGAAGGACACGCTGGAGTTCTGCATGGCGAGCAGGGACGTGTGCAAGGCCTTCTGGAAGATGTGCGTTGAGTACCACGCCTTCTTTAGATTGGCTGAAGAGCCGCAGGTGCTGCACAAGAAGACGCTGCTGTCGTGCACAGGCTCTGGCTTCCGATACAGGTGAGCGTCCTGTCCTTGGGTGGCGTCTGTTTGACGACGCCCTAACTGAGGTCTGTTGATGCTTGTCTAGTGGCCGGACACAGAAGCAGCTGCTAGAGTGTTTGGGATCCAGCGAGAACAAGCCTTCGCACCATGACAGGTACCCCTGGTCGGTCCTTCCCAAGAATACATGCTGTAACGCCTGTCCGCTAAAAAAAAAAAACCCACTTACATGTGTCTCCATGCAGGATTTCCTGTCCACCAGATTATGAATCCAGACACTGCAGATCTTCTCCCGACATCCTCACAGATGTCTCCTTAGAAGTAAGCGGAAACCATGTTAACATAAGATAATTGATAATAACGATAATAACTTTTGTAGCCATATGACGACGAGCTGTTCCCGCGTTCCACCTGTGCCTTGGCGCTTCATGGTCAGGAGGATGGCGAATTTAGAAAAGGTGGGGCTAAGTGCAGCCAATTGTCTGTGGAGGTCACTCCAAGGTGTCGCGGCCTGGCCCGGGTCACACCCCTCTCGCCTCAAATCCGCTCGGTGTCTTCGTCTGAGAAGGAGGATCCCAGGAAGGCGTGGATGGGTGAACAACGCCAAGCTCAAAGGCTCGCCGGTATCTATGGCAACCGCTCACGGCGCCGGGCTAACCTGCAGCCGCACCCAGCACAGCAGCTGGTTCTCCTGTACCCAAACAACCCCGCCTACCAATACCACCCTGTGCTCCCCACATTCCCGTACTTGTCTGACTGCATTTCTGCCTCCTCTTTGGAGCATTTGCCGCAGCCGAGAAGGCGGGACGGACTTTGGCGGCCATCTTTCCACCCTATAGGCCAAGACCTTGCTTCCTGCTCGCCACTTAGGAGGAACCTGAAGGCCCCAAGTACAGAAGGGCCAGGATTTGGCGGTGCCTACCAACCAGGAAGCAACGGGGCGAGGTTACTGAGTGTGGGTCACACAGAGGCGGGTCATTACAGCGACGACAGCAGATTCCTCCCCGGCCTTCCTCGCCGTGTGGCAAGCCAACCGGACGTCAAGTTTCACCTCTCAAGGACTTGTAACCCCGCCTCTGAATTCCGTCCCCTGGGCTACTACCCCCACTTGACACGCCCCTCCAGGCCCACCTACCTGCCCCTAAACCCCGCCCCTCTGCCTCAACGCCCCGCCTCTTTGTGCATGATGGCTGCTGCCGCCACAGGAAGCTACAGCGACTCCGACCCAGACGTTTTCTACCCATACTACTGTCCACCGCCACAACCGCCACCGCTCGGCAGGCTGGTGCGGCCTGGTGGACTGGCCCGCATGCGATTCTCCTCTGGGAGCCTCCAACTGGATGAGGAGGAAGAGGATAAGGAAAGTGACAGGGACAAAAATGAGGAGAGAAAAAATACTACAAAAGTCACCAAAGTGACTTTGTAGTACAAACAATGATTACATTTGTTTTCAAAAATGATGTCAAAGTGCACTAAATAAACATAAAAAGTGACAATATTAAAATCACGACATGGAAGCGTCAATCAATCAAACATCATTGTCAATCAATCTTAAATATTTATTCATAAAACTCAACATCCCGCTACAAAAAGGAAAATATCTCTCTAAAACCTCATTTAATGTTCCCGCTGAGTAAGCATTGTCACATCCCTTAATATTCATGTAAAAAATATGTATATACACAAGAACCAGGTATAGTGTCTTTGGTTAAAAGTATCAGTAACACTTTTAGGAAGCTACTGTAGCTAGCTGCACAGGCTAACAACAATAAGCTTCTTGCTAAATGCTGTACCACTAACTCATTGTCAACATCAATTTGAATGAGGGTTGCTTGTTTAAAAGTGTTACTAAGGCCAAGAATACAAATTGAATAATAATATTATAATAATAATGATGGCATATGGTCTTCGTCAAGTGCTACTGAACAAATATTTAACAAAGCTGTGCTGCTGCACAACACTAAAGGCACACGGTGAAGATACTTCACAAAAGTTAGTAGAGTCACCAACTCCCAACTTTTCACTTCTTCATGCAGCAGCAGTGAAATAAATGATATGTGTGTGCGTGTGTGGGGGTGTGGGTGTGTGTGTGTGCGGAGACATTGCACAGCAAGTCTCCGTGCTGAGACACAGTCTCTCTTCATCTGGTACACTTCCTGTGTGTCCTCAGTTGGACTTGAACCTGTGGGCCGCAAAGCACACGCTGACTCATCAAACTTAGACAAAAGACAAAAAAAGAAGGTTGTCTCACCTGGCAAGGATGTTCGTCACCATCCTGTCTGTGATGCCTGGACACACGTCCTCGACTAGTCGAATGTTGCGCTCCAGCTGCTCGATGGCCAGTCGCTGCTCAGAGTGCTCGTTGTGCTGCTGCTTCAACTGCAAGGCAACACACACTACTTGCATGTCTCAGATGTATGTGTGTGTGTGTGTGTGTGTGCATGCGCACACTGACCTCAGTGAAGACAGGTGAGATGACACTGGACAGACTGGTGGACGCACTCAGTTGATCCTGAAAGGACAGAATGAAGAACAACTCGGCTGTGTTTCAAATGGAATACAGTGGCACTGGCCACAGTTTTCATTGGATTAGGTTTTTCACAATAAAGGTTTTTGACACTATTGGGTGAAGTTTGTTCTCCCTGAGGGTGAAAATATTGACACTGTAGTGCACTGTTAATTGTGAATTGCAACCACTCAACTTAGTCTCTCCCCTATTGCCACTCAGCCAAGATGGTGACGATTGAGGGCGGTACGTGTTCAGCACTGCACACTCACTATTTTGGAGTGATGAGTGATGAGTGATGACAGCGCACCGCATATTGCCGTACTTCTCAGTGTGAATGTACTTATGCCCTCACAATGCTAAGTACGGAAGTGTGCGAATTGAGACACGGCTATCATTTATCAAGCAAGCAGGGAGCGGAGGCTTGATTTCTACTTCTCCTCACCTGTCCATTGATGAGCGTCCGGCCAGTCGTCTTCTTCTTGCGGACTGTTGTGAAGCTCCACTCAGGAGAGTCACTGTCCTTCCTGTCGCTGGACTCACTGCACAAACAGACATAAATAAAGCTCATGCACACGGTCGTGTGCGCCGCCCTAAAAGTGTACACGTACCTGTCCGAGTCGTCAGAGCTGCTGTCGCTGTGTCCCTGATCTCGCCACCGCCTGTACCTGTCAATCAACTCGCTGAGGTACGACATCTTCTTGCTGTGTTTGACGATGAATTTGTGCTTCAACAGGTCCTTAGCAGTGGGACGCTGGGGGACAAAAAAAGAGTTAGTGATGCAATGAGCAGGACGGCGTGTGCGTGGCTTTTTGTTCACAGAGAGCAGCAGGTAAGCACAACAATGGAAAGCACGCAAAGGTAAATATGGAAAATAAGATAAAAAAAAACATTTGCATTATGACAAACCTACACCATATGGACAAAAGCATTAGAACAAAGTCACCAGTGGTGAAACTTACAAAGGTGGGGTTCTTATTGAGACAAGCCTCAGTAAATTCCTTGAAGCTCTTGGAGAAGTCTCCCATCAGCGTGGGGGCCGGAGACTTCGGAATGAGGAACAGGACCCTCATTGGATGCATGTCAGAGTTGGGCGGTTCCCCCATGGCGAGCTCAATGGCGGTAATGCCCAGCGACCAGATATCCGCCTGACGGGAAAACAGGGAGATCATGATAAAATCTTTGCTGTGTCGACGTTCAGTTTGTTGCGTATGAAAGGACAACCTTGAAATCGTATGCAGACTGCTGGATGACCTCTGGCGCCATCCAGAAGGGTGTCCCCACAAACGTCTCGCGCTTAATCTGTGTGTCGGTCAGCTGACCAGCCACCCCGAAGTCGGCCAGCTTCACCTGGCCGTTCTCCGACAACAGCACATTGGCGGCTGAGAACGAGTGACACCTGTTACTTTGTGAGGTTGACAAGGACAGCATTGTGTCAACACGCACACACCTTTGATGTCTCTGTGGATCTTCTTCTCTGAGTGGAGGTAGTCCAGACCCTTCAGAATCTCCTTCAGCATTGTGGCAATCTGGGTCTCATCAAATGGACCCGCGCGCAGCTGCACACACACACGCACAAGTCATCATTTGGCTAGGCTATGTTAGGCTCGTTAACGGTGCTACAAAGTCAGTCACTCCATTAAAGGCTCACCAAGTCAAGTGCAGAACCTCCACCAAGGTACTCCATGATGATCCACAGTTTGCTACCCTGACGGACATCAGTGGACAAAGAAAAACGTCAATACGCTATCAAGACTGCTGTCCGGCATGCGCTGACCTTGAGGTAGGATCCATAATACTTGGTGATGTAAGGACTGTCACACTGGCTCAACACCGTGATTTCCTGCTGGATGTCCTCAATTTCATCTTCCGCCTCCTCCAGGTCGATGATCTTGATGGCCACAACGCTCTGTGAGGCATTGTCGATGCCTTTGAACACCTGCAAGGCAAACAGGAAGACACAGTTGGATAAGAAGACAATGAAAAGTGAACACCAAGACAAATCATTAAAATATGGGGCAGAAACCACATCACCTCTCCAAAGGAGCCTTTGCCAATGCGGTCCAGCTTGGTGAATAAACGTTCTGGATCAATCTGAGAACTCTAAGACAAGAAAATATCACAGCATATCATAGCAGTTTTAGCTTCCCTCTGCGCTCACACAGCAATAATCATTTAACTAGAGATGGACATTTCTGGATGAGATGGAGTAAAATAGGTAAAATGCTAACATTTAGCATACTAGCACCAAGAAAGATCCAACACTACTGGCTTGAATTGCGCCTGGCCTGAGGAAATCATTTGTCATATATATTGTTATGCATGAATGCATGCAAGTATGAACCACTTTAGGAACATTTTATTAGGTCATATCTCTTGTGAGACAATGTCTAGCTCTTTAAACGATCAATTGGACCAATCTCATTCACTCTGGTCCTCGGTGATTAGCTCTTTCACTCAACTTGCGGCTTGCGGAAGTGCCAGGGGCATACAGGCCGGTGGTGGTGCCTTGGGGAGGGGGTCTAGGCTGCGCTGCTCTGAGGGGGGACCGGTGTTTATCTCTATTGAGGCTGAGGTAGGTCTGATGCCGAGGCGACCTGTTGATGGTGGGGCCACGGGATGGGGCCTGGGTCGTGGCCATCTGGCCCCTGGTCGGGTGGCAGCGCTGGCTGCGTGTGGGTGGGGCGGCGCTCCTGGGCCCTGGGTTCTGGGGACTGCCTCTACCCGGATGTGAGAGTGGGGGCGTATCTGACCCCCGGAGGAATCTAGGTTGTCCCGGACTCGCTGCTGCGGGGGTGGATGGGTGCGCGTCCCGGTGCCTGGGAGGACCTGGGTTGGGGAAGTGTGCATGGGGTTGGGTGGGTGTGGGTTTGTGTGCGCGAGTGCTGGTGTGTGTATGTGAGTGTGTGTTTCTGTGTTCGTTGGGTGCAGGGGATTTAACAGTGGTGTGGGCACTGAGGGCTGTGGTGGGGGGTGTGTGACTGTGCCTGGAAGGTTGCTGCCTCTCCGAGTGGTGGGGTGTGTTTCCCGGGTTCCTCTCAAATACAAGGGGAGGGGATGGTTGTGGTGTTGTTTGAAGGTGCGGGCCGCCGGGATCACCTACAGCAGCGTGCCTGTGGGCTTTGAGTGTGACATCTGGGAGAAGCTGCTCCCGAACTGCGGTCGCTGGGCGTCCGGGCCTATGAATGGCCTCGCCTTGAGCCGGCCCCTGCCCCGTGGTGGGTCCCGGGGAACAGGGGTGCCTACTGCCTATTGGCTCGCCCTCTGGGAGGGAAATTTTTTTT
>QODF01000153.1:1220168-1282339 GCA_024372805.1 Oostethus manadensis | reverse complement strand
ACCAAACCGACTCCAAAGTGTCAAGTGCAGCCAAAACACTTCTTATGGACCGTCCAGCGCTAAGCAAGGCGAAGTAAGTAGTGTTTATTGCTTTAAACGTCTTCCCGTCATTTTGCCTGTGTTACCGGCACCAGATCTAGGGGAATCTGGACCAGCAGCCAAGGGTACACAGGCTAGAGAGCACTGTGTAGCCAAAAAAATTACTGTCAACAATAGAGAGAGATCCAAAATTAGCGTCTTCTCATGCCTGAGCTCTTTTATTAATGAGCAGTGCATCTGCGTATTTGTAGTCAGATTTAACAGTATTTAACTGTTTAAAAGAAATGACATAACCCCCCAAAAAATACATTGCACCAAAACATCTACATGGGTGATGTAAAAGCCCGACACATCTTCACAAAAGGTCTTAATGACATGTTAATGTACATTCATAACAAGTTATAAAACCTGCTGATACACACAAAATGTCTCCCACACGTTACAGTCACAAACACGGCTTTTCACAAGTGTGCCCACACCTAGCTAGCAGTGTACAGTTAGTGTGAATAGCGCACGTATTCCTATTGTTACTACTTGTCAACATTATATGTAACACATACTTTATAATCATGTTCTCCCCAAACTCTTTACATTTGTATCAATGTGTATAAACATTGTACTACAACTGTTTCATACGACATCAGCATACTCAGACCACGCAAAAACATGTTTCATCCCTTCAAATGGCTTTCTAGTACATTCATACTTCAAAGGGAATCAACCAAGGGGTTGAAAATTAAGTTTTGGCCATACCTGTCAACAATAGAGAGAGATCCAAAATTAGCGTCTTCTCATGCCTGTGCTCTTTTAATAATAAGCAGTGCATGGCTGAACCTAATCGCTAGTCTCCCTATTGAATCATTCCACACCATTATGCCCCTCTGCTGGTGTAACCATGTAATTACACTTCCAAAGTGAAATTAACAGCAAATAGTAGCAGTGGTGGACAAAGTACACAAACCAAGTACTTGAGTTAAAGTAGAGATACACTAGGGAAAATATTACTCCAGTAAAAGTAAAAGTGCTCCTTTCAGAATTTCACTTGAGTAAAAGTACAAGAGTATTTGCCTTAAAATGTACTTAAGTATCCAAAGTACAATGATTTATTATGGCTACAATATTCCATTATCATTTTTGTCAAGACTCTTGCTTAAACAATATGTGAAAAGACTTTATTGACACTTGTGCCTATTTAAATGAGCTCAAAACCTTGAATCTAAATTTCCTTTACAACCAAATGAAATAACACAATTTCAGAGCAGGCCATTTCAATTTAAGGTTTATTTTTAACACAGTTGCAGGTTCAAGTATATTTAAAAAAAGAAAAACTTTTCAATGTCTAAACTATTAAACACAGGTTCACAAGTTTTCTTTTACTATATTGTACCTACAGTAAATATCTCTGTGACTAAATATAACCTGGTCATATCAGATTACCGTAACAGAAACTATTTTTTGTATCAGAAGAAACATTTTGGATTAACCCCTATACTGCTTAACATAAAACCTGGTGATACTTGGTAAATAAAATAAAATATAAAATTAAATTAAAAAAACAAAACAAGGTGACCTCCACATAGTGGGGACATTTCAAAACAAATTACAAAAATTGTCATAACAAATGACATAATAACAGGCATCAAATGGCAAGGAACAATTTGTGTCAGTAAACATGATTAATAAGCATGCCATTAATTCTGCTTCTGGTGAGTGTGTTAGTACAGTATGGAACTGATAATCTAACTAAAATAGTAATATTTTTTATTCATCTTGAGAAGGAGCTGATTCTCAAAGTTTTTTGAGAGTCCAGTCTTGCCCTCCTGGGACTGAAAATAAGCCCTGCTGTGCTAAAAAGACGTTCACAAGCTGCAGAAGCAGGTAAAGCAGTGTTGACCTTCAAAGACAACTTACAGACTGCTGGGAAAGACTTGAGAATTTCTTTGTCATCAGCTTTGCAGGCAAGGTAGCCATCTAACTGCTTGATACCTTCATGACCATGAGTAGACTTCATGCTTGCCAAGAAGTCCTCTTCCTCATAAGCACTGGAACTATCAACTGGTGTTTGATTTGCATGCTCTTCTTCCAGATGGTCCTTGATGTAGTCCAGCCCTGAAATAGACATTTCCACAGATGCTAAGAATCAAAACTTTTAAAAGATTAAAATATCAAACAAATGCTCAGATTTCTTTGAATCTTAAACTGATAACACTTTTCAAAAACTAAAATAGTCTTACCTAGTTTGACAATGTGTTCATCTGATGTCCAGGACGTTTTGAATTTCGGGATAAGGATTGCAGCTGCAATAAACTCTGGCTCTACCAGCATGTTTCCGAAGCATTGCTGCAGGCCTCCTTGCACTGCATCCACCAGAGGTTTGCAGTACCTTAAGGTAATGCGAATTCGGCCTAGTTTCGAGATGAGGAGTGTCAATGTAGGCAGAAGCCATCCCATCTGAACATCAATTTCAGCCTGAAGAATGTTGAGGGCTTTGGCTACGGGGCTCATGGTTCTGGCATACTCTTCCAGAAAGGCAATTTCAACTGGACTCAACCTATCACAAATTCAGACAACAATAAATCATTTTGTGTCATTTCACTTTTAAGTGTGTGTGTGTGTGTGTGTGTGTGTGAGTGAGAGATTAGGAGTCAAGTGGCATTTTACTGTATCTACTGATTGAATCTTTCCCTGTATTTACTACTCAAAGTTATGCGTTTAAAACCTGTTTTAGTAGTAGTTTTACTATTAACCTTACTGGAACATGAATTTAAAGGAATTATTAAAAAAATTAAAAAAACAGCACTTACACGAGCAACTTGAGGGAATAGACAGCTCTGATAGGCCACTCCCTGATCTGTAATGATTCGAAGCACTCTCTCAACGGCAAGAAATAAGGAATTCCACCGTGTTGTGTTGGGGCGGATCAACTGAATTTTGCACACATCTTCTATAATCTCTGCCGCAGCCATAGATCTGCCACACTTATTCCATAGTGCATGGCACTTTGCAAATGCTGACCTGGACAGCTTCTTGTAGGCTTCATTTAAACAGGCTTTATCTGCATCCACTGTGGAAACCAAGTTTAATAAGTGGCAGGCACAACGATGATGCTTTGGAAGTTGGAATTGCAAGCCATCAAGGGGGTTCAACCCAGTGGGCGGTGACACCGATGAAACCTCTTCTCCTTGAACTCCAACAATCTGTTGTTGTTGCTATGAAGTCTATCGCTGACATTGCTTTTTATAAATTATTCTTCATCTCAAGTGCTCCCTCATCTATCTTACGTCGCAAAGTGGCCCTTGACATGAGGGAGGTGTTAGGCTGAAGATCATGCAAGAAAGCTCTAAATGATGGTTGTTCCACAACACTAAATGGTTGGAGACTCTGGGTCACAAAATTCAACACTGCATGATCAACATTCTTCTGTGTGACTAGCTTAGTTTGTCCCAATGTCAACTGTCTGGATCTTGAAGGAGTCTCCTCGCTTTCCATTTTTCTTTTCCTTGGTGCTGTTAGGGCAGTGTATCTCTGCAAGTGGCTACCATGCTTTCTCTGCAAAAAGGAAACATAAAAAAATAACTAAATGAACTACCGTTACAAATTCTCTTTGACCAATAAAATAAACATTTCATGTGCTTTTAGTGTGTCATAGATGTAAGCTACAAAGTACAATTATTTCACCACAGGCTTGGATCACAGTTTTTGGAAGCTGAACATTTGAAAGAATAACTATCTTGTTAATAAAGAGCACTCGACCCTAAATGCTAAGTGTTTTGACATCATACAATGCATGCAAAACTTGGTCCAAATATAATCTATACTCCAATATGCAATGTTAACATCGACTGATCGACTCAGCTTAAACTACAAACTTGGGTGAAAGCAACTAACTTAACATACACAATGAAACCGTTTTCTACAATCTACTGTAAGATTATTTTATTCAAAATGACCAACAGAATGAAAATCGCTTACCGCTACGTGTTTCCGTAGATTGGAAGGGGAGTTCTTGTAAGAAGAAATGTTACAGACAGAGAAGGCACTTGAAAATGAAGGAGTCTTTCTTCTTTTCAAAGACTTCAGAAAAATCGCGCAGATAAGGCCACGGGTGTTGTGGCAATTGAGACTCGTGCGTTTCTTCCATCATTTTTTAAGACACGGGCCCTCTCAAAACGCTGCTGATGAACTGACACTGAACTGCACTCGCGCTAAGAAGCTACCACCAATCGGCAACCAAAACAATTCAAAACAGAGCGCGCGCTGTACCCTGATTGGTGGTTTGCGCATGCTGACCAATTAAGTTTTTTATCCACTCAAAAATAAAAAAGGAACGACTGATTTTGCAAAATGTAGTTGAGTAAAAAGTAAGATAATTGACTTTGAAATGTAGTGAAGTTAAAGTAAAAAGTCTCCCTTTATTAAAATACTTTTGTAAAGTACAGATACATGAAAAAGATACTTAAGTACAGTAACGAATTACATTTACTTCGTTACTGCCCACCACTGAATAGTAGTTAGTAAAGTTCAATTTTTAACAAAAATTGTGTAGGGTGCCTGTTTAATTTACAATTCCGCCGGTACCGTTTCCAACCTACTACACTGTCCCCTGCTTTAAGAGATGTCTCCCGGCATCTAGAACCAATCTACTGTGATGTTGATGAAGAAAATGTGATCGTCAACGTAAACTCAGTAGCGCGTCAACTACTCAGTGTCTAGGCAGTTCCTGTCTGTATAGTCAAACACCTTAACATGTCCATACTAGGGTTTGATAGCCATAAGGTCCAGGACTGGCTAGGTAACAAGGTGCGACATACGGAACACTAGCAAACATCATATTCGTTCCTGGCCTCCAAGGCTGATAGAAGGTTGTCCAAGGTGTTCATACGTGAGTAATTCACATGCTTTTTCTCTGCTAGACCTCCGAATTGACCACACCTCTTCATCTGGTGGTTCATCGGCAAGCTGATTGTTGTTTACTGGCTCATTGGGAAACAACTCTTCCACAACTTCCTCTCTCACTTCCTCATAGAGTATTTCTTCCACTGGTGGTGTCAGGGCCACCAAAGGAATAGAGTTTGGTACCACCTCCAGTTCTGATTCAGGTGAGTGCTGGGTTCGTGCATTCTTCTGTACTTGGTCTCTTGGCTGAAAATCTGGGGCTAGGGAACGGAGTTCACATTGTGATCTGGGCTGAGGAGCTGTGTGTCTGAATTTCCGGCCATAAACCGGTAGGGATCTGAGGCAATATGAGGCTTCATCTTTATCTGAGATTTCAGTTTCCTGACCCACTGTCTCATGTGTGTCTGTCTGTTTTCTTCTGCATTTGGCTTTGTTGGGCACCTTATATATATTGTTTTCAGTTTCCAATAGCAACTCATTTACAGGGAATAGCAGATTACGGTGCAGAACTCAGGAAGTCTGATCCCCTGTTTCAGATTGAATCCTGTATACAGGTTTTCAACAACACGATGGATTCTTTTCTCCTAGTAAGCACGAAGTTTTCCTGGGCCACCTCTCTCTGACATATTTCTGACAAGCACCCGGTCTCCTGGTTGTAAACAAATGCCCTTAACACGCTGATCGTAGTATTTTTTTCCCTTGGCTGAGCTCTTCTCACTGTTATCAGAAGCGATTTTATATGCTTCCTGCATGCGATCAGCCCATATCCGTGCATACTCGTGTCTAGATCTTACTTCCTTTTCTACTTTTAGGTCAAAGAGCAAGTAAATAGGCAACCGTGGGTCCCTACCGTACAAGAGAAAAACGGCGAATAGCCGGTTGCCTCATGTCTTGTGCAATTGTACGCGTGGACTATGTGGGGAAGGTGGTCTTTCCACTCTGATTTTGTCTCTTCCGACAGTGTGCGAAGCATCTGTAGAAGTGTCCTGTTGAAGCGCTCAACAGGATTTCGTTGTGGGTGATATGGGGTGGTTCGGGAATGGGAAATGCCTGCTAGTTGCTGAAGTCTCTGGAAAAGGCTATTTTCAAACTCCCGACCCTGATCATGGTGCAACTTTTCAGGGTACCCAAAGCGTGGAATAAAATCATAAAATATTTTCTCAGCCGCTGTCCTGCCTGACTTATTTTTGGTAGGCTTGATAGGCTTGAGCGAAGCGAGTGAAATGGTCAACTATAACCAAAATGTATTCGTAGCCACCTTTACTCTGTTCCAAATGGAGGTAGTCAACAGAGATGAGCTCGAAAGGGGCGCTTGTTTTTATGCATCTCATGGGCGCTTTCTCTGCGACGCTAGGTTGTTTCTGTTTAATGCACAGGCATCTGCGAGTAACATAATCTTATCAACCTTGCTGCACTTTTCTGAAAATGCATCCGCCATAATGCTCAATTATTGTTGCCTCAAAGGCCTTCAGACTGCAAAGTAAGCAGCGACACACACTTTAAGCTTGGACGTTCATCTGATGCTAGAAAAGCCTCTTGGGCTCAATTTACACTCATGTCAATTCTCTTTGTCCACGTGTCCCTGCATTATTTCATATGCCCACAAGGGGGCGACGCCATATTTGCTGTACTGAGTATTTATAACGATTAATTATTTTTAATGAAATAATTGAAAAGGTAATAATAAAGTAATCTTTTATGAATTTATAAAAACTATAAAATCAAATGAATTTGAAATGTATTTATAAGTACATTCTTTTTTACATATTTTTTATTTATGACAAAGTAACATGCAACAGCACGGTTCAGTGCCAAAACCTTTACGACAGTATGCACGTAGTTGTTAGTACAAAATATGAAGCTGAAGCACGGCTGTGACCATGACCCGTTTTATGCAAGTAATGCATAAAACAACATAAAGACGTCTCGGGTTTCAGCCGTTCTCGCCTGACCTGATTTGCAAGCCCACATACTGCCTGGACGGGAAGCAGGGATGAGTGGGGGTGGGGGGCTGGGTCTTCGCTTACATAAGAGAGGGCCTCGGCGCTCACATGCTTAATGCACATGGTCGGTCTGCTCGGGCTCGTGCATTATTTCTCTGCTCAGAAATGAGAGACGAGAAGAGGAGGAACTCTTTTTCCTCTTCTTCTGGAAGGCAGCAGGACAAAAAACACAAGAACACAGGAGCCTTCTTCCCTCGGCAGAGTGGAAAATTCCTGCAATGACTGAGCATGGACATGCAGTGTGTGTGTGTATGAGGGCGGGAAAGGAGGTTGGGCTGGTGAAGGTGGGGGTAATACAGTAATAGGGCGGATCCAGAAGGCGGAGCTAAGAGTGCAAAAAGCCTCACTGGGATTGGCTGCCTGGAAAGCTGCCTTTGTGAGATCACGTTCCCCACAACAGCCCCCCTCCTAGCTTCCCCTACATGGTCCTCTTCACTTGACAACATGCAACAAAAAAACGCAGACGTGCTAACATGCAAACCGACTTCACAGTCATTATGGGCCGAAATGATGCTTTTTTACGGGGACGCCCCCTCCCTCAAGGATGCAAAAGTGACTTTTGAATGGAGTTCTAAGATGAGGCCCAACCCAACGGTAAGATATTATAAGGCACCCCGTACAAAACAAATGCAATGGCCTTATTTTTACCCTTGTCTTAAAATGCCTTGAATGTGTCACACAATTTACATGCCAAAATACAAAAACCCTACTACAATAGTGGTATTCTTATAGTTTTCCAATGATCTCATTTGTAATGCACTCGCTTTCATCCACAATGAGTTTTTCCATGCAAAAGGTATTTTTTTGCAGTTAAAATGCTACAGCCTGTCTTGTAATGCACCTTTGACAGCATTTCTAACCAGCAAACACCTTAAATTGCGTAACTTTAACCAGTAAAGCTCTTAGTCTAACTCTCCGAGCGAATTGTAGTTTTTCCCTGTAAAATGCCACTGTCGTGTAATTTTAATACACCTTAGTATTTGTAAATAACTTTTAACCGAGGTAGATTTCCAGGTAGGTAGGTAATTATAAAAACAATTATTTGAAGCACTCATAGTGTCCAAATATCGTGAAAAATTACAATCGATGTTATGTATTTACTGTCTTTAGAAGTCCTACTTTGTGATTTACAATTAATATAATTCATTTATTGCGTTTTAGTAGACTTGGATTTACAAAAAAAAAATTGTATTTTATTTTTATACAAAAAAGTCTTTTTTTTTTACAAAGAACAATTACGTTCTCTTTTATATAATGCTTTTAAACCTATTTTGTCATTTCTAGACTTTTACAAACCAAAAAAAAACCCCCAAAACAATTACATTTAACATCCATTTTCTATTCAGCTTATCCTCATTAGTGTCGCGGGTATGCTGGCTTCAGGTTCAGGCAGGAGGTGGGGTACACCCTAGACTGGTCGCCAGTCAATCGCAGGGCAGACGTACAATCATTCATACATTATACAGAATATTTGTTTTCAACCTAATTGTTGGGCCGAACGGTGGCCGAATGGGTAGCACAGGTTCAGGGTTTGAATCTTCGTTGGGCATTTCTGTGTGGAGTTTGGATGTTCTCCCCGTGCGTGCATTGGTTTTCTCCGGCCACTCCGGTTTCCTCCCACATTCCAAAAACTTGCATGTTAGCTTCATTGGGGACTCTAAATTGTCCATAGGTATGGGTATGAATGTTTGTTTGCCTATATGTGCCCTGCGATGACTGGCGACCAGTCCAGGGTGTACCCCGCCTCCCGCCTAAAAGCCAGCTGGGATAGGCTCCAGCATACCCGCGACCCTAAAGAGGATAAACAGGATAGAAAATGAATGAACCTAATTGTTATACTTTTGACCAAATATCGTTTTTTCATACAAAAGGTATTTTTTCCTAGTTAAAATGCCAGCCTGTCGTGCACATGAAAAGATCGGATTGAGGTTGTTATACATGCTTTGATGTTAGTTTCTAAACACAGAGTTTACTCTTTTTTTTTTAACTCTTTTTTTAAAACTCTTTCTTTGACCTACGCCCTACTTTTAATTACAGTTGGAACATCATAGTCAAGGTTTTGATTATGTATTGACATTATTCATTGGTGTAATCTGGCGTGCAATCTCAGTCGCAAAGTTTGCAACACTGACACACTTTGGATCTCCTCTTGAAAGAGAAAGTAATTCAGACTGAGCTTAATGATGAAAGGGAAGGAGGAAAGAGGGAAGCATTATCTGATCCAAAACATGTCCCGACTTTTCTCTGCCCTGTGCTAGCCCCCCTTTTACCAATACCCCAAAAAGCTGTATTCACAACATTCTACTGACGTCTCTCCTCAAAAGTAGGAGACTCTTTTGTTTCCCCATATTTAATTCAACATGGCACAGCAGAAGTCTTCGGGTAATGTACGCTCATTATTTATAGAAGAAATTGCTATAACTGTAATGTAACTCTATGTAAAGCACTCTTTTCTAAATGTTGAGTAATTGTATAGATTAATCTCCAAGGGAAATAAACTTTATTCCTTTTCATCACTGACATTCCCATGGAAATATTATCCAGTAAAATATTGTCCGAAGTCGGACGAGATCATAAACCTCCTTGGAGATGTCAGGCTGAACATACTTGTCCTTGGAGGAGACATCTGCCTCTTGCATCTTTTTCACCAGTTCCAGGAAGTGGTCGCAGAAAGCGAGAGAAACATACTTTCTCGTTAACTTGTTTAATCTTGTTAATTTTGTATATGTAATCTAATTATTTTTTGTAATTGTACAGGAATCATCAACGTTCCAGACAATATGCCAGTTGATAGCACCCAAACTCAACAGTGTCTCTACAAATTGGGATTATGCCAACAATGAATGTACGTAAGTACCCTTTTATCAGCACGAAGACGCAACCTCCTCTAAGAGATTAGAAAGGAGACAAGATTCAGTGCCAACATCAACCTTTTCCAAACCTTGCTGAAAAACATGAATCAGGCAGTGTGGAAAATAGCACAATCTGAATGCAACAGATGCATCACAGAACATCTAATCCAGTTGCGACATTTCATACCATTTACATCGACCACTACAGCAAGGTACTTGCCAGCGTTTTCCAACCTACCCTGAAAATTGCAGTGCAGGTTTGGAGCCAGGGGGCAACAAGAATTGCCACCCAAGCCCGTCGCCTCTCATTGCTGGCAACACCAGAGTGGAATGAAGTCCAGCCCCTCGAGAAGACTGGTTCCAGAGCCCTTGCTGTGCGTTGATGTGAGTCCGGCTATATCTAACCGGAATTTCTCCACCTTACGCACCAGCTCAGGCTCCTTCCCCACCAGAGAGGTGACATTCAACGTACCGACAAATGGCTTCTGTAGCCGAGGCTCGGACTGCCAAGGCCTCTGCCTCTGGCCGCCGCCCAGCTCACTTTGCACCCGACCCCTTTGGCCCCTCCCACAAGTGGTGAGCTCATGGGAGGGGGGACCCACGTTAACTTTTCTGGCTGTGCCCGACCGGGCCCCATGGGTGCAGGCCCGGCCACCAGACGCTCGCCATCGTGCCCCGCCTCCAGGCCTGGCTTCTTAAAACTTTATAGATATAAACATGAGCCAAATGAGCCAGTTTTTTTTTAACGGTTCTTCAAAAGGAAAGGCTCACAAATTTCCGTCTTCCCTCAAAAAGGAATAAATCCCATCTCTCATCATTGGCTGGAGACTCTTATATGTTGTTAGTGCTAGTTGTTCCCTGTCACTCGCAGAGTTCCATTGTAAAATGCTCCAGAACAAATTGTTACGTGTAGTTCAGATTGGATTGCAGTTTTGTTGGGCGCTGAGAACGCAGAAACAGAGCACAATTGCGCAGTTTAAAGCCGACGACTTGTCCATGCGATGCTACAAAGACAGCAGAGACTCAGATGATTGGTCGGGTTGGACTATAGTAGCGCGGGACGGCTAAGAACCACAGAGGCGATGAGACGTCACTTAGTCACATGTTTATTACATAAATAGATCATCAAATAGACCACAGTCACCATAAAAATATCTTCCTCTCGAAAGCCCGACCGGAAAACCAAAGACACACAACACGGAATACAAACACACAAGCTGATTGTCACACGCCGACCCGCACGCACCGCTCCTGACCCCCGAGGGTCAGATGCAGGTGAGAGTGGGGGGGGGGGGTCTAGCGTGTTAAAGGTGGCATGAGAGCACATCACAGTAGTCGGCTGATTCCCGCGCTTTGTCTTGTTTCTTTGCTTCCTCAAAGGTTGACATGAGGACACCTTAACCTTGTTTTCCAGACGGTGTAGGAGCAGGACCTCCCGGACTGGCCAGCCCCCCCCCGGCGTGTCTGTCTTTTTCATGTGTGGTCTTTGGCACCTTCCGTCTTCTTGAGGTCTTAGTCTGCGAGGTGCTTTGTGTGTTTGAAGTGAAAAAAGTTCCAAAAAGACCTGCAGGGAGTTTTGTCGCGTGCAGACGATGAGGCGGAACTGTTTTTGCACAGGTTGGAGATGTTTGCGTTATTATTCTTGATTTTTTTACACACACGCACACTCACACACTTTGTACAAGGTGAGTGAGACAACCACTGAGAACAAAAAGACCAGTCCTTGCTTGGTGGTAAACGTAGACAGCGATAAAGAAGAAGTCATGGCCAGTGGACGTGAGGTCTCCAAGAGGTGGTGGACTTTGCTGGTGTCGTGTGAGGCGGCCCGGACCTGCTACACAGTGGAACACTTTTTCTTTTTGGATGTCTTCGTTTGGGTTTGGCTTTGCATATGACTGGGTCCTTTACAGTAAGTGTGCTGGGTGTGGAACTGGAACAGGGGGAGGGTAATTGGGTGGCAGGACAGGCAAGAGGGGTGAGGGTGCAAGGGTGAGGTCCTAAAAACACCGTTTGAGGCCGATCTTTCGAACCTGAGCAGTTGTGAAGCTGACAAACATTTGCATATTTCAACCTCTGGTATAAAGCGTACATTCGTAGCTGTCTTGTTTTTTTTCTTTTTTCCCAGCCGTTTGCTAACGAAATAAATGATCTTTAAGTAAATGAATGAATATATGATCTCTGTTGGCTGCATTCATGAGACACAGGTCACCTTCCGCACCCCCACAACTCCCAGGCCATGCTCAGCTTCCTGGTTACATCACAATGCTAGGTGGCTACATGTTGGCATAGAACAATCCAACGCCGATCGATGTACGCTAAGGTAATTTGTGTACTAGCTAACTTGCTATCAGAAATTGACTTTATTCCCATATTATGTATTTTCTTAAACAATTAACAAAGCTGAAACTTTAGACATTAGACCACGATATTTTTTTACTTTATTTCCATAGTCTAACTTTTTCCGTAAATAATTTACATAACTTTAATATAATAATATTTTGACTTTATTCCCTTGATATTATAACTTATTTCTTAATTACATAAGTTTTCATATAATATTACTTTACTTCCATAATATTTTTACTTTATTCCCATAATATAACTTATTTCTTAAACACTGGTAATTTACATAACTTCATGTAATATTGTGATTTTGTCCCATAACATTATAACTTTTTATCCCCATAATAATTAGACTTTAGAAACTTTTTCCACAAACTAATTTGTTTGTTTTTCATTTTATGACCTAAAATGCCTTTAAATAATCCAACATTATGCTCCAAAAATGTATTGTAATTTATTATCTTTCTCATAATCTGACAGCGTTATTCTTGTAAAATTAAGACTATTTCTCAGATTGTTCTTTAAAAAAAGGAAAAATATGGTCAAAATATTAAGTTTTCTTGTTCAGTTCTATTTTTAGAATGTGCCGTGGGCCGTGAATGGCCCCCGGGCTGCACTTTCGACACCCCTAATTTAAGTCAACTATTGAGTCTGGTCTGAGTATTCCCTAGTCATGTTCTTTAGAACCGTACAGAATCCGTATATGTAAACACCGCCAACATGTCTTCTTCAGGTTCTACCCAAGCATTACTGTCTCTGTACCCTGAACAGCAGCTCAGAACTCTGACCTGAGCTTCAAAGGCACCTCCCACATTGTACGCCGTAATTACGCCTAAAATAATAAAAAATTGAGAAATACATAGATACATTTCTGTCTGCGACCAGTCCAGGGTGTACCCCGCCTCCTGCCCAAAGTCAGCTGGGATAGGCTCCAGCATACCCGCAACCCTAATGAGGATAAGCGGCATAGAAAATGGATGGATGGATGGAAAATGGATGAATGAATTACATTTCCGGAACAAGCCTAGGTCGCACTTTGGACACTCTTAGCACAATGCTAATGCTAACTAACTACTTTCTGTCCGCCATCTTAAAATATTTGTCAGGAGCCTCACGCCGTGTCAAAAACAGCCACAAGGATACGTGAAGGTTCCAGCATGATGACATCATAGCCTTCAAAGTCAGCCCCCTGTTCCTCCGAAGGATGGAACAAATGATTTGGCAAGCCATAGTATATAGTATATACAGATATACTATAGTATACTTAGTATATCTGATAAGACTGAGACTGTTATGCTAGTCTAACATTAGTAGGGAGAGGTAGCTTTTTATTTAATTATGACCACACTTGCTAAAGTAAAGTTACTCCAGAGAGTAAAGTGTAATTTCACTGACTGTGGCACACCGTCCACTTAGCGTCCCGCCGTGTGAAACCTTCAGCACCATCGGGTTAATCTCTCCTACGTGCTTAAAAAAAAAAAAATCTCAAGTAGCCTCAGGGAAAACCACAGTCTCGCTTTTGAAATTCAGAATTCACACCTCTTCACGATGTCCCTCTCTCTCTGAGCACAATTAGGCACATTCTTCCGACGTGTCACACACCTGAGATGGCCTGAAAAGGTGCTTTGAGGTCTACGAGGGAGGGCGGGGACGGGGGTAGTGTGCACACCTCAACAAAAAGCATGGTGTCACATGATTCCCCCCCCCCCACACACACACACACACAACAATGACACACTTGGACTTCATTATAATAAAATGTTGTGACTACAGTAGATCCCCACAAATAATGAATACACCCCTAAAATGTCTCTTTTTGACGTTAGCGTTCTCCTCCCATTTGGGATCAACATTTGCAGAAAAAGTGACTTTTGTAATGATTAGATTCGATTCAGCTCCAAGACCCTCCCTTTCTCTCTTCGACTGATGTTGTTCACCCATTACAGGTTTTAGCCCTAAATATGCCCTTATATTTAACGCATATTCGAGTATGACATGTTCAGCTACTCAGCACTAATGAAGGATAAAGTGGAATGGGATTCACGGTGTAGCCTTTAGCCTGGTCGTTAGTCTTTGGCCTGGCTGTTAGCCTACAGCCTGGCCTTTAGCGAGGTCGCTAGAGAATACTGCATCTACATAACACACACCGTTTGCCTGTTGAAGTATGTACCATATAAGTCATATAAGTATGGTGCGTTCAAGTGCGGCTAAACAAATTGTTTATTGTTTACACACACCGTTCACCTGTTAAAATCCCCATTCAAAGTATGGTGCGTTCAAGTGCGGCTGAATGCGGCTATTGTTTTCAGCAAAAACAAAAACAAAAATAGAAAATAAGCAATTTTTTGGTGAAAATGCTAAATAATGAGTGTGCGGGGTAATACACTGTATTACTCAAACAAAAAAGCTTTCATGGGTGCTCTATAATCAGGATTTATTATTATAGAGCATTACTCAAAACCATGATTTTTTTATGCTTTACCTGCAGAAACACCCAACATCAGATGGAGAAGGGAGCAGAGAAGAAGACAAAACAGATGAAAGTGGCTTCCATGTAAGGTTGATCATTTATTAGAAAATGTTTTTACCTGAGAGAATCCTTCAATAAGCTTTCTGAACAACTGCTCTGCGCGCCCGCGCGTGCGTGTGTGTGTGCGTGCGTGTGTGTGTGTGTGCGCCTGATGGTGCTCCCGGGGGCGGGCGAACGTCATTAAAAAGCAACTCTCTCCCGATTCTTGCTGATCAAGTAACTGCATGTAAGAAAAGAGAGGTCTCACTCACAACGCTAATTATTGCACTTCACTTTGAGCGAACTGTGAAGAAAATGCTTTTTAAGTCCAAATGGACCACAGCTTCTAATAATAATAATTATACTAATCCTTCTCGTGGTTACTAAGGGGTGGGGGGCAGCATACAACATCCAAAGTGCTTTTTAGTTAAGTGCTTTCGTTTGTGATGTCGCTTCCAATAAAAGGTCTGTGATTGCCAATCATTCTTTACATTGACTTGGTCGCCGGATACAAAACGTTAAAGCATCGCACAGATGCAGTTTACGGGGCAGGACCTAAATCTTCTGAAGACTTTTTGTTACTTTTTTTTGTTTTTGGAATTTACCCACCGAAGGACAAGAGCACCAACACACATACAAACACACTGTTTCACAACAACAAGTTTACACAAAGATCCTCTCAAAAGGTGATGTTCCACTTTGGAGGGATATTGCATAGACACTGTGCATATACAGACACACACAGACACACACACACATACACAACATATGAAGCCTGCAGCAGGGAGGGAGGGAGGGAAGGAGGAAAGGGCGGTCCCAAAGGGGAAGTGGCGGGGCCAAGTGGTGGCATCAGTGTTGGACGGACTGTTGACCTTGACAACACACACACACAAAGAGCACGGGTGCATGTGTGTGTTGTGTTCCGTTCACTCTGCTGGTGCGTTGAAGTCTGGGCTTGGGCTTGGGCGGCGGGCTCGGGTCTGGCCCCCTCCTGTCAGCTACATTCAATACCAGAAACACTCAGCCGCTACAAAGCCCCCGCCCCCCCAGGCTACCCTTGCAACACCACTTGGGCTACGGGGCGCTAGTAGCGTGCACACGCGTGTTGTTAATTAGGCTCCTCCCACCAGATCCTTTTTGTTGTGAGGTATGACAAGATTGTGTTTCAGTTCGTTTTTTTTTGTTTCTTTTTTTTCTCTTTTCTCCAAAGACGTATTATTAAAAAAAAAACATTAAAAAAGGAATATTCTTGTTTTTTTTGTAAATTGCTCCTGATAAAAGGGGGGCTGGGCGGCCAGGGGGTGCGTCATACGACACACTCGCTCACACAGACAAGATGGCGCTGACAGACGTTACACCGCACGCATGGTCCGAAAGTGACGACAGCTCGTTCTTTTTTTCTTTTAACATGAGGCGCCACACCTGCCCTCAGCCCTCCCCCACACAGAAGAAACCCAACAGAAAAAAGGAAAAGAAAAGTTGAGGAGTCTTTTTAAAGTCATCTCCTTTTTCTTTGAGGATTTATAATCATCTCTTTTATATTCTCTCTTTCGCAACTCTACTTCTGCTAAAGCAGCACGCACACACACATGCACACACACACGCACGTAAATTTATAATTCCAGTCCTGCATCTCAGCATCCTGGATCCTTGTTTGCTTTCGTTTAGAGGGTGGTCGTCCTAGAAAGTTGAGACCGTCATGGCCGCCTTGTCTGACAAGGGGGGACTCAACTTCCTGCTTTCTCCACCACACAAGACTTGCTCCCTCCCTTGCGTTGGTGCCATATCATCATGGGGGCTCCTCTGTCACACAGAAGCTTCTGCTACCCAGGAAGTAGGTGGAGTGCTGCAGTAGTGCAAAAACTCCCATCAGCCTGGCTGGGTGGGTGTGTCTTGAAGGTGATGGGGCGCAAAATGGGACATAACTAGGTTCCAGATGGGGCCCCGGGAAGGGTGGGGCAGCCTGATGATGATGGTGTCCAGGTCTCGTTTTGCCTTTCACACAGCACAGTTTGGACCTCATGAGGACGGACCTTGTAGAACGCATGACTGACATTGTTCCGTTCGTACGTGCCCCCTTTCCCCAGGGACGCCAAGAAGGAAACGCCCAAAAGGACATCTGACAGAACTTGGTAGAATATTTCCATGTAACCCACAGCAAGAGGAGCATTTTCACATCCATTCTGTCCTTTTCTGAGGGTGAGTGTGTGTGTTCGGGGGAGGGATGGTGTCTCAAAATCTCAAAAGATGACTCTTGGTCCCATATAAAACATGATAGAACCTTTCACCAAGATGGCGGGCCCTCCTGTCTTCTTCAGTGGTATTTCTTTTCAATAGCACTGAGGGTGTGTCTGTGTGTGCGTCCACAAAGGTGAGGTAGTGCCCAGAACCATGGGGGGCAGTGGGGGTGTGTCCACTTTGAGGTAAATGGTAGCCTTCTCGGCGTTGGCCTGCTCTCAGTGATGCCCGCAGTTCGTACAAAAAAAAAAGACGAAAAACAAGAAAAGGCAAATGCGTATGGAAGCCTGGAGGGGGCAGCACTGAGCTAAGCCTGTGAAGAGCGGCTCAATAAGGTCCCCCGCAGGTCAGGACTGAAAATAACAAAAACAAATCAAATGAGAAAAAAACAAAGTCACCTTTCCACTGCAGCATGCAGGCCGGTGACAAATGAGGCATACATGTTACTGAGGTGATGTGTGTGCGTGAGCTTCATTGCCTTACTATTCAAAGACGCTTCTCTGAGGACACAAGTGATTTAAGGCTGATCTCTACAGAGCTCCAGTCCCACTTAAATCCTATAAGCTTCCACCCTCTTCCTGTCTTCTACAGGGGCTTCCTTATCATTCACCAGGGCACAAAAATTAGGCAAATCTGCTCGTGTGTGTGTGTCACAGGAGCCAGTCCGATGGCAAAAAAAGGTAGCAATGGAGCAAAAATGGAGTAGTCTGCTAGAAAGATAGCACCGGTGTCACACAGGATGGATGAAAACGGCTCAGATTGACTTGAGGAATCCGTGTTGGGTTTGTCCGGTCTGATCGGGGTCACCAATGTGACCCCAAGATCACCTGCTGATTGTGAGGCTGCAGGTGGACAATAATACTGAGAGGAGCTGCAGGCAACCGCTGTGTGTGTGTGTGTGTTGGCAAATGGTAAGTAAGAAAGACAGCATGCTGAGACAGAAGGGCCCCCACACGCTAAAGGAGAATCCTCTCCTCTTCCTGCTGGTGAGTCCTTTCCAGTTTTTGCAATGCGTGCTGTACAAAGTTGGAGAATTCCTGGCCTCCCGTCTGTCCGTCCAACCCATTACAGACCTTCTTCCCATCTCCTGCTTCCCCAGTGGCATCCGTCACACGTCCTGGTCCTCAAAGACCTCCAGAAAGAGTGGAGGGAAGAGCTCGTTGGGACACTCCACCTTCATGTGCAGGAAGCGGCTGGCGTGGCAGGCGCCAATCATGCGCAGGTCCGTCACCTTCATCAGCAGCTTGGGCCAGAAGTGGGGAATGTTGTGCTTGCGGTAGTTGATGTAGTGCTCGAACGCCAGCAGGTACGTCTCCTGGCACTTCTCGATCTTGTCCACACATGTCAGGCCCGAGCGGTCTGAAGGAGGTGGAGCAAAGACAGTTAAGCATTAGATGTGTGCGAGAGAATGTTTTCTTTGTTAATTGTCTGCACTATGAATTTCCTTTCTCTTTTTAATAAATATGTTATGACATAAAAAAAGGTCTGATTTAAAAAAAATACTTTTTTTCAAATGCACTGTTTTTTTTTTAAATATATGTTGTGGCAATTAAAAACAAATTCTATGACGCTTTTTCTCTGTGACACTTCAAAAAAATATTGTGGCTCTTAAAAAAATTTGCTACAATTATTTTCAAAAAATGTTCTGTGACATGTGCCATGACTCTTAAAAAAAAAAAATTAAACGCTATTTAAAAATACGCTATAACACATTTGCTAAGAAAAAATATATACTATGACTTTTTCTTCTTTTTATTCTTAAAAAAATGCTTTGTCTTTAAAAAAAAAAGTACATTAAAAACTGACTCTTTAAAAAAACTTATGCCCCTATGGTACAATTTCAAACAATTTTCTGTGACTCTTCATTTTAAAAATATTTTAAAAATTTGACTATTTAAAAATATGCTACGGGACATATGCTTTGATTTTAAAAAATGTCATATGACTATTTTAAAGCACAAACTTAAAAAAAAATGTTTTGCCTTCTGAAAAAAAGTTCAAAAACAATGCTGACTTTTTTTTTAAGCCACTGACTTTTTTTTATACAGTATAATTAGAAATAAGTAAATATATTATTCATAATAATACAATAATTTATTGTTATCATACACTATTTATTCATAATATAATTGTTTATAATAATTAAATACTTTAATAAAATTCAGATCAAAACAATGTCCTTTATAAACCAAATTTTATGATTCTTGAAGAAATACAATTATTTTCAAAAAACCTCTGATTCTTTATTTAAAAAATGCTATGACTTTTTGAAACAATTTGCTATCACTCATCAAAAAAAAAAATCATACTTAGCCTCTATTTAAATTGCAATTACATGTATGCTATGCTTTGAAAAACTATGTGCTGTGGCTCTTTTAAAAAAAGTTCCATCTTTGGAAATGATCCGGTTGTTGTGAGCAGTTAGAGAATAAAGTCCTGCATGAGACCAATCGCTGCGTATTTCTTGCAACTGCTACTTTATGACTTTTAAAAAACAGGCTGTGTCATGATGCGCTCGTCGCGGCATAGTGTAACGACCCGAGGATAAAGCGAGCTGGACGTCAGGCAGGTAAGTTGGAGGAATCTTTAATAACGATGCTGCAAAGCAGCGGCAGGAACATAAGAGTGACAAAGGACTGACGCACACACCTGAACATAAATACCATGGACCACAAACGAGAAACAGGTGCGCGTAATTAACAAAGGAGAAAAAACTAGAAGGCAAGGAAACATGAGAAACTAGGAAAATAACACCGGAAAACCAACTAGAACGAAACCAAAACTGTCACAAAGACAAACATACAGATCGTGACAGGCTGTGAGTCTTTTAAAAATGTACTGTATATGCTATATATTTAAAAATACTGTATATGTATACCTTAGGACTCACATGTAATTACGAATTGCAGATTTCTGGTAGAAAGTAAAAAAGAGTAATCCTAAATCTGTAATAATTATAATACGTGATAATACATGTACTGTACATGTGGGGCATATATCGTATCTACCACTGTTTTTAAAAATCCCAGTGTTTACATTTTTCTGTCTTTAAGCATCACTGATAATATTTTTCATTCAGTGTTGAGATTTTACACTTTGTTCGGTGGTCCTTGAAAGCACCATAGTTGTTGTTTTGTTGTATATTTGGCAGTACCTTTTTTTTTAATTTGTTGCCTATTTTTTGTTTTAGATTTGATGTGACTGTACATGTTTTTGTAGATTTGGCTCTACACGATGTGTTTTTAAACCTTTTTTTAATTTTGGAGCTACCGGTTGAAGTTTTTTTTAGAATTGGTGCTACCTGTTTTTAATTTTCTTTAGATTTGTTTGGTGGTGCTTGAAGCACAATAGTGGCTGTTTTTTTTTTTTTTTTTTAAGATTTGGCCTACCGTTTTATTTGTTTGAAATTGGCCTACCTTAAAAAATGGCGCTACATTTTACAAAATATTTGGTCTTGACTTTTTTTTCCTACATTTGGCACTACCTGTCTTTGTTTTATATTTCGTGCTGAATATTTTTTGGTTTCTATTGTGCTAACTTTTTTTTCACATTTATTGCTAGCTGTTTTTTTAAAAGATTTGGCAGGATATGTTATTTTTTTTCTTTAGATTTGGCTTGGCCTATCCATCCATCCATTTTCTTCCGCTTATCCGAGGTCGAGTCGCGGGGGCAGCAGCCTAAGCAGGGAAGCCCAGCCGTCCATCTCCCCGGCCACTTCGTCCAGCTTTTCCCGGTGGATGCCGAGGCGTTCCTAGGCCAGCTGAGAGACACCTCTTCAGGTCTCACTGTCGCTGCCAACATGAGCGTTGAAGTCAGCCAGCAGAACAAGGGAATCCCCCGAGGGAGCACTCTCTAGTACTTCCTCTAAGGACTCCAAAAAGGGCCGGTATGCTGAACTGCTGTACGGCGCATAAGCGCAAACAGTCAGGACCTGTCCCCCCATTTGTAGGAAAACTACCCTCTCGTTTACTGGTAAACTCCAACGTGCAGGTTTGGAGCCGGGGGGCAACAAGAATTGCCACCCATGCCCGTCGCCTCTCATTGCTGGCAACACCAGGGTGGAATGAAGTGGAGCCCCTCTCGAGAGGACTAGTTCCAGAAGCCTTTGTTGTGCGTTGAGGTGAGTCCGACTATATCTAACCGGAATTTCTCCACCTCAACGCACCAGCTCAGGCTCCTTCCCCGCCAGAGAGGTGACATTCCACGTATCGACAACTAGCTTCTGTAGCTGAGGATCGAACCGCCAAGGCCTTCGCCTCCACCCAGCTCACCTAGCACCCGACCCCTTTGGCCCTCCTACAAGTGGTGAGCTCATTGGAGGGGGGACCCACGTTAACTTTTGGGGCTGTGCCCGATGGGGCCTCATGGGTGCAGCCCTGGCCATCAGACGCTCGCCATCGTGCCCCACCTCCAGGCTTGGCTTCAGAGGGGGACCCCGGTGACCCGCGTCCGGGCGAGGGAAAATGAAGTCCAATTGTGCTATTTATCATTAGGGTCTTTAAAGCCACTCTCTGTCTGGTTTTAGATTTGTTGCTACCCTTTTAAAAAAAAATTTGCCGCTGGCTTTAAAAAAAAGATTTGGCATGACCTGTTTTTTCCTAGATGTGCTGCTATCTGTTTTGGTTTCTATATGTTTCCACTTTTTTTTTCTATTTAAGCACTAGCCATTTTTTAGAATATTTGGCACCACCCCGTTCTTTGTTTTCTTTAGATTTGGCTTGACTTGTTTTATTTTCATAGATTTAGTGCCACCTTATTTAATATAAATTTGGCACTACCCGATTTTTTTTAAAGATTTGGTGCTACCTCTTCTTTCTTTTAGATTTTTTTTAAAGATTTGGCGCTACCTGTTTTCTAATATTTGATTTGATTTTGTACATTTAAAAACAAAAAAATATTATGTTTCTGTTGGAATAGGTTGTCTTTACAACCGCATACAATGCAACTCTTGTTTCTCCCGACCAACCTGAGCTCATGAGCAGCACGGCCTGCAACAGTGCCACCTCCGTGTCGTCCAGGTTGAACTGCGCCAGGCTCTTGCCCAAGTCGAAGATGGCGTCCGAAACCACGCCGAGTCCGCCGTTCTTGAGCTGCTCGCGCTTCACTGCCATCTCGCCGCTCAATGTCAGCGTCTCGCTCTCGGGGTCGTAGCGCATGGCGGCCCGCAGTGACATGATCTCCATGCAGCAGCCCTTCAGCAGGATGATCTGGTCCTCGCAGGGCAGCTGACGGGAAGGATGAGAAGTCTCTCACTCGTGGACGTAAACACATTCGAAAAACACTTTGTCTTTTATTTAGACGAAATTTCCATGATGGATGCACAGCCCCGCCCCCTCATGGTACATCCACAGACCATCTGCAGGGGAATGCAATTCATTCTCCTTAATGAACCTTCCATATTCCACTGCTGCCGACAGGCCTCGTTTGTCGTGTGCGTGTGTCGCCCACATTGCATCCATCTTGCCGCAGTGCCAAAACTAAGGAAAAGATAAGAACGTGTCTCTAAATCCAAAGACGCCAGTAGAGCACTCACCTCTGAGAACATTGGCAGCTTTTTGGCAAAGTCAACCACACGTGTGATGGCGGGAGTGATGATCTTGGTGAACTCGCTGAAGGCTTCCAGGTCCACCTTGTCTCCGTCTGACGCGGGCGCCACCGGCGACTGCCCGATCTTGTCGGGCTGTGTGACAAAGCGTTAAAAATCAGCATTAAAAATCAGATATCGTTTTTTTCAGCCAGTCAATGATATTGCCGTGTGTCATACTTTGAACTGATACCGATGTTTGTGCCAAATATAAATGTTCAGCTTTCCAAATCGTATGATTGCCAGCATTATTCAGTCATTTGTGAATTTATAAAGTCTAACCTGTCCTACTTGCTGATAGTAAAACATCTTATTCTACTTTTTTTGTTGTTGTTGTTTTATTACTTGTAATGCCTATCACAGTATTTGTCTTATTTTGTTCAAATTTTTGAAAATAATAAATTATATTTAAAAAATAAAAAATAAATACATAAAAAGGTAATACAAAATAATTTTATAATAAATAAATATTTTAAATGTATATATTTGTGGAATGCATCGGTATAAGAAGACCAATGTCTTCATTATGCAACATTAGCTTGGGAGTAAAGCTTGCTGTCAATATTAGTATCGGTTGATACTGGTATCAGTAATGAAGCGCTGGTAGGAAAGGATATCGGTAGGAAAGCCAATATCAAGTGTCTGTAATTTGCATACAAATCAAATTGTCTCACACAAGCACACATACAGTGACATTCTTTTACTTGGTCTTGTGAGGCTTCACACTTCCTCAACTAATGGCCGTGCGGCCCTCCTCCCACCACGCCCAGCTACATCCTTCTAGTTGCCTGGCAACCACCCATCCCCATTACTGCTCCCACCCAATGCCAATCTACGGCAGAAAACCTGAAAGAATTCCCTTGTGGCAGAAAAAACTTATGTCAGGAATCCTGACAGTTGTCCTAGATGTAACCTGAGAGAATGAGAAAGAAAAAAAACTGCGACCGCCGGCTCCCCTGCCAATTGGCAGATGAGGTGAGCGAGCGTCGATTTTGACGAAGCCCCGGTAAGGAGCGAGCTCGGAGGCAAACACAGATGGGAAAGCCGCAGAGGGACAGTGAGACGGGACGAGAGGACAGTGGGAAGAGATTAGAGAAAAAATAGATTAGGAGGAAAACTTATGAAAGGAATTTAGAGCCCAGGGGGATTAGATGGAATAAACCTGCTGAACGCTGGATAAGTGAGGAAGACAGAGGAATGACTAGTGAGAGATGGGACGCCATATATGTTATTTTATTTCATTTATTGAGCAGTCTGGGTAAGAAGACTATTTATGAGACAATAGCCACCGCATGAAGTACTGTACAGGAAAAGGAACTCTCCCAATGCTATCATGTGTGGGCCTACATTATGTCTTATTTATTTTCTATTATGTCTACTATATTGGGTAATAGGAGGTTAAAGGTGACTATAGGGGTGCAATTTCATGTCTAGGGCTCTATGTTAAAAAGTGTTTTCAAAAGGTTGTCAACATGTCATGGGCCTGGAATTAAAACCATGATAAACAAGGGATTACTGTCGGGCACATTGACATTTTTAGATATTATTTAGATATAAAAGTATTTAGATTTAGATATATATATTTATATATACATATTTAGATATAAAGGTCAAAACAAAACCCTTTGCGTTATTAGTTATTAATTTAACAATAATTATTTTTAATGTATATTTTTTTAGGTAATGCAATCACCTAAAATTAAAAATAAAATTTGTAAATAATAATACTTAAATAATCAAATAAATAAATCAATAATATAATGAATAAATAATGTTAAATTCTTAATAATTTTTGGTATAATTTTATTTCTATAATGTGTCAATATTGCATGGACACCCTCCTTTTCGGAGCTCCTTGTCAGGGTTGAGTAACCACAACTCTCATTGACTATTTATCTTCCCTTTATAGCGAGTGAACGATGATAATCAAAGACAGAAGGGGAGTGTTATTGCTACTGGAAGTAATCGATGCATTACAACACTCAATTTATTGCAAATGTTGCAAATCAGTAGAAGACAACATTCACATAGGTAAGCTGTGTGGCGCCTGAAAGAGTTGCGTATGTGCAGGAAACAATGTAGTACAAGCCAGTTATAGCCTGGCCAATCACACTACAGAAGCGGGTTTGGGAGGGGGAGGAGCGAGCCATAATCCATACATATCCAGATGTTGAAACCAAAAGCGGCAAAATCCAACAAAATGTGCACCTGCAGAGTGGCAAAACGTACTCACGGGTCAAAATGCGTATGCTTCTTACCAAGAATTTGCGCTTCTGTTTCCACTGGGAACCCTGAGCGTTGGTGTGCCGGTGGGCCTCCGTCACCATGTGGATCACCTCCCACTCCGACCCGGTGGGCTCAAGGCGATTCTGGAGCGTCTTCACCATTTCCTCCTTCTTGCGGCGCTCCCTATTCTCCTCAATGAGACGCCGCTTGGCGACCCTCTTGGAGTCGTCCAGCACCACTGCCGCGATGGAGACAGAGAGACATGCCGTCAGCTGGACAAAGTTCTGGTGGGACTTTTCCTGCGCAAGAAGGGGGAAAGACTGACGGTCCATGGCCATGCCCACGGCGATGCACTTCTTGAAGCGACACAGCTGACACTGGTTGCGCGTGATCTTGTCGATGATGCAGCAGCCTTCATACTTGCACGAGTAGCTGGGGTGCAGGTTCTTCTGGATGGTTCTACGGAAGAAACCCTGCAGCCACAAAATACACATTACACACACATTACAACCCGTTACACACAGTACACCGCACAGTACACATTATTGTATTGCTGCTGGTTGTTTCTTATTATTTATAATAATGATTAATAATATCTACAATAATTGTGTGTATGTAATATAATAATACGGTTATTATTTACTTATTATAATTGTATTATTATTTATTATTGCTTATTGATGATAATTATCTACATATAATTATAATGTATTATAATAAATAGATATGCATACACACATTTAATATTTTTGTATTTAATGATTACAACTTTTACTATTCTAATACCAACACTTTTAATAATTATGTATTAAAATAATTATAAACACACACACACACACACTTTCTGGTTTTGCTGTGATAATTATGACAATATCTTGTCAATTTTAGTTCATATTGGTAAATGTAGTACTTTTTTTTTTTACTATTTTTGTTTAGTTATAACTCCATCCATCCATGTTCTATACCGCTTATCCTCATCAGGGTCGCGCGTATGATGGAGCCTGTCCCAGCTGGCTTTGAGCGGGAGCCGGGGTAAACCCTGTACTGGTTAATTATAACTCGTATTATTAATTATATAACTATTATACTATTATTCATAATTGTATTAAGTATCAAATATAATTATTCCTTATTATTTATTATAATATTTTATAATAATAGTTGTGTGTAATTGTGTGCGTGTAGTATAATAATACATGTATTATTTATTTAGTGTAAATGTATTACTATTTATTATTATTAATTATATGATTCTTTAATAATTATATAAATGTATACATACACACATTTCGTATTATTTTATTCAATTACTACAACAATTATTGCAATTCCAAGTAATTATAATTATTTAATACAATTATAAACACACACAAACATCACAAAAACATTTCAGTTTTTGCTGAGATAAATATGAACATTTGTTGTGAATTTTATTTCATATTGGTTAATCTTTTTTTTATCATTTACCACTTTTTTTTTTTTTACTTTTCTTCTAATTATTTATTACATTGGTATATTTTATGTACACAAACACACAAATATATACAGTATATATTGACTGTTCCGTACATTTTGCAAAAATGTGTAAAAAGAAATTTTTGTATTTTTTCTTTGTGTTTAACTACCAGTTCCAACACGATTTTAAGCATCAGCACAATTTCAAATGGCACAAATTTGGTACATAAAGAATACCCAACACTAAACATAAGGGAGACATTTGTTGATCAATCTTGGAGACTGGTTAGTATACAGTAGTGTTCAAAATAATATAAGTGCAAAGTGACTAACCAGAAGAATCACTGTTATTAGTTTATTTTTATTGCTACATGGCAAACAAGTGACTAGTAGGAGCAGTAGACTCTCGGAAAACAAGACTCAGCATTCATGATATGCACGCTCTGTGCAATTGAGCAAATAGTTGGAAGGGGTGTGTTAAAAAAAAATAGCAGTGTCTGCCATTGACTTTTCCATTGTGCAGGTGTGCTGAATGTGTGTGTGTGCTGGTGTGTCTGCGCACCTTGCAGCCCTCACAGGTAATGCAGCGGTAGTGGTAACCTGTGGCCTTGTCGCCACACACCACACATGGCTCATCCTTCTCCAGATAGCTGGGGATGTACCCTGTAACAGTGACAGACCATCAATATGCAGCCATCAATACACATCAACGCTTTCTCTGCAGGCCTGAGACAACATCACATTTTCCAGACAAAAGAAATGTTTGCGTATGTGGAATCCATAAGGTGTAAAACAACTTTGTTGACAGTGAGAATCTCTGACGAGGATGTCGGCAGACAAACAATACTGTATATAGAGTGGAAAATGCTCCAGCACAAAAAGCAAGCACAGGAATAATAGGAAAATAAAGCTAAGGCGGAGAAGCCACGTTTAGCCCAAAACAACCCTAAAGGAAGGATAACAAAGACATCAGCTATTTGTCGCCTTGGAAAAACGTTTTGCTGAGGCGCCAGAGAACCTGAGTGACTTCTCAGGTCTGGTGCGCCCCATCCAGCCCTCATGAAGTCGATGAAACCAAACCCAGCAGGGACGGTGGTGGGTTCACCGCTGAGCGTCAATTAGAAGTTTAAAAAGAGTTTTAAAATAAGCTTCATTATAAAACATTAAAAATACAGTCATACGTCGGTTTTTGAACACCATAGTTTTTAAATGATTCTGTATTTGGCAAAAATGTTCATACACATGGGATGGTTTCGGTTTTACTGCTTACATAAAGTGAGTCCAAAATTTTCACCAATATTATTCCTCGGTTTTTGTACACTGTCTGGGGTATCGCACGTAACAAACTTGTACATTTGTTCTGGACTGGACTGTACTGTTCCGCGGAACCTAGTGCCCAAACAATGCAACCTACTCTACTATACCGGCAGTCTTTTATAACGCTTATATGTAGTGGATACAAGACCACCGGGTCTCAGGCGAAGTAAAAGGTACAAAAGTAAATTACAATAGAAAATGAAAAGTGAAACGGTAATTTTAAATGATTTTGCCTGATCTTTCACCACACACAGGCTAAACCTGGCCAAACCGGCCTGTCAAAGCCTGATCCCGTCAGATCTCAGAAGCTAAGCAGGGCAGGGCCTGGCCAGTACTTGGATGGGAGACCTCAGAGGAACACCAGGTGCCACAGTGGGAGGAAATAAACTTTTCTTGTGTCCTTAGGCAAGGCACTTCACCCACATTGCTTAGTATGAAAGTGGTCTGTATGTGAGTGTCGGTGGTGGTCGGAAGGGCCGATGGCGCACACTGGCAGCCTCGCTTCCGTCAGTCTGCCCCAGGGCAGCTGTGGCTACAAAAGTGGCTTACCATCACCAAGTGTGGAGTGAATGAATAATGACCTCAGTTTAAGCGCTTTGAGAGTCTTTGTAAAGCGCATAACAAGTGTAAAGCATTATTATTGTCTTCTATGAGTTTATAAACATCTAACATACCAAAAGAATTTTTTTTTTGTAATCAGCAGTAAAGCATAGGTAAGTTTCAGGAAAATATCAGTTCCCCACTAAAAAAAGGAACATAACTTTCACTTTGACACAAATTTAGCCATATACGGTATAATGATCCCCAAATATCTAAACAACTCTACCACAACATCCATCCATCCATTTTCTATGCCGCTTATCCTCATTAGGGTCGTGGGTATGCTGGAGCCTATCCTAGATGACTTCGGGCAGGAGGCGGGGTACACCCTGGACTGGTCGTCAGTCAATCATAGGGCACATGTAGACAAACAAGCATTCACACTCACCAAAAAAGGGTTGTTTTGCATCAAAATGACAATTTATTTACAAATATAAAACCAAGAACTATTTACAATGAAAACATTTCGAACAAAATGAATGCGCACAGGTGTTAAAATTTCCCTACAGTGCACGCTACACTCCTCCACGCTCTTCCACTTCTTCATTGCTGTGGAGCATGTCTTTACATGCAAATAAAATCTGACTCATCTCTCAAATGCAAAACTAAATGCAATTCTGCCACCTTGTGGACGTTTTTATTGCTTTACACTGCTTCAAAATGTCTGTCACTAAAGCTAGATTTGAACCACCACTGGAAACTGGGATGAATAGCAGACCTCCATTTGATAAGGAGGAAGTGGTGAATCCAGGTTAGAAAGTTTTCCAGCATGAAATAGCTTATTTAGAAGATTTAAGGTCATCGGGAAGCATTTCTGCCGGGAAGGATTAAGATGCGTCTCAATCCGAGATAGGGAGTACGGCCGCCTCCTGGTGTCATTTCAACTTTTTTAAAAATAAATGTAAAAGGTGGCGCTATAACCCCTAAAGACATTTTTGCCAATCAGAAACCTGAAGAAAGGCATTTCAGGAACATACACAATACGGATGGCTAATGTAATAAAATAATCATTCCCGCAGACTCACCCGTCATGCTCTTCACCGAACATTGACTGTTCTTCCTCTTCCTCTTCGAGCCATTGAGCCAGCTGAAAGAGAAAGAGTAAGTAAATAAACCTCCGCTCGATGGTGGAAGACATTATCTCATCTTCACGTTGTTTTGACCGCCTAATTGATGATGTGCTGAAATATGCGCAGCACTGTCATCGGCTCACCGGGAAATACGTAACACTGCGGGGAACATCTCAGCCTGTCAAGACCACAACCTGGCAGCTCGGAAGCGCCGAGTGGCAGAGGGAAAAAAGCTGAACAGGAAGATGAGGAAAAAAAGCCCCGGGAGGATTAGTGGGTGTCGGAGCCAGAAGTGATCCCGGATCCCAAGAGTGCGATCACCTCCACATCAAGGTCGTTAATGGCGGGATGAGATTTCCATTATCAACTTGCTAACCTAACTTGCTGACCCGTGCGCAAAAAACATGTAAAGGTTGAGTATAAGTGTATCGTGTAAGTACACAATATGCAGCTGCCACTAATTTGAATGTAATCTGAAGCTTGTTGTTTCCTGTCATGCAATAGGTTAGGTCTGAGACCAGGTATCTCCAAACTTCTGCCACCGAGGGCCACATACTGAAAAAAACAAAAAGACACTATGATATTTTGTAATGCTACACATGTACAGTAGTGTTCAAAATAATAGGAGTCCAATGTGACTAACCAGATTAATCACTTGTTATTTTTAATGCTAAATGGCAAACACGTTACCAGTAAGTGCACTAGATTCTCAGAACTGAATATACATCTACATCGATCTGTGTTCGCCAAATTGCCATTCCAGACGACATATATCCATCTAAGGATCGTTTGAAAGGTAATCAATTGATTTAATCGATAGTAGGAAATAAAGCATTGGATTTAAGCACGGCAGGTTTTATATGGATGTGTGTTTTTAATGATAAAGAAGTTAAAACATTATCCTGGTAACAGTTTGATTTGTCCTAAATCGATTAGTCATGGCTGTTGACTGGGGCGCACGGCTGATGTCATGTGACGCTGAGCGTGCCCGCTGTTAGAAAAGTCCGTGTGGACGTCCTAAATATGCAATTTTTCATAGGATATGGGATGTATTTTCATTGGTATACATGCTTGTTAGCTACATGACTTCTTCCTCTTCAACTTGCTGTGGGATTTATACTGCGTGTTGGACCACATCCAAAGTTAAGTCCAACTTGAATCCTTTCAAACTCATGGATGGGCGCCTCAGGACAAGATAAAAGGTACGTAGCGAGCGTTAAGTTTGTGTTTTTTGTGTTCTGGTTGTCTTTTGGGAGCCACTGTTGTTCTGGCGTGTGTTCCATTTTTTTCTTGCAACGATAAGCGTGTTGATCAAACACCTCCTGTAGCTTTAATAGCGTCTGTGCAATTGTTACAGTACGTAGGATATTCATTCACTTTAATATCTATCTGCACATTTCTTTTTAATCTGGTGGTGCTTTAATACTTTGGTTAGAGAAGTGACTGAGGTATCAAATTAAAGTTGGTCAGAATTAATCATTCAACCTGTTAACTAATTTTTATTTCAACCTGAAGTGTTGGTTGCACTTTATTCAAATAAAAAGTGAATGCTTTTGCCGTGCCGGGAGAGGCGGCGAGCTGGTGTGGGCTTATTGTTAGCCCCCCGGCTTGGTGCCTCTGTGTTGGAGTCATCCCCAGTAAACGAGAGGGTTACTTCCCTACGCCTTAGGGCTGGGGAAAGGGTCCTGACTGTGGTTTCTGCCTATGCGCCGAACGGCAGTTCAGAGTACCCAGCCTTCTTGGAGTCTATCAGAGGGGTGCTGGAGAGCACCCCAGCTGGTGACTCCATAGTTCTACTGGGAGACTTCAACGCCCATGTGGGCAATGACAGTGTGACTTGGAGGGGCGTGGTTGGGAGGAACGGCCTCCCTGACCTGAACCCGTGCGGTGTGTTGTTGCTGGACTTCTGTGCGAACTACAGTTTGTCCATAACGAACACCATGTTCGAACATAAGGATGCCCATAAGTGCACTTGGCACCAGGACACCCTAGGTCGCAGGTCTATGATCGACTTTGTGGTCGTATCATCAGACCTGCGTCCGTATGTTCTGGACACGCGGGTGAAGAGAGGGGCTGAGCTGTCAACTGACCACCACCTGGTGATGAGTTGGATTAGATGGCGGGGAAGGATGCCGGACAGACCTGGCAGACCCAAACGCGTAGTGAGGGTGTGCTGGGAACGTCTGGCAGAATCTCCCGTTCGTCGAGTCTTCAACTCTCATCTCCGGCAGAGCTTCGCCTGCATCTCGAGGGAGGACCGGGATATTGAGTCCGAATGGGCCGTATTCCGTGCCTCTATTGCTGAGGCAGCCAGTTGTGGTTGCGGCCGCAAGGTGGTCGGTGCCAGTCGTGGTGGCAAGCCCCGAACCCGATGGTGGACACCGGGGGTTAGGGCTGCCGTCAAGCTGAAAAAGGAGTCCTATCGAGCATGGATGGCTTGCGGGACTCCCGAAGCAGCTGACAGGTACCGGCAGGCCAAGCGGCACGCGGCTTCGGCGGTGGTCGAGGCAAAAACTCGGGTGTGGGAGGAGTTCGGTGAGGCTATGGAGCACGACTTTCGGTCGGCCTCGAAGAGGTTCTGGCAAACCGTCCGACACCTCAGAAAGGGGAAGCAGCCCCCAGTTCACACTGTTTACAGTGCGGACGGGGGCTTGCTGACCACGACTGTGGATATAGTTGGTCGGTGGAAGGAATACTTCGAGGCCCTTCTCAATCCCACTGACATGCCTTCCATAGAGGAAGCAGAGTCTGAGGATACGTACGTGGACAGTTCTATCACCGTGGCTGAGGTAATTGGGGTAGTCAAATCACTCCCCAGTGGCAAGGCTCCGGGGGTAGACGAGTTCCGCTCAGAATTTCTCAAGGCTCTGGATGTTGGAGGACTGTGTTGGTTGACACGCCTCTACAACATTGCATGGAAGTCAGGAACAGTACCTCTGGACTGGCAGACCGGGGTGGTGGTCCCCATTTTTAAAAAGGGTGACCGGAGGGTGTGTTCCAACTATAGGGGGATCACACTCCTCAGCCTTCCTGGGAAAGTCTACTCCAGGGTGCTGGAGAGAAGGGTACGACCGTTAGTCGAACCTCGGTTAGAGGAGCTGCAATGTGGTTTTCGTCCCGGTCGCGGAACACTGGACCAGCTCTACACCCTTGCAAGGGTACTCGAGGGTATGTGGGAGTTTGCCCAACCAGTCTACATGTGCTTTGTGGACCTGGAAAAGGCATTCGACCGTGTCCCTCGTGGTGTCCTGTGGGGGGTGCTCCGGGAGTACGGGATTGATGGTCCGCTTCTACGTGCCATTCGGTCCTTGTACAATCGAAGCAGGAGCCTGGTTCGCATTGCCAGCAGTAAGTCGAGCTTGTTTCCGGTGAACGTTGGCCTCCGCCAAGGCTGCCCTTTGTCACCGATTCTGTTCATAATCTTCATGGACAGAATTTCTAGGCGCAGTCAAGGTGTTGAGGGAGTCCAGCTTGGTGACCTTAGGATCTCGTCTCTGCTATTTGCAGACGATGTGGTCCTTATGGCCTCATCAGGCTGTGACCTTCAGCGTTTACTGGAGCGGTTTGCAGCTGAGTGTGAAGCTTCTGGGATGAGACTCAGCACCTCCAAATCCGAGGCCATGGTTCTCAGTCGGAAACGGGTGGACTGTACCCTCCGGGTTGGGAGTGAGGTCTTGCCTCAGGTGGAGGAGTTCAAGTATCTCGGGTTCTTGTTCACGAGTGAGGGAAGGTTGGAGCGTGAGATCGACAGACGGATCGGTGCAGCGTCTGCAGTAATGCGGTCGCTGTACCGGACCGTCGTGGTGAAGAGAGAGCTGAGCCGGAAGGCAAAGCTCTCTGTTTACCGATCGATCTACGTTCCCACCCTCACCTATGGTCATGAGTTATGGGTCATGACCGAAAGAATGAGATCGCGGATACAAGCGGCGGAAATGAGTTTCCTTCGTAGGGTGGCTGGACTCACCCTAAGAGATAGGGTGAGGAGCTCGGCCATCCGGGAGGAGCTCAGAGTAGAGCCGCTGCTCCTTCACATCGAGAGGAGCCAGTTGAGGTGGCTCGGGCATCTAGTCCGGATGCCTCCCGGGCGCCTCCCTGGTGAGGTGTTTCGGGCATGCCCAGTCGGGAGAAGGCCCCCGGGAAGACCTAGGACACGCTGGAGGGACTATGTCTCACAGCTGGCCTGGGAACGCCTTGGTGTCCTCCCGATGGAGCTGGAAGAGGTCGCCGGGGACCGGGAAGTCTGGACTTCCCTACTGAAGCTGCTGCCCCCGCGACCCGGACCCGGATAAGCGGTGGAAAATGGATGGATGGATGGATGCTTTTGCCGTGAATTGTTTATATTCCCTTTTGTTTATATCCGCAATTAATGTAAACTGATTCCCTTACAAAAAGCAAAGGGAATTTAGGAAACTTCACCTGCACTGTCCAATATGCAGCTATATCCGTCAGACTGCTTGAATTTTTGGCTAAAAAGTTACTGAATCGTTTTTTATCATATCGTTCTAAATGTCGGCCTTGAATCGAATCCGCAACCACGAATCGGGACACCACACTCCTATTTCAATAATTGCCAAATTGGACAGCCTTAGGAGTGCTTTAATGCTGGGTTTTGTTTGTTTTCTGAGAATCTACTGTACCTGCTGGTAACGTAAGTAAAAAACAATTCATCAAATACCAAAATAGTTGATTCATTGGATAAACATTGATTGATCGTCATTAACATACAATTGGTGGCAGGTAATCTTCACTTCATTTTCTGTGTGCACACAAAAAAACGAGTTATTTCGAGCTTTGGTGTGAAATTTCCTTTCCTGAAGGTCCAATCATGCTACTCATGTTTGTCATTCCCAGGATGTCTCCACTTGCACACCTGGAAACTAGTTTTAATTCAGCCCACAATGTCAGTTTGGAATCCGTTTAGGTGCCGGATATGGTTTAAGTTTGCCACCATTTAACAATTATTCAGGGATCTTTTGATAAATCCAAGCTGACAGGACGTGATATTCCAAGTGCAGGCTGGACCATTATCCTTACTAAGAGATGAGAGAGACTGGCTCCTGGCAAAAACGTGCTTTGGTTTCACGGCCAACCGGAAGCTGTCAGCAGGCGAGCGGGAAAACAATTTGATGTGTTGCAGTAGCAGAAAAGAAAAGGAAGTTTCACTAACAGACTGACTGCCGCTGAAACGTTGAACGTCATTCCCTTTGCCAGCCATTTTCAACACTCGTAACTCCGCACTGAAGGAAAGCGTTGTCAACCTTCACTGCTCAACATCTGCACACTGAAAGCTGCTTTGCTTGGTTTCAGCGGGCTCTGACACCCCACGCGGCAGAAAAGAAACAAAAAGGTTTGGTTTTGTTTGTTTAATGTCTAAGAAGACTTGATACACATCCAGATCCCCCTCACCCCCAGCCCCTCTGCATGCTGCATACGTTCACAACACCGCTCAGACATGAGCAGGCCTGCAACATCAAAATCATTCCCATTGGAATGTACGATGTACGCCGTCGCAAGTTGAGTCACGGCTGCATTCGGCCCAACACACGCATGCACACACACACATATGATGACATAAACACAACGCAAAAACTTGTTTTATCTCTCATGTGGCGTCACCTCAGCTCGCATTACTTACATGCACACAGCTGTTGAGAGCGTGCAGCAGATGCTGTGCAGGTCAGCAAAGCCCCCTCCCTAAACCAAAACAGGAACCCGTCCCCTTAAAAAAAAAGCAGCTTGCTATTCCTGACCTGGTGACACAGCGAGGTTGCAAGATGTGCATGGTAAACAAGCAATCGGGTCCGATTCGTCCACGCAGCCGCGTGTCGAGGCGGGCTTCCCTGCAGCAGATAGTCTACGTTTAGTTTGTTGGCTCGCTCATCAGCCAACCCTCACCCTGCCGCTCCCTCTCTCCCGGTATCCCGCAGGCACTGGCCCCCCTGTAAACCCCCACCCCACCACCACCACCACCACCAACAACCCTACTCCAACCCCACCCCCCGGGCCATGATTGGCTCCGGAGCCACCTTCATCAAACCTCATTGATTATTGAACAGCCTTGAATGCCAACAGGACCAGCGGGTCATCACCTGAAAGACTTGCGAGAGTCTGTAATCAACCCCCACAACTCGGACAGCCTCAATGTTCATCAGGAGCTTCCTTTGAAAAACGGGATTTTCTGGTTTAGAATTGAGATTGCAATTCATTCTTTGCGGTGCATGGGCGCTTAAAGCGATGTGAGGAAAATGCTTTTGAGTTTGCATTTTCTGTGTTGAAAAGAAAACTGCACTTTTATGAGGATTTTGCTCATCATCCACAATCCTCAAGTGAGACATCAACACACCTCTTTCTCTTTTCTGTGCGTTTTAAAGAGATAAAAACAGGTACAAAAGTCAGCTAATTAATGCATGTTATGGGACACACCCGTTCCACCTAGAAATCTTGCTGTTAAAACACCTCCAAAAATCTTCAACAAGGTGATATGGTTTTATACACATGCTGTGACCATGCAGTACTGTCATACTTATGTATTTTGGTCATTTTAAGCATTACCAGAACTTCCTTCCAGGGTGCATTAATTTCACAAAGCATTATAGAAAGGAACGCTACACCTAGCATGAACTTTTCCAACCTCAAAAACAAACACAACAACAACACAGCAGCAGTAGCGGAAGCTTCAATATGTAGCATTATCTTTCGGAAGTGTACTAGCCGCATAGTAGCTAGCCGATGTGGCGAGGTGTCACTACGCAGGAACGTAGTGCTCCAGCATAACAATGTTAATAACAACAATAGCAAAGTGGCTGTAGCGTGGTTAATATGCAGGTAACATTATGTAAATGGAGTGTTTTGGGCGCGTTTTGGAGGTATTTTCAAAAGGCAGTATAGTATGGAATCACAGGAGTGCCAAAAAAGGACATACATGTGGAAATATGGAGAGAATCAGTAATTTAAAAAAACAAAAAAATTAGCCTTTTCTGTGTTGTATTTGTTTTTTCCATTTTGTCCTTGCTTTTCCTGTTTTGTCTTGTCTTTTAAACATAGCTACATCAAGCAGAAATCGTGAGATCGGGTATGGACTAGTCACCCTGGATGAATGCCCCGCCCAAAATTTTGTCTTTGCATTTACTACTCGGTTAACGCATTGAGAAAATGACAAAGACAAAACAAGAAAAGCAACGACAAAATGGAAAAAACAAAGCCAATACAGAAAAAGCAAAGACAAAATGGTAAAACAATATGACTACATTTGCATATTTTGTATTATTGATTGTCTTTAAATTTCCACATGTATCTCCTTTTAATTTTGACACTTACGTGATTCCGTAGAAAAGTTGAGTCCCATTACGTGCATTCTGAGCTGTCTCTTTTTAGCAGTTTTTATATTTTTAGAATGCACAGACAAGAGAAAGACGTGTACACACACACGTGCAGAAGCCTTCATGTTACTTCCCGGGCTGCATGTAGCTAGCGCTCATATGGAATAGCTCAAATAGACAAATGAGCAGCTAACATATTCAGGTCAACATAATCCTAATCAGACCTTTTCACTGCTGCTTGCAATGACCGACAACAAACTGAGCAGCGGTGACGGTAATTCCTGTTTGCTGACTGAATTGTAGTGATCTGCAAACATGTACCAGAAGTAGCAGCTGCAGGACGTTGGTATAAAAAGGGAGCCCTCTGATTCACCGAGAGCTTGTCAGTCAACCTACGCACACATTGCCACGGCAACTCCAAAAAATGCGACCACGTACAGAGAGAGCAACAAAACCTACAAGCGTAAGTAAAGGTCAAAATGCGTGAATGAGTGTATGTTGGCCAGTCTGGATTATGCCCCTTTTTCTTATTATTTTGACTTTATTCTCATTAATTTGTAGCTGTTTTTTCTATTTCTGTTATTTTTTGTTTTTGTTTTATTTTCCACTTACTTTTCCACCTACTATTTTCTTCTCATAATTATGACTTTATTTGCCATAATATTTTGATTTTCTTCTCGTAACATTATAACTTTTTCATAAACTTTAAATTGTTTTGTTTGTTTCTCATAATATATATAAAAAATAACACACTTTATCTTTAATATCGCAACTCTTTACGACTAAAATGGCGTTACTTCCTCATACTATTACAGGGTTATTCTCGTAAAATTGCAATATTTTTTTATTGTTAGAATATGACCTTTTCCTCTTAAAATGTTTCCTCTTTAAAAGTGTTTTCCATTTCTTCTGTTGTTTCTTTATATCAATCCAAATATTTGAACATTCTTCTAGTAAATGTTCTTCTCGTAATTTGCAATAATATTTTGACCTTGTTCTCGTAACATTATAACCTTAAATTTTTTGTATGCTGTAAATGAAGCATTTACAAGCACAAAAATAGCTAAATTAAGTAAAATAACAAACAATATTATTATTATTATAATTATTATTATTATTTTCTTTTATTATGTCTACTATATTGGGTAGTAGGTGTGGTATTTCTTGTCCAGAGGGCTCTAATAATGTTAATAAACTGTTTTTCAAAGGTTGTAAACAGGTTTTTTTATCCTTTAACTACAAAAACGAGTTAAGATGCCATCTACTGTATGGAGTTAAAAGGCAAGCTCTCTTGACCGACAGTCCCATTATAATTTGTTTACTGTATGAGCGAGGTCCAACTGTAAGTACACTTAGTACGAGAAACACTAGTAACGAGACGGTGGGCCCTGAGCTAAACCATAACCATAAAGTGTCTTTTTCAAAATAACTGTGCTATCCTATATCGATGCATGCTGAGATTTACACACAGGGACAAACAACAGATCCCATTGCGCTCCCTCCATTGCGGATGACAGGCGCTCAGCTCAAATGAGAATTGCTCACGGGCCCGGCTTGATATTCAAGCCCCCCGCCGGCACACAATAGACTCGTGATGTAATCAGTCACACAATCCATAGCCATGGAGACCAATAACAATGCTTGTTAGGGCCAACGACAGGACATCCTCACGGGAAGGAAAACATGAAGCTTATTTACACTTTCATGCTGGAGTGCACCATTAAAAACTGCGTTGGACCATTAAAAGCTCAGGTCTCTGACTGCTTCCTTTCATGAAAGTTTGATTGGCGGCTCCCAGGTGTGGAAATCAAAAGACACACCTGACGACACGCAACACACCAGCGTGGCGTAAGCCAAGGGCTAATGCTAACCCAACACGGTGCAAAGGGCGTGTGAGCATATTTTGAATCCACCTGTGACTTGAATCCAGGCTGGCAATAACGTGGCCATGAAAAGCTGAGGCTTTAGCGAGCCGTAACAAATAGGAAGTACACAATAAGAAATTAAAAAAACATGTCCTTGGCACAGGTAATAGGTGGGAATGATTCAAACAGAAGGCGCCCCACCTTCTCCACAAGGTCTAACAATTTGCACCCTCAGGCCGTTATGCGCACGCACCCTTGCGATTCAATGCATGACAGCATGCCGTGCAGTCTTTGCACTCGCTCGAACTGGGAAGACTGGCTGTACCGGTCAAAACTTGAGCGTGGACGGTTTTTTTTGTTTGTTTAAAGACAGTCTCGGAATAATCACAACCAGAAAATATGTTTTTATAGTTTTACAATTATACTCTTACATGCAGAAAACATTCCTGAATGAAGAATGAATGAGATAAATGGATATTTAAGATAACTTTTACCTTCATTAAGGATCTGACTGTTCCCAAAGACACGATGTGGCAACGAGATTAACACCTTCCCCGTTGCTATTTTAACACTATTTTTCACCATCTTTATCAAAATGGAGGCAAATGCAATTTTTTTTGTTCTGGTTTGGGTTATTGAAGTGAGAAAGAAATGACTCATGGCAAAACAGTCCATGGTGATGTAAGGGACATATGTGTGTATCTTGTTTTGCCTGAAACACAAACACAAACATATGTCTGCTCTCATGAATGACTTAGAAAATTAAAAAATAGTTACACCTGAACGGCTATTTATTGTACATTTTTAAAATTAAACAATTAATCGATTACCAAAATACTTGTTATTATTTGGATGATCGATTAATTGTAAAAGGGTCTAGTTTAAATCTGCATATTAATTTATTACCAAGGGGAAAGTTTAACAACAATGATAAAGCAGTATCCAAACTACAAAAATACACACAACCAACAACACAGGGGAATCGCCACTCAACGTGACAGGTTTCCATCGCTGCACCAAAATATATTCTTCAAGATGACACCCTCTTAATGCACAAAATCAGACTGACTTATTTGTTCATAAACAGCAATGAACAACATCAATTGTCATTCTGCTTTCTGCTCCTTCTCCTTGCACCGTGAGGCATTCAGGCGCACTCGTAATTGAGTGTGAGGCCTCAATTGTTTTTCATTTTTATTCACATACCCCATTATTGCAATTGGTGTACCTCACTTTGGGAACCTAGGTTGTAAGCTAAGGCAAAAGGGCGTACATTTTTGAAGCTAACTAAAAAAACATCAGATCAGACTCTAGCCCAGGGTTAGGGAAGCTATGGCTCAGGAGCTAGATGTGGCTCTTTTCATGACCACATATGTTTCTCAAACATTTATACATGTTAATTAATTTTTTTCTTAAAATATATGCAATATATCTTGCTTTACAACAGGGGTGTTCAAAGTGCGGTCCGAGTGATTTATTGGCCCTTGACACATTCCAAAAATACACCTTAACAAAGACATTTAAAGAAACAGCAAAAATGGCAAAATCAGCAGTAGTTTTACATAAATAAAGTCAAAATATTAGGAGAAAAAAGCTGTAATCTAACCAAAAAAAGTCGTAATTTCAGGAAAATTAGGTTGTGAAAAAGGCTAGAATATTAGGAGAATAAAGTCATGATATTACAGGAATAAAGTCATAACTACGAGAAAAGTGGAACAAATTTGAAAATAAAAAAAAAACAGAAGGAATTTTTAAAAATGACTGTCAAAGTCAAAGCATTAAGAGAAAAAACATCACAATTTTACGAGGATAAACTTGTAATGTTATGAGTTAAAATAATGTCATTTTAGTAGCATAGAATTCATTTCTATTTTATTTAAATGTTGTTATAGGAATCAAACAAAACAATATAAAGTTGTAATTTTTGCAATAAACATAACATGTAACTTAAAACTGTTATTTCCAAATGCTCGGAAGGAATGCTGGGTAGGCCAACGGCAACAACAATATGAACTATGAACAATAAAACTTTGGACATCAAGAGTATGTTTACGTCACAGCACAATGTTGGGAGAAAAAGTACCACAAGCTACTTAGAATGCCTTGCGGCGGGAATAAATGGGTGTTTTTTTGGCATGGATATTGTGCACAGATATTTATTTGTATGCCCACATGGTGCAGCAGGTTACTTTGTGCATCGTGTGTATTTGGATGGCTTTTTTGTACAAGCTACAGATTGCATCTTAATGTTTTGGCGACTCAAGCGTGAAACAGTTGCACTGCAAGTCAGTCAAGGTTTTTAAAAATTTGGGGAAATGCCTGGTGGGTTGGATTAAGTCATGGCGGCCCACCATTGTTTAAAACCAATCATTTTTTTCCATAAAAAAATCATGTTGCTACAATTAATATTTTCCCAAAAGTCACAAATGTTGACACAAAACATGTTTTCATTTCACATACCTGGGATCGAAGCGATATTTACCTTTTTTTTCAACTGATCAGGGCTCAGAGAATGAGCCCATATGATCTTTATGGTAGCTTTTGGTTTTGTTCTTTTTTTTTGTAAACAAAACCCTGTCAGCCACGAGGAAGAATGTCTGTTTTCAGTACAGTCTACAGCGGAGTGCAAAAGCTTGGCCACCTTTGATAATTTTCAAGATTTTCCTTTATAAATCATTAGTTGTTTGCATCAGCAATTTCAGTTAAATACATCATATAGCAGACAAACACTGTGATATTTCAGAAGTGAAATAAGGTGTTTAGGATTTTTTTAGGAGTATGCAATCAGGTGCCCAAATTTATGCACCTACCTAATTTTGTTTAAACAACTATTTTACACTGTAAATCCTAAAAACTTCATTTCACTTCTCAAACATCACTGTGTTTGTCTGCTTTATGATATATTTAACTGAAATTGCTGATCCAAACAACCAATGGGTTATGAACTTCTAAAGTCACTTGCGATGTCTGCAAAGTGACAGTTTCAGGGGCTGGTACCAGCAGAGATGCATTCAACACCACTAACCTAAAAAGACATCTGAGGACCATGGATAATACTGTTAGCAGGAGAGAGGCCACAAATGAAAAGGCATACGGTTTTACATTAACAGTTTGACATGCAGAAAACAATTCTGAATGATGACTGAAAGGGATGAATGACCACTTAATGTTACCATATCATGTCAATCGCATCTTCAGTGACGATAAATCATTCATCTCTCTCATTCATTCAAACAAGAGAAAAAAGGACACTAAACACCCACCGTTTCTCTTCTCCCTCTAATGGGTTAGGGTCTTGCTCCTTGGGTATGTGTTCCATTCACCCTAATTCCATCCAGCAGCCAATCACGAGAGACTGAGGCAAGCCCCGCCCTCGGATGCACGCTTGTCATTCGCCGCTTGGGAGGGGTCGCTTGCAGAAAGATGACAGGGTCCGATTCCTGCCGTGTCAGAGCAGGGAAGGGAGGGACCACAGGGGACCCCCCCAGAGGGAACGGATCCCTCGTGAGCGCAGCACCCAGACGGGGACCCCCAAACTTCTGCTGAGGCGGGGGGGTCAATGGTTGATGATGGAGGGGGAAGAGTGATCCAATCTGGAAGACAACAGGACACAGTCATGTTTAAAGTTGCAGTATCGCCACAGGGAAAATGAATCAATTTCACTGCAGGCTACTTAAAAATAGATTGGGGTCAGAATTCTGGAAGATTAACAACCAATTTGCTGTGGACAATGGAAGCGTACACTCTGCTACTGTTTTGTAGTCTTCCATCCATCCATTTTCTATACCGCTTATCCTCATTAGGGTCGCGGGTATGCTGGAGCCTATTCCAGCTGACTTTGGGCAGGTGGCAGGGTACACTGACTGGTTGCCAGTCAATCACAGGGCAGAGTGTCAACCATTCACACTCTAATGGACAATTTACAGTTGCCAATTTGGAATGTGGGAGGTAACCGGAGTACCCGGAGAAAACCCACACACGCACGGGGAGACCGTGCAAACTCCACACAGAGATGCCCAACGAAGAGCTAACATGCTACCCCCTCAACCACCGTGCGGCCTCGTTTTATATCCTTGTCTTTCATTTTCCGTTTGACATCTTAAGCGGAAAGCATCAGAAGATTAAAAGAGAAAGAGTTCTCCTTAAAGGGGTCCTATCCTGCTCATTTCAGGGTTTATAAAAAAATTATACCGAATCCCAATGGGGCTCTATCGTAATAAAAAACAAAAACAAAACATAGATATCAAGTTGTGTCCAGGGTAAATCTTCTCCTTCTTCTCCTGTCAGACGAACAGTCTCCTGTCAGTAAAACAGTGACTGTTATACTGTCAATATTCGGGTTGTGCGTGAGGAAACAGGGTTATTCCTGTATACATGGTAATCAATCAGGACATCCCAATCAAAACAGCGACGCATGGACAAAGTCTTGGCGCACAGACTGTGTCATGAGCGATTTGCGTCATTTTTGCAACTTCCTGTCTTCAAACACAAAAACAACAGCAGCACGGCGGATAACAAACAACCCGAGGTGGAAGCAGTTGCCTTTGTTTGACCTTTGGTGCTGGTACTCTTCTGTCTCACTTTCTTCATTAATGGAAAGTGAGAACGTGAAGAATAAAAAAATGGCGCTGCACATGTCCCTCTCTGTAGTCGCTTATGAGAGAGTCAGAGAGAGTGGCAAGAAAGAGAGAGAGAGAGAGAGAGAGAGAGAGAGAGAGAGAGAGAGAGAGAGAGAGAGAGAGAGAGAGAGAGAGAGAGAGAGATGACGGAGCAGGGAGAAGGGACAGTAGTAGTTGTGGCTGTGATACCTTTCGAGTGGAACACACGCAGAACCAAATATTCCTTTTGATGGGGTATCCCAATAGGCGTATAATATATTTGGGTTAGAAAATGAGTAACCCAGGGGCAACATACAGTTTTTTAAAAACCAAAATATGAACATATTCTGGTTTTTCAAAAGGGTTTACATGGCCTTTACATGGCAACATTGCTATTGTTATTTGACTGCCTGTAAACGTAGCCAATGTGGTACTTTAAGAGTCAAGGTTTATAATCACTGTAAATCAATTATGTAACAGTCATAAAAAATAATAATGTATAACTATAACTAATGAAAAAGTAGACTTAACAGAAACATAGTTGGATAGAAGTCTTAACTACCGATGTCCGACATGGGCCCACCGATATTGGCATAAAAATATAATATCTGTATTTCTTTTCCTCCTATAATGAAAACTAATATAGCCCTTTAATTATCAAAATTGCTGAATTTGCTGCCAATATAATGCTTCATGTAATTAATACTTTACACCAGGTGATGGCGGACATCTGTAACTTCAATCTGAACAACATTTGTGGCCATGTTCCTATGCCAGGTGTAGGAGCTTAATGAGTTTGAACCCCCGTGTGCGTGGAACACAGCTAATGCTGAGGTGGGTAGCGCATAGACATACAGTATATATATGTAGACGCTGCGTCAAGTGCTGAGCCGTACGTCAACGTTGCTGCCATACTGGATATGGCATGCGTCAAAGCTGAGAAGATTCCTCATTCATGTGCTACATTCATATGTTTGACTCGTTTTGCCCGTACCAAATCACAAATATGACGTAACATTTACCTTTGATTGTATTTGGCCCATACACATTGCATCATTTGGTCATTATAACGTCATTTCGAGAGCATCATTTGCAGATGCTGTGGAAAACACAGTATTAATCCATTCAATACACATCTATGGAGCAGCAGGAATATTAAAAAAACACAGATATAGTGGCAGGCAGATGCAGTCTGTGAGGGAGACTCCTTGGCAGAAAATTTACTGTGTTGCACAAAGTTCACAGCCACGTCAAGAACCTAATTTCTGATGCTGTATCCATTAGCTTCACTACAGATATGTGTTAATTCCATGACAGGATATATGCTACACATATCGGTACTGGTTGATATCAGAATCGGAAATTGAGAGTTGGGACAATATAAGAATATTGGATTTCGGCAAAAAAGCCAACATAAGAAATGGAGAGTTAAGAGTAAGTGCGGTTAAGAGTGGTTAGACATGGCGTTATATGTACACAGTGGTTCAGGACTCTTCGGCCACTTTGTGCAGCTTCTGCCAGCAGATCGGGCGTTCCTAGGCCAGTTGAGAGACAGTCTCTCAAGTTAATTGTTCATTCCAAAGCTGATTTGGACAAATAGATGAATAGATGCATTCCGTGAGGCAGATTCTGTGGGAGAATCGGTTTTCTTGCTGGAAATCAAGACAACAACCAAGTTAGTTGAACAAGTCCACTGAAAATGTCAAGAATTTATTTAAACTTTGCTCAACAAAGACACAACCTTATGCATGTAGCGAACATCAATGTAACACTAGTCTAACATTGCCACAACTGTGTATCAATGACTGATTTCTATTTGTTGCACTGTCTTATAATTATTATTATATAAGTCTCCTGCAGTAAAAGTGATTGTTTCTATTTTTCCAAGGTTAGGAAAACAAGAGTTTGTCTCGCAGAGTGACCTCGATGAAACGTGAGGAGGAAGAAAGCGAGGAGATAACAAGGAAAGTGTTTGAACTTGTGAAGGTGAAACAAAGCAAAACCAAACACTATCTGGAGAGCTGACATGCTAATCAATTGTAATAATGATTTCCTGTGTGTGAGCTTGTAGCTTAAGGTTGATGTCATCTATGTGTCATACTGAATATCTTTGATAAAATGTATTGGCCACATCTGCTTGCAATATTACAACAATATTTAGCCCATGTGCAGACTGCATCATGACAGGCTAATAATGATGTGACCAAAACAAAACAAACGCTTCAGTTTGATTTCAGTCTCCAGAACAGAAAATGAAAACTGCCCAAGGCCAGAGTGTTTGGATGCTTCAATGTGATGCATGAGGCAACACAACATGCAAACATCACAACGTGTGAACATCACAGCGAGGCAACACAGTGCGTAAACATTGCAGTGATGCTACACAAGATGCAAACATCGCCGTGACGCAACACAACATGTAAACATTGTAGTGAGGCATAAAAACGTGTAGTGAGGCAACATGACATGCAAACATCGCAGTGAAGCAATAAAACACACACTGTAGCAACGCTGCCGAAAGGCAACACAAAACGCAAATATTGCAGATATTGCAGCGAGCACAACACAACACAGAATTATCGCACTGAGGCAACAAAACACGAGGAACTGGTTCCACGGTGCTACAGGAAGATAGAAGTGATGGCAGGGTGCGGGAATCGCACCCAAGTCCAGTACAGTGTGAGTCTGCCCCAATTCTGGTGCACACAAACATAAACAGTCACATGGCTCACAGACGTGCCTTCTCTCCCCCCCATGTGTTAATTGGGCCTACAAAAAAATTGCAATCTGCCTCGGGCGGAGGCACCTTTAATTGCCAACGCTGACACGCATTCCTCAAATACTTCAAAGACAACACAGCTAGTGAGAGCATGCTAATTGTGTGAAGGAGCTCCGTGTGCACTAAAAGTGTCTTATTAGCATCTTCACTTGACTTGTTGTATGCTCATGTGCGCGTGATCAACCTGTTGCTGCTGTGTGATGCTGTGTTGTTTCTTTACGTTGTTGCGTTTACTCAGCTGAAACGTGATTTCCGCAGCTCGGTCTCACCAAGACTTTCAAATGGCCCTCACATTGAATTGGGTTTGAGGCCCCTGTATGGACAAAGGTTGTGAGCATACTTGCTAAGATTTTCCAAAGATTCTCTGTGCAGTAACAAAACAAAACAAAAAAAGATGCAAACACGGCTGCTTACAGTCTTCTACCGCACTTCTTCACACAAATCACACAAACACGAGATCAGCACTCTCTTGGAGGGTTCCCCGAGGGCGAGTCCAGCAATTAGTAGTGTAGTAATGGAGTCCAGTTGTTGATGAGGGTGCATGAACTGTGATCAAGACGGGGCTGCGAGTGTGTGTGTGTGTGTGTGTGTGTGTGTGTGTGTGTGTGGGGGNGAACTGTGATCAAGACGGGGCTGCGAGTGTGTGTGTGTGGGGTGGGGGGGCAAAGACAAAAAGATCATGTTTCACGTCCGGCTAATGACTGTCAGGGGATATTTAATAGGTCACTGGCTGCTATAAGTGACCCCGTCAACCACTTGACGGGACGAGGGTGTGTGTGTACTGGGAATCTTCATCAATCAGAGGTTCTGGAGCCGAATCAAATTGAATAATTACAACAATCACTTTGCAAATGGTAGTACGAAATGTGAGGAGAATGTCAACGTCAAGCTGGATGGTTTGGAGGGTGAGGAGCGAGACGTTGTCTCAAAATTTTTATGGGCGTATCAATTACTCACGAATTTGAAAAGGGGTAATCTACTGTATTTGTTTACCGAGTAGAAGCGTAGGATGACACTTCCTGTCCCTCACTTTTATATACCGTATAGGGACTTGTTAAGACTGTGAACTAGGTGTGTCCCGATCCACATTTTTTGGCATCCAAGTCGATTTTTTTAAAATAATTTTGATCCGATCCTTTTAATTTTTAAAAAAATAATAAACTTTTGTTACAAACATGCATTTGTGGAATTTAATATGGTCATTAAATAAATAAACAATAAAATCTTCCAAGCATTAAAAATAATACAATCAAAGGACTGCGGAATTTACTTTTTTATTACACAGTGTGTAATAAATTGACTGGCGACCAGTCCAGGGTGTACCCCGCCTCTCGCCCAAAGCCAGCTGGGATAGGCTCCAGCATCCCCGTGACCCTAATGAGGATAAGCGGTACAGAAAATGAATGAATGAATGAATTACACAGTGTGACCAACAATATTGTTTGCCTTTTGTAACAAACCTCTGTGAGTCAGGTCCCTAATGAGAAAAAAGTACATCCAATAAAAGATAACATTTTTAAAAAACAGCTTTTTACCGCACCTACATGTTGGAGTGTGGGCCAGATTCACGGCAAACGGCTTGGCCCGATCACGTGGCGGAAGCCGATCTTTTCCGATCTTCAAAAAACAGCTGACTGGCAGCCAAAACTAATCCTGAAGATCGGATCGGGACACCCCTGCTCTGTACTGTACCAAAAAAAATCCAATTACAAACACATGTATTGTTATACTTCACAGGTCCATAAAAGCATGCTTTTATGGAGCTGTGGGACCCAACATTCTGACTTCTGACCTCACAAATGGACAAAATTTCCCACAGACACACTCCACAATCCTTAAGTCTTCCCAGAAGAGAACCACCTACAAGTGTTGCAATACTTGTGTCCATCAGGTAATCTTGCACCCGACGTGTACCGTCACGTTCTGTTTGCATGTGTACATGCAAAACAGTATACAGTATACAGGCCGCAGTCAAGGACACAAAGGTCACGCTGGGTAGAGGATTCTCTAGGGTGTAAAAGAGCAAGGTTACATGGCGGCAGACATATTTATTTCCACCTGGCTTTTACTGTGCTGAGTCATTAGTCTTAGTGTCACTTTCAGAAATTACAGCAACAATTGGGCTCATGAATAAAAATCCCAGAGGTGGCTCTTTGCCTTTTCTCGGAGCTGGACCACATCCACATCCAAGTACTGGAAGTGTCCAGGTTACATTAATCATCATTGATGGCAAGATCATCAAAATGTCATCACTTTTACGGCAAAGGCGCTCGCAACCCTAATACTGAGTCCGAGTTTTTGAAAATCTCCACTCTGGCGAGAGTTTTGCATCATGCTAAATTATGCAAATTACATAATCTAGCCCCCCAGCCTGCAATCCAACGCCACAGATAGATCATAGTTCTGTAGGAAACACTGACACAAGTGTAGCAAAGACCAGGAAAGTGGCACAGTATGGATTGTGTAAATGGAAAAGTGTGCGTGTGGAAGATGGCTCTCCCACGTTCCACTCTCATCCATCCTCTCAAGGACGAGCCAAGGTGCTGCCAAGAATGTGACTGTGTCGGAGGAACAAATGCGGCCTCGCTTTGCCCCCTTGAAGATGTGGCGGTGAATCTTGCACGGCTGGGGGATCGATCCCCGCGTATGATCTGCACATATACCACAGCGGTTTCCCTTGCAATGCCAACTGTTTGCCTCGTCTTGTGCCTTCAGGGTGAAATGATTAACCTTGTGTGTAACTCAAGTATGTTTTTCATTGCTGCTTGATTACTATATTGGTATATATGTTTTTTAACGTACAAATAAATACAGAAATGGCATTTTTTATTTCTATTGATTAGCATGTTGGCCACACAGCCAGGTGATCTGGGTTCAAATGTGGAGTTTGCACAATCCCCCCTTGCATGCGTGGGTTTTCTCCGGGTACGCCGGCTTCCTCCCACATTCCAGGTTAGGTTAATTGGCGACACTAAATTGTCCGTAGGTATGAATGTGAGTGTAAATGTTTGTTTGTCTATATGTGCCCTGCGATTGACTGGTGACCAGTCAAAGGTGTACCCCGCCTCTCGCCCAAAGTCAGCTGGGATAGGCTCCAGCATACCCCTTCAACATTTGATCAGTTTGAGTGTAATGAATGTATATAATATACAAGTTTCAATTTTATAATTAAAAAAATTTGGTCATATTCTAATTTCTTTCGCAGCACCTGGATACATCATTTTAATTTCAAGTATCCCCAGTGATACCAGTAACCACATTTGAGAACCAGTAAAAACATGGCTGGATCCACCTCAGGTGACATAATGCAGAAAAAAAAACACTTGTTAGGCTACGCGCTAGCCAACATGCTAACATCAACACCTAGCAGACTGGTGTATGTTTCAGTGAGTTATAGTTTAACAGAGGCTGAGGGGGGCCAGGCGGGGGTCGCTGTTCATATAAACATAAACCTCTCTGGCATCAGACGTGTGCGTAAAATAATATTCATGTTTAAAATACAGATGGAAAAACAGCAACAAAACAAATCAAACAAACTTTCTTGACTGAGCTCTATTTAGCTCGCAGGCCTTCTGTTAGCGGTTCTGGCAGCCAAGCCAAGACAGCCAAAACTTGTCAACCTGTGGTCGGGGTGAGCTGGGTATTGGCCTCAGCCATGGCGAACACTAGGCAGTTGATTGGCATTGTCCCATACACATTGATATAAATATATATATTTATATTTATATATACACACACACACAGTATATATATATATATATATATGTTCATGTGCTATGTTATGTGCTATGTTCATATTATACAATTTGCTTCTCCAAAAAACAAATAAATTAAAAATACATAAAAAAAACTTTAAATAAATACCTAAACAAATATAAATATCTATATTCTATTAAATTATATTACTAAATTTGGTGGCTTTTACAAATTCCAACAGGTACTTTATTACCTTATGCTCTGATTATTTACTTAGGATATGTTTTAAGATGAATACCTCTCCCATATCTTTGATTTTTCTCTGTTATACCTTATGCCGTCAATAAGTACATGCTCCACTGTTTCTAAAACTTTGCATTTATCACACTTTCATGTTTACCCATTATTAAAAGTGTCTTATTTAATCCAGTATGTCCTAACCAAAGCCTAGTAATTATTGTTTCCTTTTTTCTGCACCTGCCTCCCTTGGCGGCCCGTCCCAACCTGTGGATTAATAGGGAATTATTCTCTCCTCCTCCTTTCATTGTTCCATCTCTCTTGCCATATACTCACAATTTTTCTTTTAATTATAGATTTGGCCTCTGATTTTCCAACTCTAAGCTAAACTAATATTGTTTGTGTTCCTAATTCCTGCTTGCATGCCTATCTGCCAACTCATTTTCCACCACTTCCACATGAGCTGGAACCCACACCAATTTAACATGAATCCCCACACTTTGAATTCTAAAAATCATAACTGTTATCTCACACACAAGGTCATTTCTTTCACTCATGTTACCTGATTTAATGTTTTCCAAAGCTGAAAGTGAGTCTGTACATATTATTGCTCCTAATGGTTTGCTTTGTTCCACCCACTGCAGTGCCATTATAATTGCCACAAACTCTGTGGAAAATACCGAAATATTATCTGTTACTGTTGCTGCAAATTTGATAATCAATTCTGGAACCACAAATGCCACAGATACGCTTCCAGTTTCTGGTTGCTTAGATCCATCAGTAAAAATCAGAATATATCCATAATATCTATCTACATGCATCATTGCCAATTGTCCTTTATCTCCATTGTACTTCTTAAGCTTTTCATACACGGCAGTATCTATCTCTGGATCCGCTTGCAACCATGGTGGGTGTGGAGTGATTGATTGCTTCTGTGGACAGGTTTCTTATATACAGGTACTGAGCCGAGAGGGCTGCCAATGTCAGCTTGTTACCTGTATAAGATCCACCTGGGAGCTAGAGATCTTGCTGACAGATTATGGGATCACATACTTATTTCCTCCATGGAAATGCAAATTTATCTATAACTCTTTCTGAAACGCATTTTTCTGGATTTTTTTTTGTCATTGTTGTTTTTCAGTGTTCAAATAAACCTACCATTGAAATTATAGACTGATCATTTCTTTGTTAGTGGGCAAACTTACAAAATCAGCTGGGGTTCAAATAGTTTTTTTACACTGCGGATCAAAATCTTAAGACCAGTTGAAAAATTGCTAGAATTGAGCTTTTGCACATTTGGATCTTAATGAAGAGAATCAAACATGGGACATTGAAAAGTGGAAACCAGTTTAATTCTCTGATGAGAAAAAATTTAACCTTGACAGTCAAGATAGCTTCCAACGTTACTGGCATGACAAGAAGAACTCACCTGAGATGTTTTCTACCCGGCACGGTGGAGGGGGGGCTATCATGATCTGGGGTGCTTTTTCATTCAGTGGAACACTGGAGCTTCGGGTGGTGCGGGGTCGTCAGACGGTGGCTGGTTACATGCAGATGTCGCAACCCTCATGGCTGAGGGCCCTCGTCTGTGTGGTACCAGCTGGGTTTTTCAACAGAACAACGCTGCAGCTCACAATGCTCGCTTGACGAAGGACTTCCTCAGGGAGATTAACGTCACTCTTTTCGACCATCTTGCATGTTCCCCTGATTTAAATCCCATAGAAAACATTTGGGGATGGATGGCAAGCATGCCCAAACTGATTTTGGATGTCATTAACAAAAAGGGTGGCGCTACTAATTACTGAGTCCTACTAAGAACATTTTTGTTCTGGTTTGAAGAGTTTTTGGTCATTTTTTGAGCGATGGTCTCAAACTTTTGATCAGCTAATAAATAGCCTGTTTATTAAATTGGATTCGAACCATTTGAATCAATTTAACCACAGTTAAATTGTTTTCAATAAATGATTTCTTCAAAGTGCTTTTTGGCACACTCCCCCTTCTTGCTGTTGCATGTTGTAGCTCTACTTAAAACCTTATTAACATCCAAATGTGCAAAAGCTCATTTTAGCAATTTTTCAACTGGTCTTAAGATTTTGATCGGGAGTGTATACACACACAAACGCACCCCCACGCACACACACACACACACAAAAAGGTACAGTATATGTCATATAAATATGCCAACACTGTAGAAAACTTAACAAAATGGAATATGATCATGTGTCACGTCCACGTTTTAGGTCAAGTGTCACTAAAAAGTGTTTCAATGTAGGAAATAAAAATACAAAGTAACCACACACATACACGTCACCTCTCTGTACCCCCTCAAGTGTTTCCATTCATCACCACATCTCAGCCACCTCTGTAATGAGCACTAAAACATACTGTAAAGAGACCGCAAACACACACACACACACACACACACACCAGCATGGTCACCTCTTTGCACCCTCGACACACCCACATTCCCACCCAAGGGTCTGATAAAGCCCAGCAAGGCCCCCGTGCACTCCTCAGTCACAAAGGGGCGCCCCCTCCTAACAATCCCTCACACTGTAATCTCCATCTTTCCCTGAGCGGATCCAGACCAATCTATGAAAGATGAGAAGGTGGCGAGGAAAGAGAGTTTGGCATTTTTTGGGAGGAGTCGATGAACTGGAAGGTGATTTTCTTGGCAGAAACTCTGACTGGGGTCTTGATTCCCTCCGGATCCTACCGTGTGTGTGTGTGGTCCTGGTTCTGATTAGTCCTCACCAAACACACACACGATATACAGTACATACGTGTCCAGAACAGCTATCTTACTGAACGGTGTCAGAGAACATCAAGAAGTTCTTCAGAGGAAAAATAAAGATGAAGTTTTTATTCCTCTTCCACATCGTTGCACATGTGACTCAATCCTCACAAGGTGTGCTTCCCCATCATTCAAAAGGCCCATCTTCTACGTAGCGTGGATACGCTGAACCTGAGCTGACTCCAGTGCAAAGAGACAGATGTCTTGTGTGAAGATAATGCATGCCTTTCTGTTGCTGGCGGAGGGGCTTGACAGCAGAGGTTTAGGTCAAGCTTCAGGCTGAATGTTTGAGGTGAACATTCAAGGTAAGGTTCAGGGAGAAGGTTTAAAGTGAAGGTTCAAGGTGAAAGTTCATGGTGAAGCTTCAGGGTAAAGTCTCAGGTTGAATGTTTGAGGTGAAGGTCAAAGTGAAGATTAAGTTCAGGGTGAGGATTCAAGTTTTAAGGTGCATATTTGGGGTGAAGGTCAAGGGTGCTGGTTCAAGTTGAAATTTCAGGGTGAAGGTTCAAGGTAAAGGTTTGGGGCAAATGTTCGGGGTTAAGTTTCATGCTAAAGATTCAGACAGAATGTTTGAGGTGAAGGTTAATGATGAAGGTTCAGTATAAAGTTTCAGGTTGAATCTTCAAGGTAAAAAATTGGGGTGACGGTTAAGGTTCAGGGTGAATGTTCAGGCTAAAGTTTCAGGAAAAGGTTTTTGGTTAAGGTTCAGGCTGAAAGTTTATGCCCTATGTTTCTGTTTAAACGTTGGGGGTAAACATTCAAAGTAAAACTTTGGGCCACGGTTTGAAGTTAAGGTTCAGGTTGACGCTTGTAGCAGTTTTGCGGTTTGCGTTGAAGGTTCAGGTGGCAGATTCAGGATGAAGGTAAACAAATTCTGGGGTGAAGGTTAAGGGGTTAAGTCTTAGGCTCAAGTTTCAGGTTGAATGACTGGGGTGAAAGTTAATGGTGTAGGTTCAAGGTAAAAATTTGGGGTGAAGGTTCGGGGGTTATGGTTCAGGTAGAAAGTTCGGGTTAAAGGTTTAAAGTGAAGATTCAGAGTAATGTTGACCAAACGGCCTTTTGCAGACTCCTCCACTAAGGGACACATAAATCCACCAAACCTTTCTAGTACACGCTGTGATTATGCCAACCGAGCGTGCAGCCACACGCCGCCATGGATGACATGGCATCAACATCAACATGTGGCCATCCTGGACCATCAGCAGCTGTTCTGACTGCGGCCATGTTGGCGCTGACAGCATTATATACTCTAAGCTTGCTTCCAAACCTTTCCAACTCTTTCAGTGTTTGGAGCCTTCAACACATTACAAAGAAGCAAGAAAGCTAAGAGCACTGCATTTTGAACATTTCATTCTGCAAAACAATTGATCATTAACTAAAACTAAAATTACTAAAAACATCAAATCTGTTAGAGACTTACCGCTCTAAACGGTCGCCATCTTAGCTGAAGGGCTTCTGTTTGTTTATCTGACCTTTTGGAATAAATTAATAACAAAAAACGAGTTTTTTAAATCAAGCAATGCATAATGGCGCGTAGAGTGGTTGCAGTTCATCATTAAAAAGGAGAGGATACATTTTGGATAAGCGTGCAAAGACAATGTCAATTTAGGACAGCATGACACAATCCATATTGGCAGACTCAGGAACAAAGTACACAGTGTACACAGTATACTTATGGATGAATACTGACGGAAGTACAGTCATACTCAATGGTTCAAATCCTGGGACTAACATGGTGTTTGAAAAGTATCTTAATAAATCATGCCGTTTTGAGGTTGAATACGGCCTATTATTAGTTACAAAATATGCATATTGAAGCAAATGTACGTATTTTTTTCTAAATTTAGCACCTTCCAGTATGAAAATATCTAAATAAAGTACAAATATAAGGCATTCAAAGACGCTGTGATGATTTGTAGTATTCAACACTAGTCATAGTTACTGTAATGTTGGGTGAGACACAAGCACGAGACTTGATTGCCAGAAGCACAGGTTTTTATTGCAGATTTAAATTTATCTCACAACAGACCAAATAATCGTCAACAAAAATCCCTAATAAAAACCCAGTCCACCGTAAAATACCCTCTTGTCCGCCCGACATTCAGGTCCCCTAGGGAAAACATTTATAGCAACACAAACCAGCATGAGTCTTATTTACGTCTTTGTTTGTCTTAATATGTCTACTATATTGAGTAATAGGAGTGTAAAGGTGACTGTAGGGGTGTTATTTCATGTCTAGAGGGCTCAATATTGTTTAAAAAACATATTTAGAAGGTCGCAAACAGGTTTTCCGTGGTCTTACTAAGAATATATAAGAACCTCGACTTCACGGAAGTTCACAATTAACAGCAATAAATGAGGGATTACTGTATTTTGTTTGAAACAGCATTAGGTTCCAACAGACACACATTAGCCTCAAAGGAACAGTTTGCGCTAATCCATTCACCAGGACTGAAGATTCCTGCTTCACCTTTCAAAAGCTGCACCCCCACAACACTCTGGAAATGCATGCAGGCGACAAGAAAGGCAAGCGCATTGAGCACAACTGCACACATGCGTGCACAAAAAAAGGTCAAGTTGGGGTGGGGGGTTGTGCTTGCGCTGCTATCGGCCCTTAACGCCAGACAAGTTTGGGTTGCGGCAATGCACTCTTTCTCACTGGTGCTAAATATTTACACACCACTTTGACCCCAGCACACCTCTCAGATAGGGTGGCTGCATGTTGCATGAGCAGCGTGCACTACAAGGACATTAAATTTTGCCTCGGTTTTTCGTACCTTTTCCGTCTTATCATGTTGTTAATAATAACTGTGTGAGTCCAACTGTGTTCTTAACGTGAGTTTAACACTATGAGTCCTTTTATCTTGCTAGTAGGTGGAAACAGGAAGCGAACGTCAGCTCCGTCGCCCTTCTATGATCTCATCAGGGGTTGGCTCTCTAGTTCTTTACTAACGCAGTTATACCACAGGTCTCCAAACTGTGAACAAAAAACATGATTTCATAGCTTTAAAATTATAGTTTTGCAATATAAAACCTAAGCTGTCCAAATTGCGGCCTGGGAGCCTTTGCCCGCCGCGGCACAGTTTAAAATGTATAAAATTGAACAAGAAAAAAACGGCAAAAATGAAAAACACTAATCTGCAGTAATAAGTAAGTATAAAGTCAAAATATTATTAGAAAAAACTGAAATCTTACAAGAAATAATTATAATTACATGAAAATAATGCCATAATTTTATTATTTCATTTTAGTGTCATAAAGTTGAAATATTAAAGATAATATTAAGTTGTAATATTATGACAAACAAAACAATAAATAAAGCTGTCATTTTTTCAAATTTGGTTGTGGAAAAAATCATATTGTTTCAAAAATAAAGTCAAATCATCATTCCAAAAAGAAAATGTATTTTTATTTAATCACATTTTGTCCATAGTTAACGCATAATTAATCATACTTAATCATATATTTGTATGTATAAAAAGTTGTAACAACACTAATAACTACATCAAATTGAATGTGAAATTTTGGAAATATGAGCAATTATTTCATGTAGAATATACAGTAATTACAGTTCAAAAGTTTAATGCGAGCTACAATTTCTCCCACGTGGTTTGATAGTCATTGAACGCACCTTCTAACTTTGTCCCACGCTGCACAAATGGACTACTATACTGTATTTGTACCCTTTTTCTGTCAACTTATATGCTGATACTATGTGGGAATGCATAAAGATAATATTTGATGACCTTATTGAGAGCTAATGTGCATATTTGTTTGCTACACTTTGGACTCGTACTGGTTGATGGTGGCTCGGTACTCATTTTGTGCTTTTAATTTATGTTGTTCCTGTCTCAGTTTTGCACAACAAATAATAAATAAGATTAATTAAATTTTCTATATTGTATTTATGTTTTACTGATGTGTTGAAAATCTTTCCCGGTGACTAGCGAGTGCGCCGCTGATGCTATTTACATCCATTCTCTGCTCCCACTATGTTTACATTGACACAAGCTGTCCTCGGCTATGCCTGCCAATAAATAGCAGCCCAAATTTTAGCTTGCAGTTCACAACAAAAAACACTCTTTGGCTTGGACTGACGGAAGCGAGAAGCCAAAGTGTGTTGCAGTAACTTCTAGCTTCTCTCTGGCAGTTGACGTAGTCCGTAACAACTCAAATCAACAGGAGTAAATAGAAATGACTTGTTCCGATCTGCTCGGGCTTTGAAGCTCAATTTACCAATTAAAATACCCGTTTTCTTAGTCCATTTATTTGTTGGCAGCTCCACAGTCACCACTGCATTTCCTCAAACTATGGTGGGTCAAGGGTCAAACAGGACGTGCCCCACTGTACTTGTACTTGCGCTTGGTGTCTATTTTCGCTCTTGTAGGCCGCACCATAAAGACTGCCGCTCCTCTAGAGGGTCACGCGGAGTTTAGTTAAAAAAGAGTGGATTAAAAAAGAGCCATCCGTTAGCGTGACAAACTCATACATCACTTTCATTGATGGGAGGAGACCTGAAGGAGTTGACAGATGCCTAACAATTTAATATTAATACTACAGTAGCACTCTCGTTTTCATTGGATTCACTTTTGACGAAATGCATGCTAACAGTATGTGCAAAAAAACATCCCCGGAGGAACCACTCTAATTGTTTTCACTGACGTCACTTGAATGGTTGTCTGACTTTCTGTCACCGTGAGAGAGATTGCTGCACAACAACCCGCAGAAAACTGCAGTTCAGGACAAGCCGGGCGTTGCTGACATGGTCTGAATCCCGTCATGACATCTAGAATCTTCTTCCATTATGCACACACACCACTGTCAGCGTCTCGTTTAGCAACTTGAGCCGAGCAAAGACAAAAGACGCCGTGACCCCCGATGCTTCAACACTGAACTTGCCGACAGGCTTTTTGCCGTGCGACATCGGACACGACACAGCGCCATCTTGGTTGTGAAGAGCCATTATTCTCTACCGGGTGACAATAATAGTTAGCGAGCTTCGCTGAGCCGCACGGTGGCATGCAGGTCAACAGGATCTACAGTACATTCTACAGATCTATAGGTGCCACAGGGCGCTGGCGTGGTGTAAAAATGTGACGAGGCGTGACGCATCGCTTCGCAGTGCTTCAAAAAGTCGTGTTTGAGTCGTCGCAGTTGTGTTGCATAGGATCGACACAATGGCTGACTCTAACAGGAGCGGCAAGTAATCCAGGTCCGACTCGTTTGCCGGCTCATACCCACTCTATAGAATGCAATTCCCCCTCCCGCTACGTACTGCAGAGTAAATGCAATTTAAATTGCATTTACTCTGCAGTTTTCCCTGACTTTATGGATTATTTCCAGTCATTCTGTGAAATGACAGAAAAAAAGATTGCATACATTTAGGGTCTTTTTAGTTTAGAATGGAATCAGTCGTCAATAAAATATTAAAGGGTAAAGTAAGTGTAGAAAAAAATAGACATTTTGACATTGAACACAACATCATAGACACTAAAACACAAACTTAATTACCCATGCAGAATATTACATCCATAATGCAAATGACCAAAGACACCCGGAACCACTTAGAAAGATATTTGTCAGTTGTAAAATATGTATTTTTTAATTGATTACAATATATACTGTGCACCTGATGTAATGTGTGTGTGTGCGTGTGTGTGTGTGTGTGTGTGTGTGCCCTCACGCTGCGTTAGTGCACATGAGCGCTTTGTTGACAAAACAGGAGCAAGACATTCTGGGTCATCCAGTACGTAAACATACACACACACTTGCTAGCTGTCAGGACGTTTGTATGTATGGCGGGGTCACATGGTCTATGCAAAGGCCAATAAACATTCTTGGGATTAGTGGAGTCTGTTGGAAAAAGTTATGCTGGGACAAGCTTGGCAGGTCCTCACTGTGTCCTGAGGGGACTCACATCTGGAACTTGGAGCACTTTTACACAAACACACACACACGTACACGCACACACACGCACACATAAACACAGACACACACACTTTGCATTTTCAAGCATAAAAACAGCTAAATAAACTCAAATACAAATATAAGGTGTTCAGAAGACGTTGCAATGATATGTTATTGATATGTTATTCTACACTGGTCACTAGGTGTCAGTAATAGCCACCGCAGGAAGTACTGTACATAACAGGGACAAGGATCTCATGCATTATGTTTCATTTTTGTTTTATTATCTCTACTACATTGGGTAATAGGATTGTCAAGGTGACTATAGGGGTGTTATTTCATGCCCCGAGGGCTCTAATAATGTTAAAAATCATAATTTGAAGGTGGTAAACAGGTTTTCTAAGGAATCCCCATACACAGAAAGTCCCTTACCACAAACGGGTCGTGAAACGATTTACCACCATAAACGAGGGATTACTGAGTTATTAATAATAGATTGGTTTTATGTTTACAATATTCCCAAAATTGAGATGGGTGCATGGTGTGTTAATCGAGACAAATAGAGGTAGAACGTGTGTTTTGGTATCAATGCAAACAGCTTGTTTCAGGTCAGCACAAAAAGCATGCACTCAATAACAAAAATAAAAGAGGGGGGCTAATTGTCAACATGGCAAGTAGGATCTACAAGTTGTCGCAAAGTAATCAATACTACATTTGTACCGCTGGTCCGAGTTATTGATGACAAGAAACTAGAGAAGGTTTTCTCAGCCTCCAGTCTCCAATGTCTCACCCGTGAGCGTTCTTCTACCCGTTCATCCATTAGGCCACACGAGGATGGTCCACTGGGACGGCTGGAAGCTACCGAAGGTCCTTTAGAGGATTGCGGATTGAGAAGGGCCGCGTCAAATCTCAGCACCAGAAGGGAATGGGATGCTGAGCTCCATTTGAGAGACGCCACCCTTGCCATGTGACACCGGCAGGAAGTCAAAAAGGAACAAAGAGAACTGTCATGTTTCTCATCACAGCAAGGCCAGCTGGCAAATATTTAGGCAGAATGTGCCATGGTTTTTTCTAGATGTTGGTTCTCCTGAGATGGGCGGAGCGTCTGGATGAGCGCAGCTGCAATTGATCTACCTGCCCACATAACCACCTCAGCTGCTTCTGATGGCGTGGAATTATTCCTCAGTTTGGACGCTCCCAGGCTCGCTTCAAGTCACCTTGTCTTTCTAGACACCCGCCATAGCGTTGCTTTGTTCCTTTTTACATTATTGCTACTGCTAAGCCATCCTAGGAGCTCATCCAGTGGTCCGGCTGTCCCTAGGTAGCCTTCAGTTACTTTTTGCACTCTGCTAAATTCGTTTTTTTTGCCGTGCATCTGGACTTTACGTTGCACCGTAGCACTTTGTTTCTGTGTTTTGTCACATTCCTGTGCATTATTAAACACTTTTCCTACCTGGAGCCACCTTGCCTCTGCATCCGGGGATCCACACATGTACCTCCCACGCCACAACAGTGACAAGTCCATAGATAAGCCACAGAGATGCAAAGATGTTACACACAAAGATTAAACATAAACAGTAGCCAACCAGAAAGCTGACATTGATGTTTTGAACTTCTATTTAAAGACCAGATGTCTTGTCAAATGAGCCGGTCAACCTGGCCCTGCAAGGTGTACTGTGGTCAGACACGGTCTCCAAGTAGCCCATGGAAGTCAGGGGAACCAGGGTAGAGAATAGGTAGAGACACTTGTCCTTCCCCGGTGTGCTACCGCGGAGGTCGGTAGAACCAGGATATAGAGCGGATGGAGTTATCTGGCATGGCACAGAAAGCTGCACTGTGGTCTGACACTCTCCGAGGTCCCCGGTGTGCTACCGCGGAGGTTGGTGAAACCGGGATATAGAGCAGATGGGGTCCCCTGGCATGGCCCAGCAAGGTGCACTGAAGTCGTACACAGTCTTCAAGCAGCCTCGGTTTATTCTCATGCCAAAATAACAGACACAAGTGTCTCTTCTTCAGACATTTGCTCACTATTAGTGAAATTATAACTACATCTACTGGTCTCGTTTGGTATTACAGTTGACTGCATGGCTCTCCCGGCACCTTTCAACGCGTTCTCCGTGATGAAGGCTCTGCTCAGAAGCACACGAGATGTCGCGAGACCAGAATGTGACTGCAAATTAGCCCCATCACTGTATAAGCACTGTATAACGGTTCAAAGCATGAGAAAAAAGTAGCGGCTTATACGCCGCAAATTACGGTACATGACAAGCAGTTATGAATTCCACGACCCAACCAACCAGTCTACATGTGTTTTGTGGACTTTGAGAAGGAGATTCAACTGTTTTTCTCAAGGAATCTTGTGGGGATCATGGGGTACCGAACCAGGTAATGCTTCATTGGCTTCATCGGCCTGTGATCTTGATCTTCAACTCTGGATCAACAACTGGATAGGTTCGCAGCCAAGTGTGAAGCGGCTGGGATGAGAATCAGCACCTACATGTCCGAGTTCATGGTTCTAGCCTGGAAAAGGGTTAAGTAAAACCTGTAAAATCCCCCCTTGAGCGTCACAATGGGTAGGTCAGTCCATCAAAGTCAGTCCAGATGGCGTCATGTGCACGTTTGACTTCCACGACGCTTGAGATGTGGTGACAGATTTAAGTTTAAGCTAAAGTGATCTAATAGCTGCTAAGAGAGGAAGCGGCGTATGATCCCACACATCTGGCATGTTGATATGTAGGCCGTGACAGGATGTCCTTTCACATAATCCTGCTATCAAGGCCTTCGGCAACTGACGACACCCGTATAGCGCTTTTGTGCACAGCCCTGCCAATCGATGCACGAGCAGATCGCAGCGCCGTGACACACTATCACGTCATTGCAGCCTTCTTGTTCTCAAACCAAGCCCTAAATAGACAGCGATAATCAGCGATAGACAGCGGCCACCTTGCTTTCATCTGACACACACACACACAGGAGGCAATCCAGCTTCTGCACTGTTAGCTAACACAACTATTGTAGATGCGGATGAGACGGAAGACGTTTAAAGTCACACAGGACCCGAGGCGACTCGCAGGAAGAACTCCAGCGTGTCCCCTTGTCTTATCTGCTAATCACATTGCATGTGTGCTATTTCCTTACCCAGCTCATGAGTGGGGACCCAGGATTTATTGTTATTAAACGTCCCACAGGCGCTCTTTGGAGCCGACCACTGCCTGCGTTTCTTCATTTCAACACGGGAGGGCGCTGTGACGGCCAAGAAGCCAAAGGGCCGGTATTGTTATTGTTATAATTCCGTGCACACAACATACAGCATGAGAAGCGGAAAAAAATGGAGTTTGGCAGACTGCTGCTGAGGCCTTTGCATCTGAAAATAAGGACATTTTCCAAAATAACGCGAATTCTGTATTATTATACTGTGGCACGTTACACAGATTTCGCACGAGTGTTGCCGAGCGGATCTGAACCTGTGCTGCTCCGGGAGAACTGAACTATTCTGAAAATACGAAATACGAAGAAAACATGGGAGTTTCCCAGTGAAAACTAAAGAGTTGACAGATGACAGGTTAGGTACCATATATTGGATCTGGGTGTTCACTTGCTCCCGATGCAAGTGGACTGTAACCCTAAAAAAAAGTATATATATATATATATATATTATATATATATATATAATTGGGAGTGTTGAAGTCTGTAAAAGTCTGAGGACATTTACAGTGTTACGTATCAGTATGCTAAAAAAGTAATATAAATTAATATTATATAATTGTAAAATAATATAAATATATATAATAAGAATTTAAAAAAATTTTAAACTATAAAAAAATGAATAACACAAAAGATAAGC
>QODF01000153.1:1103184-1218184 GCA_024372805.1 Oostethus manadensis | reverse complement strand
CCATTCCTACGACTGCTGTGCTAAGTCAACTTCCCGTGTACACATAACACAGTGAAGGACAAATTAAATGTGGAAAAAGAAGAAAAAGCAAACGTTGTCCTCCCTCTGTGTAGTGACGCACTGCGAACACTTAACTGGTTCTGTTTTCTCCTTTTGTGCAGTGTTAATAGTTTGTGAGACTGCACACTTAACCGCAAACAGAAAAAACCTCCTGCAATGTAACATAAAACATTGTCAGAATCCGGCAGAACACAAAACGCCATAATAGAGTACGGCATTACCTGACACTTTCATAATACAAAACGCCATAACAAAAAATGTAGAAACATGAAATACTGTAAAAACATCTTAGCAAGGACCGTCATAACCTGAGATGTCGTAACACAAAACGCAGGATCGGATCATAAAACGCTGAAACACATAACGCTGTAACACAGAACGCCATAACATGAAACGCCGTGACACGTAGCATCATAACCTAAAGCGTCGTAACAAAAAAAATGCCAGGTCACAAAATATCAGATCACGTAAAGCTGTAACACAAAAATACCATAACATGAATCGTCATGACACAAAAACGTGAAAACACATAGCATTGTACATCCTAACCCAAAACACCATTTCATTACAAAAGTCGGAAAAAGTTTGCAGGAACAAATGCAGAATTCACCATCAGCAAAGAAAGAAGTCAAGGACGCCTGAGATTTATTGAAGTCTAAGCTACCCACACTAAATTGAACCCCCCGCCCCAAAAAAGAGGCAGAAGAAAACAACAGGAGGAACAAATTATCTGACAAAAGAAGCCAGAAAGTAATCACGCAAGTGGACACGGGCGGTTGATTAAACACCTTAAACGCACACGAGGGAGTCATATTTCAAAGTAAAAGAGGAAAGAAGTGCAGAAGGAATTCACAGGGCCAACGCAGATTATGCTAAAGAACACCGCAGAGGATAAATGAAGGAGAAAGAGGAAGAGGAATGAACTCCGATAAATCCTGAAAGGGTTGGGTCAAGGGAAGATGAGAAATGAAGGAGTGCTGGTTATGCGCTGACGGTACCGACATCGATATGACCTTACTTCTGTCGATCCATACTTTCACTTCATGTCGACGCCGACGCCTTCAAACCTCCTCTGCGGCACAATCACTACTGAGGAAACGTCGATTTGCATTCAGTTTACAAAAAGCTTTGGTAGGGCACATGATCACAATTTTTAATCTAGTTAGATTACAAATTAATTAATCAAGATTAATCCCCATTTGCAATTATGCCTGAAATATGCCAATTTTTTTGTTGTGTTTTTTGGAAAGATAAATGATATCTGATAAGAAAGATAAATTATATGTTTTATCTGTGTTTTCGTTAACTAATACATTAGAGAAATATTTCCATATTTTTACATTCATAGGAACTGGTATTTGAAAGAGTGCACCCTGCCTCCCGCCCGAAGTCAGCTGGGATAGGCTCCAGCATACCCGCGACCCTAATGAGGATAAGCGGTATAGAAAATAATGGATATAGTTATTATTTATAGTTATTAGTTATATTATTAGTTATAATATAATTTATAATAAATTATTTGAATACTTTTTATGATACAACTCAGGTCCATGACCATATTCAATAACTAGTGAAATCATTAATTGAATAATGAAATATTTATATACGTTTTTACATTAAATGAATTGGCGGATTAATGAACTAGTAAATAATAACACATTTTGTAACACATAATGTATTTCATTCTAGTGTTAATGTATTATTTAATTTAAGTCTTTATTTAGCTGCACGGTGGCTGAGTGGTTAGCACATTGGCCACACAGTCAGGAGATCTGGAAGACCTGGGTTCAAATCTCCGTTGGGCATCTCTGTGTGGAGTTTGCATGTTCTCCCCGTGCGTGTGTGGGTTTTCTCCGGGTACTCCGGTTTCCTCCCACATTCCAAAAACATGCATGTTAGGTTAATTGGCGACTCTAAATTGTCCATAGGTATGAATGTGAGTGTGAATGGTTGTTTGTCTATGTGTGCCCTGCGATTGACTGGCGACCAGTCCAGGGTACACCCCGCCTCTCGCCCAAAGTCTGCTGGGATAGGCTCCAGCATCCCCGTGACCCTAATGAGGATAAGCTGCATAGAAAATGGATGGACGGATGAAAGTCTTTATTTAATGGCGTATATATTTGTCTAAATAATGCTATTAAATAGCACAATAAAGAATAAAATAGTGAAACACGTGAAACAGTGAAAATATGTTAAATTAATAAATTAAATAAACAATACTTTATGTAATAATGAAAAATAATAAAACATAAGGAAAATATTAATTGCTGAAAATTAAAATTATTTAATTTTCAAATTATTGAAAATGGGCCGCACGGTGGCTGAGTGGTTAGCACATTGGCCACACAGTCAGGAGATCTGGAAGACCTGGGTTCAAATCTCCGTTGGGCATCTCTGTGTGGAGTTTGCATGTTCTCCCCGTGCGTGTGTGGGTTTTCTCCGGGTACTCCGGTTTCCTCCCACATTCCAAAAACATGCATGTTAGGTTAATTGGCGACTCTAAATTGTCCATAGGTATGAATGTGAGTGTGAATGGTTGTTTGTCTATATGTGCCCTGCGATTGACTGGCGACCAGTCCAGGGTGTACCCCGCCTCTCGCCCAAAGCCAGCTGGGATAGGCTCCAGCATCCCCGTGACCCTAATGAGGATAAGCGGTACAGAAAATGAATGAATGAATGAATTATTAAAAATAATATACATAAATAATAAATAATATACACAATAAATAGAATTTTTTAAATATTTTTTTATTGAACCATTTTAATTAACTGATGTCATTTCATTTAAAAATGCATTTATTTATTTCTTGAAGGAACGGCACATTTAATAACACACTTATGACAAATGCCAAACTAAAGTAAAGATGTAAAGATGAGTAATGATGTTCAGTGATTTGGTTCTCTTTCTAAACGAACAAGCATAAAGAAGCGGGAGACGAGATAGCATTTCCAGGCAGGAGCCAAAAATCTGGCTAGAGCGTGCATCAGCCGACATGAAACGCTGTCAGCTTACATTTGGCACATTAACAAGACGGCCCAAAGTCACGTTTTCTTGCGTCAATTTTGCCAGGAAATAGTTTGCATTGTTGTTGTCTGCTGCATCAAGCGAGGAAACCAGTCCCTAAATCTCGAGTGGATAGACGCAAGACAGGCGTTAAAGCAGAAAATAATTGCTTGTGACTCATCTTGCACCCGGCCAGTCAGTCAATATGTCATTGTCATATGTCAAATGTCACATATACATTTTCTATATGAGGCTCAGCGCATTAGCTCCAATAATCATGCAATAGACGAATGGAAGGAAAAAAAAATGCAGGAAGTAGAAGCCCAGCAGCTTCCCACATAAACTGCTCTCTTGGGAGTGTGTGTGCGCGAGCGGTAATTAGCTGATCAAACAGAACTATGGGTGGGCCCTAAAATCATCTTTACAGTGAAGTATGTTTTATTTTTTTTATGAATGGTCACGGGTCCACAAGAGTTCTATTCAGCTGGCACTTCCCAAAGATAAGCCCAAGTGCTGTTTAAAGAAAGCAGACCTGTGTCACTGATGCCGTTAGCGAGGTCTACATCCCGCAGGGTCGGATTAATGTCCTGTCGCAACGTTTCATGTGTCCGACATCCCCGTGACGACATTTACGAGCTGCCTGACACGACAAAAAGCAGAGGGCCATCTGATGGTAGACCGGGATCTGAACCCTACAGACCCCTAGTACCTTATTCTTTGACAGTGGCTTAGATACTCTAGAACAGGGGTGTCCAAAGTGCGGCATGCTGAACATCGAAATATTGGAACAATAAAATAAATTAATTGTTAGTGAATTTATTTTGTCACATGTTGAGGGACCACCAGCGATGATGGCAAAAATGCAAATAACTGATAAGCATTTTTGATACACGGCTCACTCCTCCCCCTCCAAACATTTTCTGATTTCAGATAAACATTTCCAATAAAGGTGGCTAAATAGCTCAGGGGTGCCCACACTGCTTCTAGCCACATAGTAAAACATGAAAGATGCAACTTGGCCACTTGATATTTTGTAAAGCACACGTCTAAGCACACGTGTGAGCTGCCCTTCCGTGAATCACCACCTTATCGTGGTGGAGGAGTTTGAGTGCCCGAGTGATCCTAGGAGCTATGTTGTCAGGGGCATTATGCCCCTGGTAGGGTCTCCCAAGGCAAACAGGCTCTAGGTGACGAGCCAGACTAAGAGTGATTCAGAAGACCCCTATGAAGAAAAACAAGAGGAGTGACCGCACCTCGCCCGGACGTGGGATACCGGGGCCTCACCCTGGAGCCAGGCCTGGTGGCCAGGCCTTTACCCGTGGGGCCTGGCCAGGCGTAGCCCGAAGAAGCCACACGGGAACTCCCCCCCGCAGACCCACCACCTGCAGGGGCAAGCATAAGGGTTTGGTGCATTGTGATTTGGGCAGTGGTCGAGGGCAGGTGTCGGGCGACCTGGTCTTCGGCGGCCAAATCTGGTTCTTGGGACATGGAATGTCACTTCTCTGGTGGGGTAGGAGCCCAAGCTTGTGGAAGAGGCGGAGAGATTCCGACTAGATATAGTCGGACTCACCTCAACCCACAGTTTGGGCTCTGGAACCAAATTCCTTGAGAGGGGCTGGACCTTGTTCTTCTTTGGAGTTGCTGCAGGGGAGAGGCGGCGAGCTGGTGTGGGCTTATTGTCCTCCCAGGGGAGCTGTAAGAGGTCGCCGGGGACCGGGAAGTCTGGACTTCCCTACTTAAACTGCTGCCCCCTGCAACCCAAACCCGGATAATCGGAGGAAAATGGAATGGAACGTAAGAGCTGAGCTTTGTGAAATAGGTGAAAAAACTATTATTAGTTTTAAAACTGCAATATTTGCTCATTTTTTCCCCAAATATTTCAATTTTCTTCTCCTTTTGACTTTATGCCTCTAATATTATAACTTTGAATGCAACTTTGTTTTTTCAACTTTTGTCTCGTCAATTTTCTTCTCGTAATTAGGACTTTATTCCCATACTAGTTTGACTTTATTTTTAGAACGTTGCTACTTTTTTGCAACCTAATTTTAAATTTTCAAAAGTTACAAATTTTTGTATATTTTTCATATTACAAATTAAAAAAATATATATATTGTTAGATTACAACTTTTTTTGTAATATTTTGACTTTATATTTAATTAGATTTTCATTAGTTTTTTGTTATTTTTTATTCTTGTTAAATTATGTTTTTTAAAGTGCCCCTGGGCCGCACTTTGGGCACCCCTGGTCTAGCTACTCACCACTAATGAATGATATTGGAAACTGATCCATGAACACATAAAACAGCCAGTCATGATATACAACTTTGGTGCGTTCAAGGACTGCCGAATAAAGTGCAAAAACTAAATCCATACGAAAACAAAAATATTACATTACATTTTACCTAAAATAGCTTATAATATTTATACATTATTAACGAGGGAAAAAATACTTTTTGGAGACTTTTTGACCAAAACAAATTTGGTGGGCCAAATCATGAATTGCGAATGTAATATAAAGCTAAGCTGTGGAGATAGCTTGTCATATACTGTATTGACTTTTATGGACAAAAAGTACGTAAAGTGTCCAATTTTTCTGTATGCAGTCCTGGCTGACAGTGCTGCTCTAAAGTGTTCCCCACAGAGTGAATGTCATTGCAAGATAAATCTGATGGCGCCCAGGGAAGAGAAACTGCGTCTACAAACCCAGCCACTGACCTCAAAGAGAAGTCGCAGCAGGAAAAAGTGAAAGCAAAACAATAATTATGATATAACAACTCATCAGTGGAAAATCTGGTCAGACCTCACACGGCGACTCGAGACGGACGCACTCTAATTAGCGGACATGAGAAGCGCTGTCAGGAGGACCTCACCCGCAATAAAGGTGAAGAGTCGCCAGTGACGCTCCAGGAGGAACCGCACGCTTTCCTCTAACTTGAAGCAGTTCACCAGGAAGTCAAACAGCGCTGAGAAGAAGTTGAATTATTGCTCGGATGGTGGGAAAGACACTGATGTCATAATCTGTTGCAACTTCATATTTCTTTTCTTTCAATTTCTTTTTACAAAAACTAGAGGGGTTCAAACTTTTTCCAGCGAGGGCCACATAGTGAAAAATTAACCGATGCAACTTTGCCACTCTGATTTTTTGAATGTCAAAACATGTAGATATGCCAAAAAGTTTATATATTTCAAGAAAATATGGACTGACTTCCTGCCGAACGCGCCTGCTGCGGTTTTCTATCCGGGCCAACTTAAAAAAAAAGCTTCACATTAGCGGACAGTTTCAGCTAAAATGAAGGGAAAGGTGTACAAAACTGTGTGAGCCCAGTGATGTTGTTTGGTTTAGGTTCGGTGTAGCAGAGATAAAGATGCTGAGGTTTTCTTTGGGTGTGACCAGGATGGACATGATTAGAGGGACAGCCCATGTTAGAGGTTTTAGAGATAAAGTCAAAGAGGCCAGACTGAGATGGTTCGGACATGTCCGGAGGAGAGATAGTGACTATATTGATAGAAGGATGCTGAGTTTTGAACTGCCATGCAGGAGGCCTTAGAAAAAGACCAAAGACTAGGTTTATGGATGTAGTGAAAGAGGACATGAGGCAACTGGTTCGCTGTGGCGACCCCTGTATGGATAAGCCGAAAGGAAAAGAAATTGATATAGATGAAAAAGCAACATTTTCTCCTCAAAGTACAATTTTTTTCAATTTCTGTTGCTTTTTTCCCTCCAAATCTTTCAACATTTACTGTACATTTTTGGACTATATGTACCATCAATTCCAGTGCATATGTTTTTCCAACTTTGGACACCAGAAATATAACGCCAAGAGTGCATTAATTGCCGGGGGATCTAAGCACTATGATGACTCAAAGAAGGCCATAAAGATCTTCTTCTCATGAAGTCCAAAACGATAACTCCAGCAGCCGGGAAACAGTGTTGTAACATACATCAATTTCCCAAGTGACCCTACGTAAAACAATGTGCGTGGCGCCACAGCCATACACGTCATCTCTGCTCATGTATGCTATACATTATTACACAAAAATACAAATAAAATCCACCATATACAAGAAAATATCAAATGCTGTCTTGCTCTCTTGGCATTGAATAAAGTATATATCACAAAATGAATGCAATGATAATATATGGGATATAAATAAGAAGTATCAAAAGCAATAAGCTTTAGTTTCTGAAGAGTATCTTACATTGTATTTGGAATGTCAAGTCTGGTGAATAAAATACATTAAACAAACAAAAAAGACAACAAGTTAAGCATCAATATAATTGTAATTATCGAGCCACTTATTACTAGCAATTTCAAGGATTTTGTGCAATGGGAGTGAATATTTTCTCAACCAACTGATTCCATGTTGGAAATGAAGACGAAAGACGGCAAGAATTGTGGTATGGAAGTTTGCAGACAACTTGTTGTTCCAAGTTGCATGTGGGTGGAGTGGTGAGACATTGACTATGTTTACATGCAGTCAAATAACCCTATAACAACTGTAATATTAGCAATAATGAATATGGTCATATTTAGAAACCTGAATGTTACCCCTGGATTACTCCTGTTTGCAACCAAATTATTGGTACATATTGGGATACTGCTATCAAAAGGAACATTGATTTGTGTGAGCATGTTCTATAGGACAGGAACGACTATTTGCAAACATGGACATACGCAAAACCCCACACTTTGAAGTGAAGAAGAAACACGTCACCTTATTAGTGTGGTGAAAGTCAGGAACATTATGTCTTTATAGACGGTAGAAGTTAATTTCATAAACACCCTAAAAAAAGCCTACTACGATGCCAAGTAATAACTCAGTCCCTTAAATTCATATAATATCCCTTCTCTCTCCTCTCTGTCATCTCTCTCTTTCTCATAAGCGACTATGGCGATCTCGTCTCCCACGAATGAAGAAAGCAAGACAAAATAGTGTCAAGTACTGGTGGTGGCTCAGTTTACGCATGTAAACGTAGTCAGTGTCGCGAGCTGCTTCACTAACACCTTATAAAAATAATTTTCAGATGAGAAGAACTGTTGCCTACATTGGTGAGTGGCTATAAAGTTTCTGCAAGCACAGCAATACACACCTTTCGATTACGTATATGTCGGATATATGTGACCGGACCTGCAGCTGCATCACATACACATTAGATCTGTGTCCACATACGAATGAGGCCCGACATGAAAAAATCAGATACAGGTCACATATGAGCAAAGAAATCGGAAAAGACCTGCAGTCTCTTTTAGCAAAAAGTAAATAAAATCACAATCACAACCAAAAAAAAGAGAAAACAGACATCTGGAAAGAAACAAAACACTCCAATAAAAACCATACACAACAATAAAAACGGTAAATAAAATGAAGTATCAAGTCTCTGTAAAGAAAATTACATTTTAATAAATAATGAACATTGTGACGCAACTGCTTCAGAGATGGTAGAAGTAGTGGTGACAATGCATACCCATACTCCCGTATGGGTATGCATTGTCACTACTATTGTTGTGCTACACAAATTGACAAGCTGTAAATAAGTGACAATGTGCACCATTTCAGTCACAACATAGGTTATGCGTATACAAAATGCAAACTAGTCTTAATGCGTTTTAATACATAAATAAATTCCCATGGCAAATTGCGGGACAACGCCGATTCAAAATGCAAAATGCAAGAAAAACGCTGCTTTACTCCTCGCTTGCACCACTCTGTGTATGCTGCCAGCGGCCCCGCCTCCACCCACTGGAACAAAGAGACTCAATCTGTTCATTTCGCTATAGAACCAACACGCCCAGGTGTTGTGATAGACGCACAGAGTGAAACCTCTTGTCATCCAGCATGTTTGGTAGACAAACACGTACATGTCAACTTATCGAGGCGTGAAAATTATTGCGTTTTTTAAAATTATTTAGTTAATTGACTAATTGATTATTGAGACAGGCCTAATTTAGAAAATAACATCTTTTCTCTTCTTTAGGCTGCTTGGTGGCCTAGTGGTTCGAATGTTGGCTAGTAAATGTCAGTAGATTTGCAAGATCTGGGTTTGAATCTCCATTGAGAATTTTTGTGCAGAGTTTGTCCGTGTGTGGGTTTTCTACGGTTTCCAAAGAAAATTCCAAAAACATGCATGTTAAGTTAACTGGTGTCTCAAAACTGTCTATACGTGCCCTGTAATTGGCTGGCGATCAGTCCAAGGTGTACCCCACCTCCTGCTGGGATAAGCTTCAGCATACTCTTGCTACTTATCGCTTAATATTTCAACTTTATACTTTTCACTTTACACTATTCCTCGTGGTATAATGACTTTATTCTCTTTTTCCGTGAGATGACAGATAAGTGATTCCGGCAAATGTGACCACTCTTCAGTGCTCCTTCAGAAGCCCTTCTGGGCCTGCAAGAAGCTCTGACTGGGCTGACATTAAAAAAACCTGCAAAGCAGTTACAGCGGTCTGGTCTTCAAGCAGCCAAAAATAGGACCCCGCTCGCATGCAAGAGCTGCAAATAACCACTAGCCCTGACAAACGATGGCGGCGGCGGTTGACCTCGGGTTTCGACACTGTGCACACTTTAGACTAGTAGAGTCAACGTCTCCTTAAACCATTGCCCGGCGGGATAGAACATCCCCCCCTGAACATGCTCTCCAGTGATTGGCGAGCAAGCAGGGAGGAGGTAGTGATCAATGAGCTGTGGACGGGTGGGGAGGAGGGACTTCTCATTAGCTTGGACGATGAGGCTTGAGCTGACACGATTATGGGCTGCCAAGGTCCTCCGCGAGAGGAGAGAGCTGAGGGCCGTATGTTTGAGTCTGGTTCACAATCAAGGTCCGAGGTAGGATCCTCTGGTATCAACGCGAAGAAGCATCACAGGTGTTATATTATGCCTGCATGACAAGGTGCCAGATGCACCTCAAGTGTAAAATCGTAACAAGAGCGTCAATATTTATCTCAAAGCGGGGCAGGCTTTCAGCTCACTTTGCCAGAAAACAAACAGGCAGTCAAAAAGCGTGTAGAGGAAAATATGTCATGTAGATAAACATTTGGCCTGTGACACCTCTGACTTAAAAATGTCAAAAGGCAGCAAACATGCCACTGACACTTCTTGACACAAAAGGTCTGGTAATTAAGTGCAAAAATCCTTGCATTTACTGAATACCCAAATTGATTTAGCCCAGCAATTGAGAAATGAATGTAGCTTGGCTAACTTTTTTAATGGAATTTCAGCTTCTTGCACACATTGCTAGAAAAACTTCAACAAACTGTAAAGCCTGTGCTTGTGATTAAAGAAGATGTAGTCACCCGAGCAATTCCAACTGCATATGTAAGAAATTGTTTATGACATGCTTATTTTGTTTACAGTTGGATGACATATGTCAAACAGCCACAAGGCTGTTCTGTGTGTGAAAATGTCTCTTTACGGCTAAAACGCTGGGTGCAAAAGTGGGGTGTGATTAAAAAAAATTATATAGTCAAAAAACGATCAAAACAAACCTTCTGTATTTGGCAGTAAAACTTGACCAAATGTACATTTTCATATTGACTGACAACACCCCTGTATAGCTATTTTCGTAGAATAGAAAAAAGTTTTTTTTGTAAAGTCATTCTATTATGAGAAACCTGAGACTGTCCACCAGTCCAGGGAGTGCCCCACCAGCTGGGATAGGCTGCAGCATACCCCCGCGACCCTAATGAGGACAAGCGGCATGAAAAAATGGATGGCTATTAAGAGAAACAAACACAAGAAAATAAAGTTGTCATTTTGGGAAAATTAGGTCAGGGAGAAAGTTACAATATTATGAGTATAAAGTCTTAATAGTACAAGAAAAGAAAAACAGTAGGAAAGTGAAAAGTGAAGTGAAAAAACTATATGTTCATAAAGGGAAGAAAAGAACATTGGCTTAAGAAAAAATGATGGTATCCTTGAACATGTGAAAGGACCTGCTCCTATAAAATGGACAGTAACAACTAAGCAGTAAATCATCAAAAACGTGGAATTTTGGACTGATGTCATTTTTCTGTTGGGGTGCCCAAATGCTACCTACCAAATTTTGTTTAAATAATTATTGCACACTTTCTGTAAATCCGAAAAACTTTCACGTCTCAAATATCACTGTGTTCATCTGCTATATGATATATTTCACTGAAATCGCTGATCCAAACAACTTAAGATTTATAAGGAACAGCTTGAAAATCATCATGGGTGCCCAAAACATTTGCATACCACCGTAGTTTTATTCGAGCTTGTAAACATCCTGCCAATCAAACGAGAGGTGACTACACCTTCAGCAATCTTACTTACAACTCGCCACCGGTTTGGCCTTCATTCCGCTGACATCACAAGAAACAAACCACAGACAGAAGAAAAGCGATTAGGTTTGGTCGGAGTCCCGGCCAGCCAGACGTCTTGTCGAGCTGTCAAAGGTTAATGGATGAGTCATCCGACGGCGAGCTGAATACTTGCACTCTGCAAAGTGCCGACCTCAGCTAACGCGGCGGAAAAAGCTATTTGACGCCGCACGGCAAACATAAACACACACACAATACAGAAGTTGTCTTCCGACTGTTTAATGTGCCGCATCACAAGCTTTGTGATAAAGGTGAAAAAGACATTTATTAGGAATCACGACGTGGCTTTGCTCAGCGTACCGGAAAGCTCCCGTCCATTGTTGAAAATTAAAATTAAAAAATATAGTGTTAAGTGCAATATGTAATGTATTGTATTAATTTAATTGTAAACTTACGTTTTATTTCTGCTATCCGTCTGCCATCAAGCTCACCTCGCTCGACCCGAAAGGCAAAGTTTTATTTTTCATGACATTTTTTTTTCACATGTAAAAGATTATGTTGTCATTAAAAAACATATTTCTTTCAGGTGGGTACAATATTTACACTTTAACAAATGACGCCATTTACATGGTAAATTTTATCGCAGAATACTAAAAAGACACGGAATGAATGAATTCCGTATCTTGAGGTTGCACTGTAATTCAACTTTCTGCTGAAATAATGTTCCTAAATTTTCTTTAATGTGATATTATTTTTTATGCCGAAATTGTCCAACTATAAATATGTGATTATAAAATATGTGATTTTGATATCAATATTTTATGAGTATAATTTTATGAGAATAATATTTTTATTATATGTTGGCTGGAGATGCCCTATTAAGTCAGGACAATTCCAAGGTCCATTGACTGCCAAAAAAATAGTAAATTACTAATAAAATTTGTGATTAATGAATGGGAAGGAAGGAACCATAAAATCACCTTAATTTAGACAAAAACATATTTGACTTACTTTTTGAAGAGAACATAATATCACTGCATGGTGGACTTCCAGAGGATAACACGCTTCTTTACAGAGTCTGGATGTGAGAGTACATTGGTGGAACTTCAGGCTCTTCCAGGCACTTGGCGACTGAGGAAGGCTGCCCATTTCATCCGATGAATTCAATTATTTTTCAGATGTTTATCTTAGCCTTCTGACTGTCACACACATACCCGTGAGTGTTAGCCACATGGCTGCCGTTTGAATGATGTTTTAGTTAACGTGATACCTGGGCAAGATAGTTTCCGTGCAATGTGTTGGCAGTTCATAACAAACATGTCTGCCGCATGGAACTTGTTTTGTGCAATGGGAAAGTGAGAAGACGACACTGCCAAAGATACTACACTGCACTTGGTTTTCCTGATAGGGAAAAACACAGGTACCAACATTGACCGATTACATTTTTATACCGGTATCAGGCCGATAATATTGGCACACCTATATTGGCATAACATCGCTAATTATTACTTAATTCCTATAATATTTTAAAATTAATATTTCCCCCAACCAGAAATTGCAACTTTGTTTGATTCTCATATTGATACAACATATTTTTTCTTTAGTATTTCAACTTTATGCTACTACAATGTCATTATTCTTCCTTTTAATATTACCATTTTTTTCCTTCTAAAATTTCTCTTAATATCTTAACATTACTTTTGTATTTTTTTAAATGTTCAAAATATAACAAACTTTCTTCCTAAATAATCTTTGTACATTTTTTCCAGAATATTATGAATTTAGTCACACATTATTATAACTTTTTCCCCAACCTAATTTTCCAAAAATTACAACTTTATTTTGTTTTGCTTGTTTCTTATAATAATGCAACTTTCTGAATTTACGTTGTTTTTTCTTGTAAATTTTCATTTTCATAATTATGATTTTTTTCCCCCATAATATATTTACTTTATTTTCACAATATTGTAACTTTTTTCTGCAATCTAATTTGCTGCAAATTCCAACTTTATTTGTTTTTTTTGTTTGTTTTTTTATAATATTATGACTTTTTCAACATATTTTGTCTTCAATATTTGAACTTAATGGGTTTATTCTCCTAAAATTTAGATTTTTCTTGTTATATGGCAAGGTTTTTCTCTTAAGAATTTGACTCTATTCAGCTGATTTTCCCTTTTTGTTGTTTTCTTCTTAAATTGTATTATTAGAATGTGCCGTGGTGTCCCAAAGTGCAGCCTGGGGTCTATTTGAAAGGTTATGTATACTACATACTGTACATGCTATACATATGACCATGCACATGCTTCTCACTAGGTGTGTGTGTGTGTTTGAGCTGATGTCAGCAGTGGGTTTGAGCATCAGGCGAGATTTACGAGGTGTTAAGAGCGCTCGCCTGTAGCCCACTCTCACATAAGCGCATGTGCGTAGGAGTGCATGGCGTGCCCCTTCAAACCCTACTCACAAAGCCCCCCAGAGGCGAGACACACCTTCTTAAGTGCAACCCACTATAGGCTCACACCTGTGCTGAAAAAAGTACACAGGTGCTCCTTACGTACACAGCCGCATACAGTATTATTTTTTCCGTCATGATGTCTTCCAAATGAAGAGAACCGGTGGCAGTGTGTCAAATAAAAGAAAAGTGAAAGATTAGAGATGGTAAAATATTCGGAAAGTGATAAATCGCCACAATGAAGGATAAAGATGGTATCATCAATCCGATCTTCGGTTTCGGCTGCCGATTAGGTGTATTTTGGAAGATCGGAAAAGATCGTCTTCCGGCACTAAATTCTGGACCACACTCCAACATGAAAGATCTTGTAAATGCGCCTCAAACCTGGTTGCCATTCCAGTCCTCCACCCCTGGATGAAGGAGAAAACGGACCACCACCTTGCAGAGGTGTCCGCGGGATACCATAGTTAAGTCAGTTTCACGTTGGACGCTGGATATTCTGCTCACGGCCTCAACAGTTGACTTCCCTCTCTGTGCCCGGACTCCTCTGTCACGGTGCCGTGATTTCAGGGAGTTGTTCTAAATAACACTACAAATGGATGTATAACCGTGTCAAATGATTAGCCCTACCCTAAAAGTATTGTGATGGCAGCTGAAAAATTCCACGCCAGGATGGCTGTAAATCAGTTGGCATGTCAACTCAGAGCACTCACCCCTTCGACACAATGTTCCACTTGCTAATTTTCTGCTCTACACGCTTGACTCCAAACGCTTGCTCTAACCTGCATGCTGAACACCACCGCCCTCTATAGCCCACACACTAAACGGCACAATGATCCCACCGTTACGGTATTTTGCGCAGACATTTTTTTCCCAATTTTATCCTTTATTGGATGGACTTTTATTTTCATCAGGGACCTGAATCACAGAGGTTTGTACAAAAGCCAAACAATATTGTTGGTTTTACTGTGTAATAAAAAAAATAAAATCAGCAATGCTTTGGTTGGATTATTTTTAATGCTTTGAAGAGCGATTTTGATAACCATATTCAATTTCACAAATTCATGTTTGTAACAAAGGTTTATTATTAAAAAACGGATCTGTACTAGATCAGATGCCAAAAAATGTGGATCGGACATCTACTTTCAAGATGTGATAACGAAGCACTAGTTAGACTAAGATTGTTTCTCCCTCCCTTGAGAGGCCCCACAGGGATAAAAGTAAAGACATGTTGATATTTGTCTGCAACAAGTCCGAAGCATTTGTATGCGCTTCTCTGGTTGGCTGGAGGACTCCAAGCAGATGAAAGCTCAATGATGCCCTCCAGATGTGCGTCCACACGAGAGGAGCACGACGCAAGGTTACCGTGCACGCCTCTGGAAGCAAAGTCAAATCATGCTTCCATGGAGCCGAGTTGTGATGGGTTCCGGGTGAACCACATGACAGCTCGATTGCATACAAAAATCTCCTCTCAGGTCATCTTTATTTGATTCTGTGCATATACTGGTGTGACACAATGGAAGACAAACACATATGTTCATTTCCAAAACTTCATCTTGTGGAAAGCACTCAATCCACATCATGAATCAATCTGTCCACACGATAAAAGCGTATGAGCGACATTATGTAACACGAGCTGGCAGCTGACAAGGCTCGATGGTGGCGAAGTCCCAGACGACTAATTGAAGACTTTCTCCTGCAAGCTACATCGTGGATGTGCTACAGTATTAACCTGCACGTCCAACGTGTCGGACGGATAGGCCAAATATCAGCATTTCCCCATATATGTATTTATTTCTGGTGGGTCAGCACACACACATTTGGCAAAAAACATTCTAAAGACATTATAATGGGATTGTCTGTGAACGTAGCTTGTTGTTCCAACTCCGCATGGTAGATCTTCTTAACACATCTCGTACCTAATGACACAAAATGTCAAAACATGAACCCTAGACCATGTAACGCCATAACACAAACTGTAAAACGTAACACAAAACGCCATATAACATGAAACGCCACAACAGGACACAAAACATGATAACACTAAATGTCCGAACATGAACTGTTGGAACGCAAAACGCCATTACACAGAACATTCATTCATTTTCTATGCCGCTTATCCTCATTAGGGTCGCGAGTATAGAAAATGGATGGATACACAGAACATCATAACCTGAAATGTCATAACAGAAACATAACCAGAACATGAAACATGGGAACATGAAATGTTGTAACACAAACACCTTAAGGTGTAACATCATAACATGAAAAAGTTATGAATACCGTAGGATTAAACATCGGAACATGAGTTGTCATAACACAAAGCATCAGAACACGTAACGCCATTACACGGAATACCATAACAGGAAACACCATAAAAAGGGACGTCATAACTTTTTATGTTTTTGCTCTCTCTTTGTCGTTCCTGCCACATATTCCTTTTTCCTGCCATGTCCTTTATAAGTACATGCACAAGCGCCATGGCCAACCAACCCACCACCCCAGAGAGATTGTAGTCCTGAAATGCTGAAGTTGAAGGTAAAATAAATGTTGAAATATCCTAGAAATACACTGAACCCTCTTTGTCGGCTGAGGATTGAACCAGCAAATATCAGGTTGGGAGACAACCACGCTATGTTACGCTTATGTTACATGCGTTATATGTACAATTAGTTTCTACCAATAGGGGGCAACATTGAAATTGTCCGTTTTCAATGACAAAAATGTCCAAAAATATTGGACTGAGAAAAAAGTTGACATTTTTTTGAAAAGTCATGATAGGTATTTTGCTGATGCAATGGTTGCAAGTCGTTAAGAAATGTGGGCAAAAAAATGGCGGAATCTAAAACACTGGAATGTAAAATTGAGAACGATTGTTGAAATGTAGGACTGACAATAGAACCAGACCATCAGGTTGGGCAACAATCACTCTATCCTTTGAGCAATGAGTCTCATTCAGCAAGGAGACCTGCTGCAGCCCACAACATTAAAACTTTATACAAAAAATGAAGCTAGGCAACAAACTACCGACACGCTCATAAAATAATTGGTAATAATCTTAATATGAATACGATTGGCTGAGCAGGCAGCAGATACGACCCCAAAGCGAGCGCTGACACGTCATAAAAAATAAAAAGTGTCCACCTACCAGTCGGGTTGTGTGTGCATGCACAGCTAATTATTTCCTTGGGCCTCCTGCGCTGCACGGTCCGCCTTGTCGCCGCCCTGGGGGACATTAAAAGGGGATTGTTAGTGTTGGTGGGCACTAAAGGGGGAAGTGGAGGGCTGGGGGTGTAGCATATAGAAAATAAACAGAACAACACCCTGTCCCACCCACTTTTTGTCTCCAGCCTCACTGATCATTTATAGGCATGGAGCACTTACCCTGGACATGCTGGGTCTCGAACACGGGTCCACACATCCCCACCGAGCCAACGAGCTAAAAGCACCTAAGTGGCGTCATTAAAAGCACAAATTGCTACAACGCAATAAATGGTCAAAACAACGCAGGTCAAATACAAACGCCTGATAAAATCTAAGTGAGTCATGCGCGAGGTGAGGAAGAAAAATAACCCAACGTGATGAAATCCTTTCCAGAAGCTGATGGAGATGCTACAAGCGGCCAAGAGGAAGGAAAGCCAACCGCTAAGACTATAAAGTGCTTTCAAAGCTGGCACTGACAAAGTGACTGGCTCTGCGGATTTATTCACTTCCATAACACAGTACACCCCCCGCTTTTCACAGAAGGGGGTTAGATTCCAACCCTAGCAGAGGATGGCAAAAATCTGCGAATAATGCGACTTAGAGTCAGATGTGACTTCTAGTATATAAAATAATATACGTGCAATTTGCTTTTTTGGTGACACCTAGTGGGTGCAATAATTCATTGAGTTGAGCTTAAGACGCAGGTGGCACAGAAAATGAACAATACAGAGCAAAATACTTAAAAAAATTACATTTAAAAACAAAAAACAGTCTAGTTTAATCTAGTTTTGATGGTAAAATAAGGCTGTTTGATACTTTTTATATGTTTTTATCTTCTAAAACATTCAAACATTTATCAAACATCCATCCATCTATTTTGTAAGCCTCTTACATTCATACCTATGGACAATTTAGAGTGGTCAATTCACCAAACATGCATGTTTTTGGAATGTGGGAGGAAACCGGAATACACGGAGAAAACCCAGTAACACATGGGGAGAACATGCAACTTCCACACAGAAATGCCCAATGGAGATTCGAATACATAAATAAAGTAATCCATTGCATACAATTACATAAAATATTTATATACATATAATGGGTGGAGAAAAGTGTCGGGTGTGATGTGTGATAGAAGAGTTTCAGCTAAAATGAAAGGAAAGGTGTACAAAACGGTGGTGAGACCAGCGATGTTGTTTGGTTTAGAGACAGAGCCGCTGAGGAAAAGCCAGGAGGCAGAGCTGGAGGTAGCAGAGATGAAGATGCTGAGGTTTTCTTTGGGTGTGACCAGGATGGACAGGATCAGGAATGAGTACATGGGACAGCCCATATTAGAGGTTTTGGAGATAAAGTCAGAGAGGCCAAATTGAGTTGGTTCGGACATGTCCAGAGCAGAGATAGTGAATATATTGGTAGAAGGATGCTGAGTTTTGAATTGCCAGGCAGGAGGCCTAGAGGAAGACCAAAGAGGAGGTTTATGGATGTAGTGAAAGAGGACATGAAGGTAGTTGGTGCAAGAGAAAAGGATACAGAAGACAGAGTTAGATGGAGGCAATTGATTCGCTGTGGCGACCCCTGAAGGGATAAGCCGAAAGAAAAAGAAGATAAAGAAGAACATTTATATACATATTATATCTATAAATTGTATACATTTTTTAATGTACTGTATATAATATATATCAAATAAATGCTATATTACACAATTAATTTTTGAATAAATGAATTAATGTTATAATATATTATTATAGTATAGATTATTATAGTTATTTAATATTATAATTATATATTATAATTAATTATTACTTTATATATATATATAACATACTATTTGTGTTATTCGTTATGCATTTATAAACAATATATATTGTATATATTATATAATATATATATATATACATATATATATATATAACTGCTCAAAAAATTTGAGAACACTTTGAAAACACATCAGATCTAAACAGGGGGAAATGATCTTGAATATCTTTCCTGATAATAAGTAGGTGATGTATTAGTAACAAAATGATGCCACATAATTTGATAGAAATGAAAATGATCACCCAATAGAGGGGCAAAACTGGAATATTTTTCCAGGTTGAGGCTACTGACTCCTCTTTTTTTTGGCTGATTTTTTATTGACTGACTTTCTACTGCTGTAGTTTTTCATTTGGCTTGGATAAACATCTCTGTTGATAGCATGGTGCGGTACCTGGACACTAGGTTGCACAAGTAGTCCAACTTTTCCAGAATGGCACATCAATACGTACCATTGCAAGAAGGTTTGCTGTGTCTCCCAGCACAGTCTCAAGAGCATGGAGGAGATTCAAGGAAACATAAGGTCCTTAAACCCTCAGCAGGATTGGTATCTGCTCCTTTGTGCAAGGAGGAACAGAATGAGCACTGCCAGACCCCTACAGAATCACCTCCAGCATGCCACTGGTGTGAATTTTTCTCACCAAACAATCGGAAACAGGCTCCATGAGGGTGGCCTGAAGGCCCAACGTCCTGTAGTGGGCCCTGTGCTCACCGCCCAGCACTGTAGAGCTCGATTGGCATTTGCCATAGGCCACCAGAATTGGAAACTACGCCACTGGCACCCTGTGCTCTTCAACGATGAGAGCATGTTCAACCTGAGCACATGCGACAGACGTGAAAGGGTCTGAAGATGCCCTGGAGAACGTTATGCTGCCTGCAACATCATTCAGCATGACCGGTTTGGTGGTGGGTCATTGATGGTCTGGGGAGGCATACCCCTGGAAGGATGCACAGACCTCTACAGGTTAGATAATGGCACCCTGATAGCTATCAGGTATTGGGATGAAATCCTTGGACCCGTTGCCAGAACCTACCTGCTGCAGTGGGACCTGGGTTCCTCCTGGTCCATGACAATGCTCGATATCATGTGGCTAGAGTATGCAGGCACTTCCTGGAGGATGAAGGAATTTATACTGTTGACTGGTCCCCACGTTCACCTGACCTAAAGAACACCTCTGGTACATTATGTTTAGGTCCATCCGGCGCCGCCAGGTTGCTCCTCAGACTGTCAAGGAACTCAGTGATGCCCTGGTCCAGATCTGGGAGGTGATCCACCAGGGCACTATCCGTCGTCTCATTAGGAGCATGCCCCGACGTTGTCAGGCATGCGTACAAGCACGTGGGGGCCACACAAACTACTGAGAATCATTTGGAGTTGCTACAATGACATTTTGGCAAAATGGACCAGTCTGCTGCATCATTTTTTCACTTTCATTTTTGGAGTGTCTTTGATTTCCCCCTTCTATTGGGTGAGGATTTTCATTTCTATCAAATTATTTGGCATCATTTTGTTACTAATACATCACCTGCTTTTTATCAGGAAAGATATTCAAGATCATTTCCCCCCGTTTAGATCTGATGTGTTTTCAAAGAGTTCTTTTGAGCAGTTTTTTTGAGCAGTATATTATTATATTTATAAATATAAAAATAGGCAGCAGTAAATGCCATTTTACTCTAGTAAACAGGGTTATCTGTGAAACATTAAAAGATAAACATGCAAAAATTGCAAGCTTTTTCCAACAGCTATACATTTTACCTGTATTATTCTGTATTTAGAAATTAGTACTGATTAGGGTGAATGAGTTATGTTTTCTACACAAAAAAAGCTAGTTTAGGAGAAAAAGATAAAAATAAAAAACGATATGAAGCCATTTCAGTAGAAATGCTGAATGGAATGCTGAAGCTGAACTGAAAGTAGAATTTATGTTAAAAGAAGATGTGTTGAAATTTTTTCACAGACTGAGGATCGAACCAGCAACCAGCAAGTTGGGAGATAGCTGAACTGAATCTTCTCAACATTCAAATCATATCTTTTTCTGCCAAAGGAGGTCAAGTATTCGGCTCGTACGCTGCCAGTCCGTGACACGGGTGGCCAAGTCGGTACACAACATGATAGATGGCCCGCAGAAGCGCGAGTGGGCGGGCCCCGAAGGCAACGTTGCATTGCTAGTCGCCGGATGAAGACAAGCTTCAAAGCTAAGATCTCTCTCCGTTTTGCTACCTCCTCGAAGCTCCGACGACGCCAGCGCAGCCTTTTCAGCCCGCTGCCAACATGAATAGCTCTCTTTGTTCCGGACAAATTCCTCTGGCAGGCCTCTAATTAGCTGGAGGGTTATCCCCCTACAAAGAACTACGAGGAAAGATATGCGCTGTCAGAGCAGCTGCAGGTCCAATTAGGAAGCAGTCATGTGATTGGTTAATAGCAACACTAATAAAGCCCATTCTATATTGCCAGATGATGGAATTGCTACAAAGGGGCTCACCCACCCAACTCTGCCCGTGGACATGCTTTGATGTTTGGCCTTTACCCATCATGCACCACCATAAAAGTGCTATTTCACAGTGCTATGTCATGTCGGTATTCGTTGAGGTTTTATAATTGTAGTTCCAGCTTCCACCTGTGTTTTGGTTTGTAATTTGCCTTGTTATGCAGGCAGGAGATGAGGCAGGTGTACGCAATCGGCAATTACTAGCATTGTCCGATATTATCAGCCGATATTGGCGTAAAATGAGACCCCCCGGTTCAAGTGCTTTAAAAAAAAATGTTGTCATAAATTGATGCCAAGATTTTGCCTAGGTACGAGTACATTTAGTGTACAATATGGCTACCAGGTGGTTGCTGGCTGAATCCTCAATTGGTAAATAGAGTTGAAGAGAACCATGATATTTTCGTTCAGCATTCACACACAATTTGTTCTGAAATTGCTTGATATAGTTGGATTTACATTATTTCTTGTCAATATCCATTATTGTAACATTCCACTTATCCTACAAGGTGACATGGCCCAGGGGGTAGACTGGTCATCTCCCAACCACAATGGTTGCTGGTTCATTCCTTGTGTACTACATATTTATACATTTGAACAACCATTCTCCTTTTTTTGCCTGGTAACTACTCTGACGTTTCTCAATAGTTTCCAACCATTCCAGCATTAAAATGTTCAAGTTATTCGGGACATATTAGTTAGCTATTATGGCTTTTCTAAAAATTCCCACATATTCCATAATTATATACTTTCTGTAAAATTTTATCCTATCAAAAATTAATAGGCAGTTCTTGTTTCCTATCTGATGGTTGCTGGTTGAAACTTCAGTTGGTGAATACATTTCAACACATTTGAAGGATATTTCATGTCGGCATTCACATACAATTTCTGTAGTTGGATTTACATTATTTGTTCTCATTTTCCATTTTCCATTACAAGATGGTATAGCTTATAAAGTGGCCGCTTCTCCAGATAATTATTGCTGGTTCAATCAGTTGGTGAATATCTTTCAACACATTTCCTGGACATTTTATGTCAGCATTTACATGCAATTTCTGTTGAAATCGCTTCCTCTAGTTAGATTTAAATTATGTCTTCTCATTTTACACTACACGGTGGTATGGCTCATTAAGTGGTTGCCTTCCAACCTCGTGGTTGCTGGTTCGATCCTAAGTCAATGAGTACATTTTTTAATTAATAGGTCTATCAATCAGCTTCAGTATTTCAGCTTTCACACACAATTTCCCCAGCAGTTGCTTCATTTGTAGAATGTTTATATTGGAGTTGTGATGGTGTGCACTTTAACTCGAGGACACACTGTATACATTGGTAATTCATGTTTTTTTGGCCTTAAGAGGGATATTACACAGCACAATAGCAGTTTTGAAACATGAAAGCATCGTGATGCATAGTAAGGTTTCCTGGGCTTCTAAGCGGGACAAAGCATGTGCACAAACCAAACCAAAGAGAAAAATACTCCCTTAAAAGTGCAATTTCCCACGCGAGCCCCCTTACTCAGAAAAAAAAACGTGAAAAAGCCATTTGCGTCAAAAGCGGCATTACAGTATTTATAGCATTTATGTGTCCGCTGCAGGCTCTCAGGGGCCAGCGCTGCAGCATCTAAGAGTGAGCGGTGGTGTGCTAGAGAGCACTCTCCCAGCTTTGTGTCCAAACAACAATCAAGACAATTATTTCTTGGCAAAAAATCACTCGCTGTTATTTCTTGACAAGAAAATCATTCCATTTATAGTACACTCCTGGCGACAACTCAACAGTCCCACTTTCCCCCCGGAGGACTCTGACGAGGCACACAAGAAGATTGTTTTTTTCCCCCTCATCACTCTAGAAGAATATCTCTGGCTCTCATTCCCCCCACGGTGGAATGGAAGTTGAGGAAGAACTTGCCACAAGAAATGGCGTTTGCCTGAAAACATCCCAGTGGCCTAGTCCGTTTGAGGGGGCCCCCCCGAGTCTGCCGTGGCGCCCCCCGCTTCTGGTGGCAAGCTGAGGCTTTGAACTGGAATCTGGCAGGGGCGGAGGGGGAATTTCCGGGCCTGTCTAGATGGTGAATTATGATGATAACATTCTTGCCATCTGAGGATGGGGGCCTATGTATGGAACCCTTCCCCCGCCCCACCGCTTTGGGGGGCACAGTGTCATCTTCACTGAAACGAAGTGAGAGCGGGTAGCATAGCAGGTTGACGTAACATAATAGTACTTGTCAAACATTGCCACAACAGAGACGCCGACCTAGAAAAGGTGTCCTAACTTTACTTACAGTCTGACATGTTGTTCAATGGACAATCAATGATCCAATGATGCCGTGAAGCTACGATGAGTTTCTGACACTGACATGCGACATGCATATTCACCATTTCAAGTAGAGTCAAACTAAAGTTTCAGCACGCCCCCACTTTTCCTTTTCCTAGGGCCATACATTGCGCCGAACATACTGGTTTGCGTACTATTTATGGTTACCGTACGATATGGTGCATGACATTAACACACGGCATGAGTCCAAATGTATTTTTTTATCACAAAACATCCTTGTTATCAACTTGGTAAGACACGGACACCACCTTCCTGTTTTGGCAGGGGTTATTTCTTGAATTCAATAGCGCTTCTCACTTCAGGTCTCTGCTTTTCTTATTGATCACGGCTGCAAAAAAAACCCCAAAACAGAGCCAAACAAAAACTTGTAAGTGGCAGCATTTTGATAAGGAAGGTGAGCAACACTATTGAATTGAAGAAATAACTCATGGCAAAACAGGAAAGTGGAGTTTGTGTTTATCTCGCTGCCACATCTGTCTTAAGGGATATCCACACAGAAATGTTTTCAAGTCAAAATGGCAAAGTATTTCATTGTTTCAGCCTCTCTTCCACATGTGAATGGCGTTCTGGGTGACCTGAAATGGTATTTTTTTTAAACGGCTTAAAGAGTGGGTAAAGCTGAAAAGGCTGCTTCCATATGGACTAGGACCACTATGGATTGGACAATCCATAGTGCTGCTTTAAAGACAACATGTAATTGTGCCAGAAAGCTTCTCAAAACTTGGCATTGTGTTTGCAGTATTTCTTTAGTATTTGTTTACATACACACCCAAGTCCAACCACTTTCGGGTGAACTATATGTCTCAAATTCCATTTTCCAAGTGTGCACAAAAAAACAATTGGTTTTCTGTTTTGTTGTTGTTGTTGTTTTGGGACTGGAGACAAACATTTTTTGAAAACCTGTCATTTAGGTTTTTTTAGAGATCAACACGCACACCACCTACATGTTTTGTGGTGAGTTATCTCTTCAACTCAAGGCAAAACTGGGGTGGTGTCTGTCTCAATCTCGCTGCCACGTCGTGTCTTTGGCAACAATCACGTCTTCAATGAAGTAAAAGTGACGTTAAATGTTGTTTTCTCCCTTTCATTCATCATTTATATGCATTTTGCATTGTTTTCTGCATTTGAAATGATAAAAACATGTATTGTGTTTTTGTTTTTCTGGGAACAGATTCACTGCATTTACATTATTTATTATGGGAAAAATAGGTAATTTTAACATTCTACGACAAATTCATGACGCTAACCAAGGTTCCACTGTAGTGCAACAAAAATTTTCTTTATAAAACTTTTTCCCATTTTCATCAAGCCAGAGATGTTTACTGACATTTTAGTCAGCACTGCAGCGGCTGCAGCAGCGGCTGTCCATGGAGTTACCAGAGGACGGCGGCGTCACCGAGGGAAGCGAGCCGGCGCGCTCGTGATAATGCTCTCCATCTCCCGGGATACCAGCTGCTCCCAGGGAAGGGTAAAGGAGGTGAAGTGTGTTTTTTAATTAATCGTTGTTTTTGTAATGATGTTATGGTGTTGAAGAGGATGTGTAGCCCTCACCTAGAAAGCTTCTTCATTCACTGTAAGCCAATTTACTCTCCGCGGGAATTCTCCTCTTTCATTCTGGTCGCTGTTTACATCCCACCTGACACATGCACTAAGGAGGCATCACTGCAGTTAGCACACCAGATCACCAATGTAGAGGAGAAATACCCTGCCTCCCTGCTCATAATTATTGGGGATTTTAACAGGGCAAATCTCAACCATGAACTTGGAGAATACAGACAACACATTACCTGCCCCACCAGGGACAGTAACACACTAGACCATTGCTACACTGTTATAAAGGATGCATATCGCTCTGTCCCCCGTGCAGCCTTGGGACACTACGACCATTGTCTTATTCACCTCATTCCTACCTATAGGCAAAAACTGAAGACAGCCAAGCCTGTGGTGAGGACTGTGAAGAAGTGGACGTTGGACTCCAAGCAGGAATTTCAAGTTTGTTTTGACTGCACAGACTGAAGTGTTTTTGAGGCAGCAGACACCAACCTTAATAAACTCACTGACACCGTAACATCTTACATTAGTTTCTGTGAGGACATGTGTGTACAAACAAAAACATTCCGTACATACAACAACAACAGCAGATCATGGTTCACAGCGAAACTCAAGCAACTTTGTTCGGTTAAGGATTACGCTTACAGGAGGGGGGACCGCACCTTGTATAGGCAAGCCAGGAACACCTTGAACAAAGGAATCCGAGTTGCAAAGAGGAATTACTCTGAGAAACTTAAAAAGGCATTCTCAGAGAATGACTCAGCAGCTGTGTGGAATGGCTTGAAGTCCATCAACAATTACAGGAGGAATCCCCCCACCCAGCAGAGAACAAAAGGTTGGCCGATGACCGGAATGAGTTCTACTGCAGGTTTTCACACCCATCCACCACCCCGTTCACAGCTCCAACCCCCAAGAATACTATCCAGCTCCTACCTGCACCTCCAACACCCCGCTGTGACAAGGTCCTGATTGGTTTTCACCTTCCTGCTTGAAAGCCTGCGCGAAGAGCTGACACCCATCTTCACTCGGATCTTCAACAGATCACTAGAGCTGTGTGAAGTCCCCATCATGCCTAAAACGGTCCTCCATTGTCCCAGTTCCCAAAAAAATATCCATCACAGGACTGAATGACTAAAGACCGGTGGCCTTAACGTCTGTGGTCATAAAAACCTTAGCGAGACAGGTGTTGGTACACCTGAAAGGCATCACAGGCCCACTGCTGGATCCCCTGCAGTTTGCCTACCGGCCAAACAGGTGTGTTGAGGATGCGGTGAGCATGGGGCTACACTACATCCTGAAGCACTAAAGAAAATAATAGTGGACTTCAGACGGTCACCCCCACCTCCCCTCACAATCCTCAGCAATACTGTGTCTACTGTGGTCTCCTTCAATTTCCTGGGCTCCACCATTTCCCGGGACCTGAAGTGGTCCTTTCACATAGACACAATCCGGAAGAAGGCACAGCAAAGGATGTACTTTTTGAGACTGCTCAAAGAAATTCAACCTACCTAAGGAACTGCTAACAACTTTCTACAAAGCCATAGTACATACAGTCTATTCTCTGCTCCTCCATTACAGTTTTGTTTGGCTCCGCTACCAACCTGGACAAGAGCAGACTGCAACAGACAATCGGGTCCGCAGAAAAAATCATTGACACCAGCCTGCCCTCCTTAGAGGAACTGTACAGGTCCAGAGCCAAGAAGAGGGCAGGCAATATCTCTGTGGACCGCTCACACCCCANAAAGACCGGTGGCCTTAACGTCTGTGGTCATAAAAACCTTAGCGAGACAGGTGTTGGTACACCTGAAAGGCATCACAGGCCCACTGCTGGATCCCCTGCAGTTTGCCTACCGGCCAAACAGGTGTGTTGAGGATGCGGTGAGCATGGGGCTACACTACATCCTGAAGCACTAAAGAAAATAATAGTGGACTTCAGACGGTCACCCCCACCTCCCCTCACAATCCTCAGCAATACTGTGTCTACTGTGGTCTCCTTCAATTTCCTGGGCTCCACCATTTCCCGGGACCTGAAGTGGTCCTTTCACATAGACACAATCCGGAAGAAGGCACAGCAAAGGATGTACTTTTTGAGACTGCTCAAAGAAATTCAACCTACCTAAGGAACTGCTAACAACTTTCTACAAAGCCATAGTACATACAGTCTATTCTCTGCTCCTCCATTACAGTTTTGTTTGGCTCCGCTACCAACCTGGACAAGAGCAGACTGCAACAGACAATCGGGTCCGCAGAAAAAATCATTGACACCAGCCTGCCCTCCTTAGAGGAACTGTACAGGTCCAGAGCCAAGAAGAGGGCAGGCAATATCTCTGTGGACCGCTCACACCCCGCCCACAAACTGTTTCAATTCCTCCCTTCCGGTAGGCGATACAAAGCACTGTTTACCAGAACAACCAGACTCAATAACAGTTTCTTCCCCCTGGCTGTCAAACTATTGAACTCCTAACAACCCCCCTGCTATTGTGTACCCATGAACATTATTACTACATTCTATGTTCTTTACCTTGGATGTTAACACTGAAGTTGTATTGGTATTTTTGCAATCATGATCATTTGCACTACATACTCTTTGGACATTACACTGTTCACAACGTTTAAGTTTACTTGTTCCTGGACCCTTTGAACGCCTTGGCATCCCATAATAGTTGTCTCTATTGTAATTATTTGTTCTTGTAGAAACCATAAACCTTCTTAACCCACTTCAAATCATCATAACCATTAACAACAATAAAGAGTGGCTTGAGTGTAACAGACGTCTCCTATCATTGCTCTGGCCGATTAACTTGGGGAGAATATTTATTGAAATTAGTTGCCTTATACAGTCCTCTGGAGGTCACAAGTTTGCAATATACCAACACCTCTTTTACAAACACTGTGAATTGTATTGTAACCTGCAACATTGTAAATACCATAGTTATTCAGTATATAATGTATACAATCACGATTATATACATCCCATCTAAATATGTATAGTAGTATTATCCTGTTCCCCACTATGTACAGTTATTATAATTATTAATGTAACAGAGAGTGACCGGAATCAAATTCCTAGTGTGGCAAGACATATGGCGAATAAAGTTGATTCTGATTTTGACTAGGAGTAGTTTGTTATCAAGCTGATATGATAACCTTTTTTTTTTTTTTTTTAAATACTCCAACAAGGTGAGATTACCCTGATTGTGCTTTAGGTAGGTCACTGTGAGTAAATCATGTGCAAGTTTTTTTAACTCATTAACTTCCCATGAGTATGTTCTGGACACGCGGGTGAAGAGAGGGGCTGAGCTGTCAATTGACCACCACCTGGTGATGAGTTGGATTAGATAGCGGGGAAGGATGCCAGACAGACCTGGCAGACCTAAACGCGTAGTGAGGGTGTGCTGGGAACGTCTGGCAGAATCTCCCGTTCGTCGAGTCTTCAACTCTCATCTCCGGCAGAGCTTCGCCTGCATCTCGAGGGAGGACCGGGATATTGAGTCCGAATGGGCCGTATTCCGTGCCTCTATTGCTGAGGCAGCCAGTTGTGGTTGCGGCCGCAAGGTGGTCGGTGCCAGTCGTGGTGGCAAGCCCCGAACCCGATGGTGGACACCGGGGGTTAGGGCTGCTGTCAAGCTGAAAAAGGAGTCCTATCGAGCATGGATGGCTTGCGGGACTCCCGAAGCAGCTGACAGGTACCGGCAGGCCAAGCGGCACGCGGCTTCGGCGGTGGTCGAGGCAAAAACTCGGGTGTGGGAGGAGTTCGGTGAGGCTATGGAGCACGACTTTCGGTCGGCCTCGAAGAGGTTCTGGCAAACCGTCCGACACCTCAGAAAGGGGAAGCAGCCCCCAGTTCACACTGTTTACAGTGCGGACGGGGGCTTGCTGACCACGACTGTGGATATAGTTGGTCGGTGGAAGGAATACTTCGAGGCCCTTCTCAATCCCACTGACATGCCTTCCATAGAGGAAGCAGAGTCTGAGGATACGTACGTGGACAGTTCTATCACCGTGGCTGAGGTAATTGGGGTAGTCAAATCACTCCCCAGTGGCAAGGCTCCGGGGGTAGACGAGTTCCGCTCAGAATTTCTCAAGGCTCTGGATGTTGGAGGACTGTGTTGGTTGACACGCCTCTACAACATTGCATGGAAGTCAGGAACAGTACCTCTGGACTGGCAGACCGGGGTGGTGGTCCCCATTTTTAAAAAGGGTGACCGGAGGGTGTGTTCCAACTATAGGGGGATCACACTCCTCAGCCTTCCTGGGAAAGTCTACTCCAGGGTGCTGGAGAGAAGGGTACGACCGTTAGTCGAACCTCGGTTAGAGGAGCTGCAATGTGGTTTTCGTCCCGGTCGCGGAACACTGGACCAGCTCTACACCCTTGCAAGGGTACTCGAGGGTATGTGGGAGTTTGCCCAACCAGTCTACATGTGCTTTGTAGACCTGGAAAAGGCATTCGACCGTGTCCCTCGTGGTGTCCTGTGGGGGGTGCTCCGGGAGTACGGGATTGATGGTCCGCTTCTACGTGCCATTCGGTCCTTGTACAATCGAAGCAGGAGCCTGGTTCGCATTGCCAGCAGTAAGTCGAGCTTGTTTCCGGTGAACGTTGGCCTCCGCCAAGGCTGCCCTTTGTCACCGATTCTGTTCATAATCTTCATGGACAGAATTTCTAGGCGCAGTCAAGGTGTTGAGGGAGTCCAGCTTGGTGACCTTAGGATCTCGTCTCTGCTATTTGCAGACGATGTGGTCCTTATGGCCTCATCAGGCTGTGACCTTCAGCGTTTACTGGAGCGGTTTGCAGCTGAGTGTGAAGCTTCTGGGATGAGACTCAGCACCTCCAAATCCGAGGCCATGGTTCTCAGTCGGAAACGGGTGGACTGTACCCTCCGGGTTGGGAGTGAGGTCTTGCCTCAGGTGGAGGAGTTCAAGTATCTCGGGTTCTTGTTCACGAGTGAGGGAAGGTTGGAGCGTGAGATCGACAGACGGATCGGTGCAGCGTCTGCAGTAATGCGGTCGCTGTACCGGACCGTCGTGGTGAAGAGAGAGCTGAGCCGGAAGGCAAAGCTCTCTGTTTACCGATCGATCTACGTTCCCACCCTCACCTATGGTCATGAGTTATGGGTCATGACCGAAAGAATGAGATCGCGGATACAAGCGGCGGAAATGAGTTTCCTTCGTAGGGTGGCTGGACTCACCCTAAGAGATAGGGTGAGGAGCTCGGCCATCCGGGAGGAGCTCAGAGTAGAGCCGCTGCTCCTTCACATCGAGAGGAGCCAGTTGAGGTGGCTCGGGCATCTAGTCCGGATGCCTCCCGGGCGCCTCCCTGGTGAGGTGTTTCGGGCATGCCCGGTCGGGAGAAGGCCCCCGGGAAGACTTAGGACACGCTGGAGGGACTATGTCTCACAGCTGGCCTGGGAACGCCTTGGTGTCCTCCCGATGGAGCTGGAAGAGGTCGCTGGGGACCGGGAAGTCTGGACTTCCCTACTGAAGCTGCTGCCCCCGCGACCCGGACCCGGATAAGCGGTGGAAAATGGATGGATGGATGGACTTCCCATGAGCTGACCAATGAGCAAACATGGCATCAATGGTGTTGGGACCTCTCACAGTTTCAGAAGAAGACATTTCTGAAAAGCTCCAAATTGCTTTGCAAACAATCCACAATGAAGGAAAAAAACATTGCGCTTCAACACATCAAACTTTGTCTGGACCCCCGGGGCTTGTTCCTATCTTTGATAAGTGCAAATAAGTTTGTCAGAGACTACCCCAAATGCTAAAATGATCAGCGATTTCATCATGTAAATGATGGCGCAGGAAAACCAGGAAGGAAGGAACGTTGAATATTAAGATGGAGGCTTTTGTCAGCTGCTGTACAGCAATGAGGTTGGAGCACAAATCTTTTGACTCTTAGATGCAGGAACCAAGCAAAGACACCCTGACAGGATTGGAACCAAAGTCCATAAAGGCTTGGTAGCTGTCCAACCTTACATGATGCAACACACACACAACGGTGTGCCAACTGACTGTGACAACAATGTTTTTTCTGCTCCGCACATCTGGAATTGATGCAAAAACTCAGTCTTTAGTGGTTTTGTTGGAGCTGAAATCAGAAGCCCTTCATGCTTTCAATGCATTCTTTCACTGCGCTCATGGCTCTCAAGTCTTCAGTCACGTGCAAGCGTGGATACAAACGCTGCTTTACGGTGGTCATACACAAACACACACACGCGTCTTTGAGCCGCTCCGTGTGTCAATCTGCACTGAGGAGCAACAATGTCGGCTGCCAGCGTGTTCCCGCGTCACACTCCAAGGGCAGAAGCGCGACTTGTTAAGAACCTGCACGATGTGGCGTGGCAAGGAAAGGGAGAATGACCAACTAGCCCTAAAAACAAAGTTGTGCTTGTGGAACGGTATGTGACTTTTTGCTGTGGAACTTTCTGTTTGGTACACAGACAGACATTAAAAATGAGGGACAGGATGTGGGCCAGTTGAGCCCAGGCTGTGGCTAGGGGCAGTTATGGCTAGCAATAGCACCAAGGAGAAGCCTCTTCTGTTTGGGAGCAACCTCTGATCAACGGACAAAGATGAGTGGATAAAACAAAACCAGCACGCCGCCAGTACAGTACCTCCAGTACATTACTACAGTAGGATTCCTTGCTTGTAACCTGCGCCCTTGTGACCTCCTAAATAAATTTTTTAACATTATTAGACACCCTAAGCCATGAAATACATAGTCATATATATAGCCTTTACACTCCTATTACCTAACATGGTAGACATAATAAAAGAAAATACTATAACACATATAAGACAGAAATACGACATAATATAGCTTATACAGTATTGACATACATTGTGTTGCTTTTAGCATCCCCCACTTAATTTAATTTTGCCAGAAAAAAAGTCTGGCCACATTTTTGTAAACTATTACATACGGTTTCATATTTAGTCATTTGTCGATTGATTTTTCAGAACTTTACTGGAGGATTCCCTGCTAATTGGTAGTTTTTGACGTTTCATTGTAAGAATCATCGCAGCTGTTGATGCAAAAGCCGCCTCCACGTTGCTGAATATTGTCCTCTTGAGTCCTGCTCCCCATTGCAGCCGTGAGACAAACATTAGTAGCATTATGCCGGTTGAAGCAAGTAGAAGAACAGAACAGAACCGCCTGCGTCGGATGTGTTGAAACTTGAAAGAAGTCACTACGGTATGTTACTAAAAGATTCTACCTGATCCAAATGTTTACAACACAACGTCAGACCCCACCTAAAGATGAAGATCATGGGTATGCGTGGCCAGTGCAGACATCCCCAATTTGAACAAATCAAAAGTCAAAAATCCGCTTGGTGGTTGCATTTCTACATGAAAACCTACACTCTTCCTTTTGTGAGCAAGCAGGCTGTTTGTTTATGTACCAAAAACGGTACTAAGGAAGAAAAACGGAAGGAAGCGGAACAGCACAAAAAAGTTCAAACCTTAGTCTTTCAATTCATGGCATGAGTCCAATTGCTCAAACGGCCAGCATGAGGGGAAACAGGAGCGGACCTTAAGAGGATCCTAGAGGAAAGACTACCCAGGGCCCCTGGAGTGAGTGGAGATAAGCCGAGCTGCTATGAAGCATCACCTTGGTTGCTCCGCTGTGAAAAACTGCAGTTTCTTTGGATATGTGTACTAGGGACATCAATCTCTTTGTGATAGACGATACAGTGGAACCTCAAGATACAAAATTAATTCGTTCCAGAGGTGCTTTGGTGTCTTGGAATTTTTGTATTAAGAGACAAAATTTATCATATAAACGGCGTCGATCATTCCAGCCCTCTCAAAAACAACCGTATAAAATGTTAATATTGTACCCACCCCAAAGAAATATGTTCATTAATGACAACATAATCATTTACATGTGCATGAATGTTAAAAACACAATGAAAAAACAGTAAAATCACTGAAAAATAATAATAAATGTTGAAACCTAACCTTTTAGGTCAAGCGAGGGGAGCTTAAGGGCGGAGGAGGAGGGAACGGAGTTTTGACAGATGGCAGAAATCATATATAGCCATACGTAGTGTAACTGCATTAAAACAAAAATGTACTACATTAGATGCTAAACGTAACACTTTTTTTTTCTTTTTAACTTTTAACAATGGACGGGAGCTTTTCGGTACGTTGAACAAAGGGACACTGTGATTGGCCATCATTAGGAGGAAGAGGATGGATGATAACTGAGATAACCAATGGGAGGGCAGCTTCTTCTTCGTGGGTTTTACGACGGTTAGGATCCATTACTTTGGTGCATTACCGCGCCAGGGGAGTCCAGCTTGTATGGTGGAGCAGTACATTCAAAATTCAAAACTTATATTGTACTTCAGGAGGCACAGATCGACCCGCACCCCTCTTCACATAAACGGTGCACACGTGGAAGCTGTCTCCACCTTTAAGTTCCTGGGCACACACATCTCTGCTGACCACCGCTGTACCCCGAACATCAACGCCCTGGTGAAGAAGGCTCAGCAGCAGCTTCACTTCCTGCGTATCCTTAGGAAGAACAACCTGGATCAGAAGCTGCTGCTGGCCTACAACAGCATCGTCGGTGGAGAGTGTACTCACGTACTGCCTGAGTGTATGGTATGCTGGCTCCACAGCAGAGTGCAAGAACGCAGTGCTGAGGGTTATAAAAACTGCCCAGAAGATCATCAGCTGCCCTCTGCCCACCCTGGAACACCAGTCCATATCCTGCTGTCTCAGGAGAATAAAAGCCATCACAGGAGAGCCCACACACCTCGCTCACTCTCTGTTCAACCTGTAGCCCTCTGGGAGACTCTACAGGTCAATCAGGCCCCACACTAGCAGAGTGACAAACAGCTGCTTCCCCTGGACTAGCCGCACTGCAAACACTAACTGGGGTCATACACACACACACACACACACTCAGATGGCACCAAGTAGCTCTTTTTTTTTACTGCACACTAAACTAACTTTTAACATTGTATGTTCAAAAACCTGTTCTCCTACTCTCCTTGTAAATTGCATTAGAAATCTTGGTCTTTTAGCTTTATTCTACTGGTGTTTATTTATTTATGTATCTGCTAGTACTATTGTTGTTGTTTTTTTCACTTCTTACTATTATGTGGTGCAGAGTGTTTTTTAGAGTACAATTTTGTTGTAACTATCGTGCAATGACAAAAAAGACTATTCTATTCTCTTCTAAATTCTGGACGGCACTTTCCATTTTCATTACCAGATTTGGAATATTTTTTTGTTAAATGTAACGGAGATATCTTTTATATACTGTATCTTTTGAAAAACACAACGATTTGATGCAGTGTCCAAACGATACAATTCAATTCTACGGTTAATGTAGTTGCTGTAATTGCTTCTCTCGCGATATCCAGTGCATGTCTCCGCAATCGTTTCATCTAAAGATTTATGGCTGATTTGTACGATACCGGAGTATTCTTTCAGTGCATCTGATTCGTCTGCTCCTCATACTGAATAGCATCTATCAATAATGAAAATTATATATATACCCAGTTTATAATTTCACTGATTGTACCAGTCCAGAGTTTCACACATTGTTCGTATGTGGACATTTGTGACACACAGAAATGTGCAGCTTTCCAAATGTTATGGTTGCCATAACAAGGAATAACTTCAAGGAATTCTTATTTGTGAATTTATTACAAATAATCTGTCTTCTTTTAGAACTCGTTATTTGACTAGACTATTGCTTGTGATTTTTTTTAATTACATTTCTTGGGGAAAATGCTTGATATAAATATGGCAGCTAATATTGCATTCTGCAGTATGGTCATCCCGTGTTTATTGCAATTAATTGCTTCCAGACTTGGCCGTGGTAAGTGACTTTCTGCCAAGTAGGATGTTTATTTATAAATTGAGTATTTTTGTAATTAAAGCATAGCAAACATTATTACAAACTTATAAATATGCTTTTTTATATTATTGGAGCTCTTTCGAGATGAAATAACATCCCTATTACACTCCCCACCTTTACACTCCTGTTCCCCAATATAGTTAGTAGAGATAATAAAACATAAATAAAACACTTAAGACATACAGACTCATACATGTTAGCGTTGGGACACGTCTTTCTTGTTTCTCTGGGTTTACTCTCTGTTCTGTACAGTATTTGCTGCGATGGCTATTGTCTCATCAATGTAACATTACTGACACCTAGTGACCAGTGAAGAATACTTCATATAATCACAATGGCTTTGATAGTGTCTTCTGAATGCCTTATGTTTGTATTTTACTTCATTTAGCTATTTGTATGCTTGGAAATGTTTTATTTGGGCAAAAAAATATGTACAATTTGCTTAAATATGCTTATTTTTTTATTCATAATAGGCTGTGGTCAACCACGGTGTTCATTCAGACGTGATGTTAAGTTTGATGAAGTATCAGTATCGGTACTAGACCATAGTGTAATATCAGCTATGGGTAATCTCTAATCGTCCTATAGAAATCCGGGACGACATAAACTTAGCTTTGAGATAAAGCACCTTACAGCCACGTTATAAAAAGCAGAACGTTTATCTCTGTCTTCTTTGGCGAGCACAAAACATGCAGATCCCTGCCAGATAATGAGCCCTGACAGAATGTTCGTGACCACCGATGAGAGGCCGATCCCACCAGCTGAGAGGGGAGCGGAGAGGGGAAAAGTTCTTGACGTGACCTTTCATACCTCATCAGCTTGTTGAGTTTGTTTCCACGCCAATTGCGTCGAAGCAGAGCGCGTCAGAGTTCTGCAGGAAATGTGACAGTTAGCATGTGCCGCCTCGACAAAGCCAGTCTGTCTTTCTTTCCCGCAAGCAAGTCTGAAAGAACATCACAGGAAAGACATCACCTGGCCTGTAGTGGCTTGACCTGCTGCCCGACCTCCCCTTTATGGTCAAAGCCAACCCATAAATCCTGGAACTCATTTTTTCAGCTAATGATTCTCCTCGGGGTGCGAGGGAAAGAGTCAGGCATAGACCCTCATGCTCCGACCCCTGGATGGGGGTCGTTAGGCCCTGCCTGGTGCGTGAGCGAGGTCAAGGCAGTGTCACCCTCGTCAACAACTATGACATGCTAACATGACCTCTCACCTTTGGCGGTCATGAGCGGAGGTACACCAAATACCAGGATACATGCAGACTTTATCGCAATCATTAAGAATAATTCACCCTCACGCCGTGATTCAAGTTGTCCCTTAGACTAGAGCTGTCCTATCTAGTCTTTGGGCATGAACTGATGAAGCCTGCTCATTTAGAAGACAAGGACAACCTGAACAGTCCTGTTACGATGCGTTCAATGCCCCGAGAATACATCGACATGGAGATTATTAATCAGCAATCTGCCACAACAAACCAGAAAATGGAAGAAACTGTGAAACATAAAGACCGCAAAGACGGCGAGCTCGGAATCAAACAAATAAAATGGCAATGTTGTAAACCAGGGGTGTCCAAAATGCAGCCCAGGGGCCATTTGCGGGCTGTGACTGTTTTTTTCCCGGCTCGGCACACATTGTAAAAATATGACAAAATAACAGCTAGAATGGAAAAATCTGCAGTACTTTTACACAAATGAAGTCAAAATAAAGAGAAAAAGTTGTAACATGGGCAGCACGGTGGATGACTGGGTAGCATGTTGGCCTCACAGTCAGGAGGTTCAGGGTTTGGATCTCTGCTGGGCATCTCTGTGTGGAGTTTCCATGTTCTCCCCGCCCGCGCGTGGATTTTCTCCGGGTTCTCCGGTTTCCTTCCACATTCCAAAAACATGCATGTTAGCTTAATTGGCGACTTTAAATTGTCCATAGGTATGAATGTGAGTGTGAATGGTTGTATGTCTGCCCTGCGATTGATTGGCGATCAGTCCAGGGTGCACCCTGCCTACCGCCCAAAATCAGCTGGGATAGACTCCAGCAAACCTGCGACCCTAATGAGGGTCATGACAGAAATGACAGATGACAGAAAATACTGGCAAACAGAGGAATACAGGCATAATTATGAGATAAAAATGTAACATTTAAATTGTTGGAAAATCTAAAGAACAACCTATGACAAAATGTCAAAAATAAGATGTAATATTACAAGTCTAATAAATAAAGTCAAAATATTATAGAAATACTATTCCATTTCATTTTCTTCTGCTTATCCGGGTCACGGTCGCGGGGGCAGCAGTCTCAGTAGGGGAGTCCAGACTTCCTGGTCTCCAGCGACCTCTTCTAGCTCCACCGGGAGGACACCAAGGTGTTCCCAGGCAAGCTGTGAGACATAGTATCTTCAGCGTGTCCTAGGTCTTCCCCGGGGCCTTCTCCCGGCTGGGCATGCCCGAAACACCTCACCAGGGAGGCACCCAGGAGGCATCCGGACTAGATGCTCGAGCCACCTCTACTGCATTCAGCCGCAAACTGCTCCAGTAAATGCTGAAGGGAACAGCCTGATGAGGCCATAAGGACCACATCGTCTGCAAATAGCAGAGACGATTAAAGGAGTAATTCCAATAATTATGACAATAAGAAAGTTTAAATAGTTGGAAAATATAAAAAAACAACAGCCGAAAAAAAAACTTGTGTAATTTTATGAGAATAAAGTCAAAATATTAAGAGAAAAAAGTCATATTCTAAGAAAAAAAGACATCAACACCATCGACACCTGCATCCCACTGTATGGCAGGAACAGCACCACTCACGTCAACATCGTTAAATTCACTAACAGGAAATACAAAATTGCATTGCTGAAGCAGGGAAGTAAGCTGAAAGGAACAAATGTCTATATGAATGACAAAGCGCAACGCTGGAATTGCCAAGAAAGCATGTGACCTGAGGAAGCAGGGGAAGATCCAAGGCACATGGAGCGTCAACGGCAAAATTTTCTTCAAGCTAAAAGGAGGACCAGAAGCGAGAGTGCTTGCTATCAAAGATTTAAAGGACTTGGAAAAATACTAAAGACCACATCAAAACAACAACATGGAAAAGGAAAACAACTCAAAAATAAGACCAACACAGAGGGAAGTATTAGATTCATTATTATTTGGATATTCCATTAGCAAGACACAAGAAACTGATCAACCAGATGCACTTGAACTAGGAACCCATCAAAATAAAACAAAAGACACTCATAGCACAACACTACAGCTCACTGGACAAGAAGATCTTCAACTGGACACCTTTAGTTTCACAGACCACAAACATCTGGATCTGTAAAAAGACATAGACCCGGACATAAAACTTTTTTTCATTCATTCATTCATTTTCTTTACCGCTTATACTCATTAGGGTCACGGGGGTGTTGGAGCCTATCCCAGCTGACTTTGGGCGAGAGGCGGCGTACACCCTAGACTGGTCACCAGTCAATCGCAGGGCACATATAGACAGACAAACATTCACACTCACATTCATACCGATGGACAATTTAGTGTCGCCAATTAACCTAACATGCATGTTTTTTAAATGTGGGAGGAAACCGGAGTACCCGGAGAAAACCCACACACGCACGGGGAGAAAATGCAAACTCACACAGAGACACAGAGATGCCCAACCGAGATTCGAACCCTGAACCTCCTGACTGTGAGGCCAACGTGCTACCCAGTCAGTCACCGTGCGGCCCCAAACTTTTTTTTTTACATCAAAAATGACTGGCACTATTACACGGAGGAAGAATGCAACGATAATCTAAACACAGGTAATAAATTATATTAACAACATAAGAAAGGCAGAAGCATGTATGCTAATCATAACAACATCAGGCAATACTTGAATCAATTCAAAGAGCCCTTCGAAGTAATTGCAATCTCAGAAACTTGGATAGATGCTGACAAGGATATGGATTTCGAACTGGAAGGTTTCGAAATTAACTGCATCAACAGAAACAACAAAAGTAGAGGAGGAGTGGCTGTGTACGTGGACAAACATCTGAACTACAAAATGGTAGAGAGCATGTCATTTGCTGTTGACAGCATTTTAGAATGTATAACAATTGAAATCTGTTCAGAAAAAGCTGTCTGTATCGAACACCTAAGTCAAGCATGGAAATATTTGAGGACTGGATCAAGGCAACTTTCTTAAACATCAATCAACCAAAAAATCATCTTTGTTTGTGGAGACTTCAACATTGATTTTCTGAATCCAAACAAGCAAAGTAGAACAGATGACTTTTTTGATACAATGCACAGCCTGAGTTTATTCCCAAAAATCACAAGACCAAGCAGAAAAACAGACCACAGTGCCACATTAATTGATAACATATTCACTAATGATTTTGATAATGATAATACTAGTGGCCTTTTAATCAATCAGTGACCATCTTTCAGTGTTTACAATTTACAACAAAAACTACAAAAATGGAAAGATGGAGGACAAAAGAAGCTGCAAAAGACTACACACAGAGGACGGCATCAATGCTTTCAAAAGAGATCTGGACGAACAAAGATGGGAGAGTGTGTACAGTGGAAGCAATGTGGATGAAGCATATGAACACTTTCTAATGACTTACCATAAGCACCATAAGTACCATAAGCACCATAAGTACCATAAGCACTGTCCATTGAGAGAAATGTCTAACAAGCAAAAGAAGAATAATCAGCCATTGGTGACAAAAGGTCTGCAAAATGCCTCTAAGCAGAAAAATTCATTATATAAAAAAATTATATTTCAACAAACAAAGGTTGCCAAAATAACATATAAAACATATAAAAACAAGTTAATAAATATTTTGAGAATGTGCAAGAAAGAATATCATAAACAAATACTAGTTAGGAATAAAAACAACATTAAAGCAGAGGGATTTTGATATTCATGGATTTAACAAAAGCTTTTCATACAATCAATCACAACATCCTAACTACAAAATCGGAAAGGTATGGAATCAGGGTGTTAGTTCTGAACTGGGGTAAAAGCCACCTTGCAAACAGGAAACAATATGTGAAGCTAGAAGAATATACATCTACAAATTTAGAGATATTATGTGGCGTACCACAAGGGTCAATTTTGGGACCAAAATTATTTAACCTATACATTAACGACATCTGCAAAGTGACAAAACACCTAAAGCTAGCACAAGTTGCAGATAATACCACCGCTTTTTGCTCTGAAGAAAACACACAAGAGCTAATAAGAAAAGTTTCAGAACAGATCAAAAACATACAACATAAAGTAGCAAGAAATACCTCAATACTGAATGAAATAAAATTTGTCCTGGATCAAATATCACTCCAAACTCTCTATTGGTCTCTGGTGTTACCATATCTAACTTATTGTGTGGAGATATGGGGAAATAAGGGTCAGGATCCATGCCGACGGCAAAACGCTGCAGTGCCGGTCCCCTGAGGAAGTTCAGGTGTTTCTCAATGATGTTAAGATGAAGTCCACTTAGCGGAACTGAACTTTGGTCCCTATGGCTCCCCAGATTCCGATATTAACTTTTTTCCCTATGTCCGATGAACTGCACGTGAAGTTCTGTTTTGCTTTGCACCTCGGTTTGCCGTGAACTACTGCCCTCTATGTACAAGGTGATGTCATGACGCATTGTTGTGGAACTTTGAGACATTTTTCTTAGATAAGTGCCTTGATACATTTTGGTATGGACTCAGGGTAATTTTTGTTTTTTAGGCTGCCGTGTACTTAACTTGCAAACTGCAGACTGAGATTTGCTTTTGTTATTACAATGACTTTTCTTGAATCTTTTTTACTTTTGTGTTTTTGAGTTGTGTGTTTGTGTGTGTATGTTGATGTGTGTCTGAATGTCTGTTGCTCTCTTGCCTGCTATTCCCAAAATCCTTTGCAATTATTTTTTCCTTTAAATTTAAATGGATAAAGGTCTTTATGTAATTCATTTAAATATTAGAAGCCTCTTCCCTAAAATTGATCTTTTGAGAACCTGGTTCAGTTATAATAGTCCTAAAATAATAACATTGTCTGAAACATGGCTCACTAAGAGCATCGCAGACGCTGATACTAAACTTGATAACTATATTTTATATATATCAGATAGAGGCTCTAAAGGTGGTGGGGTTGCTATCTACGTTTCTACACAACCCAAGTAATTATTCCAAATGAGAAACCTTTACATTTTGAGGACTTGTTTGTTAAGATCACTTTTTATTTAAAAAAAAAGTTAATTATTGGAAATATTTATAGGCCTCCTACAGTCCGTACAGCTGAATCTGTAAAAAACATTATTTCTACTCTTTCTTCACAAGGAAGTTTTAAAGAATTTATCCAGTTGGGGAACTTCAATTTGAACTGGAAGGACCCTCCCTCTTTAATCGAACGTAAAATGCTCAGTAGTGCTAATTTGACTCAACTCATTAACGAACCAACCCGAGTCGCTCAAAACACGCAATCTCTTCTCGACTTGATTCTAGTCTCCCACCCCAATAGAATAAGTTAATCAGACTGTTTCAGGGACCACTCTATTGTCTACTGCATCTGGTATATTTTTACACCTTGCCTCCCACCTAAACTCATTAGGGTGAGAGATACAAAATTTTTAAATTATGATCTGTTTAACCATGACTTGCAGCGGATCAATTGGCATAGACTAGGGCTTATTCCATTCATAGACCTTTCATGGGACTTTTTTCATTCAGAGTTCTTAAGAGGTTTGGATGAACATACTCCTTGGACATCTATGAAGGTGAAAGGAAACCATTTACCCTGGGTGAACGGTGGGCTTATTAGTCTGTATAAATATAGAGATCGAGCCTGGGACAGATATAGACACTCTAAGCTTGCAGATGACTGGGAGGAATACAAACCTTTAAGAAACTATTGTATAACACAAACAAGAAATGCTAAGGCTAATTATTACAGAAACAGTTTGTAAAATAATATTAACAATCCTAAATACTTTTGGAAGCAAATTGATTCTTTCCTTGGTAAATCTGGGAGTAAAAACATTAATATGACTATCAAATATGACATTTCTAATGATCTTGCTATGATTTCTAATGCTTTTAGTTTGCACTTATCCCAGTCACCTCAGATCCAGTCTCCGATGTCACATCCCTGCTCCAAGCTCCAAGGGTGTAGAGCTGGTCCAGTGTTCCGTGACCAGGACAAAAACCTCATCGCACATCCTGTAACCGAGGTTTGACTAACAGTTGTACCCTTCTCTTCAACACCCTGGAATAGACTTTCCTGGGAAGGCTGAAGAGTGTAACCCCCATATAAATGGAACACACCCTTCGGTCACCATTTTTAAAAATGGGGACCACCACCCCGGTATGCCAGTCCAGAGGTACTGTTCCCGACTTCCATGCAATGTTGAAGAGGCGTGTCAACCAAGGCAGTCCCCCAACATCCAGAGCCTTGAGAAATTCAAGGCGAAACTCGTCCACCCGCGGAAGCCTTGCCCCTGGGGAGTGTTTTAACTACCCCAGATACCTCAGCCACGATAGAACTGTCCGCGTATGTGTCCTCAGACTCTGCTTCCTCTACAGAAGGTATGTCAGTGGGATTGAGAAAGGCCTCAAAGTATTTCTTCCACCGACCGACTATATCCTCAGAAGAGGTCAGCAAACCCCGTCCACTCTGTAAACAGTGTGAAATAGGGATCGCTTCCCCTTTCTGGGGTGTCGGCCGGTTTGCCAGAACCTCTTTGAGGCCGACTGAAAGTCGTGCTCCATAGCCTCACCGAACTCCTATTACACCTGGGTTTTTGCCTTGATAACCACAGAAGCCGCGTGCTGCTTGGCCTGTCAGTTGCTTCAGGAGTCCCAAAAGCCATGCTTGATAAAACTCCTTCTTCAGCTTGACGGCAGCCCTGACCCCTGGTATCCATCATCGGGTTCGGGTCTTGCCGCCGCGGCTGGCACCGACCACCTTGCAGCCGCAACTACAACTAGCTGCCTCAGCGATGGAGGCATGGAATACGGCCCATTCGGACTCAATATACCAGTCCTCCAGGATGCAGGCGAAGCTCTACCAGAGACGAGAGTTGAAGACTCGACAAACAGGAGGCTCTGCCAGACATTCCCAGCACACCCTCACTACACGTTTGGGTCTACCCCGATAGTCCAGTGTCCTCCCCCGCCTAAACCAACTGATCACCAGGTGGTGATCAGTTGACCGCTCAGCCCCTCTCTTTACCCGCGTGACCACAAAATGCGTATCTAATGATACAACTACAAAGCCGATCATCTACCTGCGACCTAGGGTGTCCTGGTGCCAAGTGCACTTATGGACATCCTTATGTTTGAACATGGTGTTTGTTATGGACAAACTGTGGTTCTCACAGAAGTCCATCAACAACACACCACACAGGTTCAGATCAGGGAAGCCGTTCCTCCCAACCACGCCCCTTCAAGTCACACTGTCATTGCACACATGGGCGTTGAAGTTTCCCAGTAGAACTATGGAGTCACCAGCATGGGTGCTCTCCAGAACCCCTCTGATAGGCTCCAAGAAGACTGGGTACCCTGAACTGCTGTTCGGTGCGTACGCACAAACACTAGTCAGACCCTTTCCCCGGCCCGAAGGCGCAGAGAAATAACCCTTTCGTTCACCGGGGATGATACCAACACAGAGGCACCAAGCTAAGGGGCTATTAATATGCCCACGCCAGCTCACCGCCTCGCCCCTGCAGCAACTCCAGAGTACAACATGGTTAAGTCCCTCTCAAGAAATTTAGTTCCAGAACCCAACTGTGGGTCGAGGTGAGTCCGACTATATCTAGTCGGAATGTCTCAACCTCCTCCACGAGCTCAGGCTCTTTACCTACCCGAGAAGTAACATTCCATGTCCCAAAAACCAGATTTGGTCGCCGAAGATCAGGTTGCCCGGCCCCCCGCCCTTGACCACCAGCCAAATCGCATAGCAACAAACCCTTTATGCTTGCCCCTGCAGGTGGTGGGTCTGCAGGGGGGAGATCCCTTGTGGGTTCTTCGGGCTGAGCCCGGCCGGGCCCCAGAAATAATAAAATCCTAATTATGAAATTAAAATTTACCAGAAGAATGTTTAAATAGAAACTGTTACTAAAGAAACAAAAAAAACATCTTTGGACACCCTTGTCATAAACAAAAGAAAAATGTGCACTGCCTAGTTAGTAAACAAAGCACACAGCTGCAAGTCACACAGTAGCCCAAATATTCCCAGTTGATCTGAGCCAACTTTGCTGGCAGACCAGTCCTCCTCCGTCCCTCCTTGTCCCACTCGCTCACTCGCTAGCAGAGGCTTGGCATTACAGCAGAGGCTTGGCGGGCTGACAAGCGGCAGGAGAAGTGTCAGCGCTGGCAGGTTCGCTCAGCTAAATCCTCTCACTGTGTCAGTATGCCACCACGGCACGGCGGACGTCATCTACGGGCGGGATGCAGAGGCAGAGGAGGAGACACATGACGGAGACACAGCAGAGCTGCCATAATAAGAGGAAGTTTATTTATTAGCAAACCACACATGTTCGAGGAAATCCGCCATGAAAGTTTCCATTTTCACATGTGGTTTCCACGCCGTCACAAACCACAAAGTCCAGCAACAATTGCAGTTACATTTAAATATTATTTGTATTAATTTACTTACTTCACACGAATAAAATTATTCATCTCTTTTTTCTCCAACATCTTATTTCACTATTTCACTTTATCTTATTTCACTTTATTTCATTTTTTTGTCAGTAAACAATGTGGGTAGCACATTAGCCTCACAGTCAAGAGGTTCAGGGTTTGAATCTCCGTTGGGCATCTCTGTGTGGAGTTTGCATGTTATCTTCGTGCGTGTGTGGGTTTTCTCCGGGTACTCCGGTTTCCTCCCACATTCCAAAAACATGCATGTTAGGTTAATTTGCAACTCTAAATTGTCCATCGGTGTGAATGATTGTATGTCTTTGTTTGTCTATATGTGCCCTTCGATTGACTGGCGACCAGTCCAGGGTGTACCCCGCCTCTCCCCCAAAGTCAGCTGGGATAGGCTCCAGCATACCCGCGACCCTAATGAGGATAAGCGGCATAGTTATTGAATGAATGAACCCCTCACTTTTCTCACCCAATGCACAATTTTTTACTCAACAACAATTACTGGTTCGATCCTCAGTCCTCACGTAATCATTCGTTCTCGTTTCTACATTAGAAAGTCGGACCTTTCCATCATCAAAATGTTCCGCATTCAGGACAGGTAGGCTATCTATCAGGACTTGCATATTTACTTTTTTTAAATTCATAATGAATGGACAATTGAAACGTCGCCCCCTATAGGTTACATTAACATTTACATGTTACATAGCTGTTACATTTAACGCTACACTGAACATTCTGCTCATTCTGCGCACGGGAGTGAGGCTTACGCCTGTGAGTGGCCATCTCCTGGCATGGCGGTTTGCTGGTTCGATCATCTGCCAGTGGATAAATTTCAACTCAATTCTAGGATATTTCAACAGTCTACATTTCAGGGTGAGCACGCACATATAAAAGTATCTGCAATGTATCCCACCTGACATCATAACTGTGGATTGTAACATGAATCATTCAATGTAAACTCTATGCATGTACGAAATAAATGAAACCATAACATATATGACTCACTGGTACCGGCTGTTGGAGCCTTAACTGTCAGTCCCTTCTGGGGGCCCACAATCGCTCACTGGGGGTTGGCATGCATGGGGGGGTCTTTGGGGCTGGGTGACAGACGTGCAGCGAGGGAGCCCGCCCCGCTCTAACAGCAGCCTGGAGTTAATTTAGGATTCTTGAACAGCAGCCAACATTCCTGGAGGAACGTTATAAGCGGAGGAGCTTGCAAGTGGGATGGAACATATATATGGAATTACTGTGGGGGGGGGGGGACATACTGGTTGCCATGGTGAAACAAGACTGTGTGTGTGTGTGTGCATGTGTTTGTATGTGTGTGTGTGTTTTGAAAGTTGGGTGTGCAGGGTTCTGTGTGCAGGGAGCCGAGCAGAAATGTGTTTGTGTGTGTGTGCGTGTGTGTGTGTGTGCGTGTGTGTGTTTGTGATAGGGGGGAATTACAGTAAAGGGGGGTTAGGAGAGCAAGTCAGGGCCAAGTGTGACAGCCAGCAGGTGAAGCTGAGGAAACGAAGAGCGGGGAAAAACAAGAATAACGACCTGGCATATGGACGCTAAATCAGAGAGGGTCGTGAACAGTGGCTGCACCGCGTAAATCACGTCTAAAGACGTCACCGATTCATTCCAGGAAGTTGCGTTGTGTGGACTTTCAGCTTTTCCTGCTTGTATGTGTGTATGTGTGTTTGCTATTGTGTACACAAGCGTCTGGGTTACAAGGCAGATGCACAACAAGGCCTTGGCGCACTGCCATTAAAGTGGGCGGGGCCAGAGCACGGGATTTAGACTCACGTTTGTCTCCTTGCCAGCTAGACCTCAACCAGTCCACATGTGTGCACACTGACACGGTTCTCTTTTAGCGAATGTGTATTTTTAGGAAGGTGTTAGCATGTCCACGAGAATTTGAAATACTTATAAATAAAACAATTAAGTAATACACGTATCCATAAAAGCCATACGACAGAGTATTAGGGCAAAATTATTTAAAAAATCTAAGATTTTGATTCATTTATAACGAGAAAGCAAAACAGAGCAGTTGGGTTAGCATCACCTCACCTGTACTCTTTAGTACCCCGCCCCTCCACATAAGGTCCCCCGTTTCGAGCTGTTACAGGCAAAGCCTGTATAGTCAAGTTACGACTTTTATTCCCGTAAAGTTACAACATTACTCCATAGTATTACAAGTTATTTCTCGTAAGTTATTGTCAAAATCTGATGATTTTAATTGTAACAGGCATTGCCTGAGACAGCTATAAAAACAAGGGGCTTGTGTGACCTTTGGCTTTCAGCAAGATACTTGTTTGTTGTCAGCATTTTTTTAACCCGAGGACTATGTTGAATTTACCATCTCAAAGGAGAGCAGAGCCATCCCAATGACAGCAGACATTGTAAGTGACTGTTTTCATTACACTGTCATTTTTTTAAGTTGTTGTTGCCGCATATAGTTCCTATACATAGGGCTATTTGACCTGACCGCACCCAGCAAAGAAGTTGTAGTAATGTTTAAAATAATCAAAATACTGTATATATTACATGTCATCATGAATGAAAGGTTTTTAGAGGGTGTGTCCCATGACGTGCATTGTTAGCTCCCTCATGCTAACTACTTTTCTCTTTTTGGAAGGCCGAGAAAAGGGAAATAAGTATGCGTTCATGTTGCACATAAAGAGTGTGGATGATGGGCAAAATTCCAGAAAATCTTTTGTGTTGAAACACTTTCATTTGTTAGTTCAGGATCGTGGGTTATCGGCTTTACTGAGAAAGACTCAGACACACAGGTAAGTGTAAAATACAGCGTCTTTATTCTACCCCTTACACTGAGTTACAAACAAGCAAAGGTTGATTATGCACAAAACAGCATCAATATTTCAGCTCTTACCGTGATGCGCTGGGTTGGAGAGCCTACAACCCCGGCAGAGTGTGCAAGCTGGTTGATGCACACTCTGCCGGAGTTTTAGGCTCTCCAACCCAGCCCGTCACGGTAAGAGCTGAGATTTTTGTACATAATCAACCTTTGCTTGTTTAGTTCACGATCCTGAACTAACAAATAAAAATGTTTCAACACAGCTTTCCTTAAAGTTTAGAAGAAATACATTTGAGGCTAACTGGTTAGCTGGCTAGCGTGTTAGGTGCCTAGCTTGCTAGGCACCGGCCATCTCGAGTCCCTGCAGCATAACAGTTGTAAAAAAATGAATAATAGTGTAGAGGTGGCTATACATGTGTTGCATGTTGACAGAGTATAATTGAGAAGTACCGTCCCAGGAAGCTGCAAGCTACCGTGCTCGGCCCAAAGACAATAGAAGCCTAAAGCAACTGTCTGTTGCTATTATCTTGCACGTCCATGTCTCTTTCAACACGTTGGAACGGATGATTGATGGTTTGTGCGTGAAGTCCCCCCCCCCAAAAGCAAAGAAAAAACAAGCCGGCCTCTCTTCCGAGCATGCCTGCTGTGCTTCACCAGCATCAGTTGTTCTGGTTGTGTCGTGCAAAGCCCGGCATGACACAATTTTGCCTCTGGCTCAGTCTTCCAACAGCGAGCGGCCTGTAGAGTCCATTTCAAACCGAGGCTGGCTGCCGCCGCCGCCGCTTTTTTTCCTCCCTGCTATTTATAGCAGCTCCACTGCAGCGGTACAGTATGTTCCACACAACACAGGACTCTCCTGACCACACACCGCAGCGAGCCTCTCCAACACAGAAACACACTCCGTACTTGCGCGGACGTGCTCCTGCGCAAGTGCCCGTCGAGAACACTGCGGGCACTGTCAGCATTTTTCAGCCTCTCTGCAAAACTGAGCACCCCCGTCCCCTTCAATCATGTCCAAACACACATGCAAATCACTAGCAGGAGCTCAAAGGTCAAGGCCTCCCAAGTACTGTAACTTAGCTATTAAAGCTGAATGAGGAGAAGACGCGCAAATGAAGAGGTTTAAGGACACAGGCACAGAAAGCTTTCACCTTGACAAACACACGCATCGGGGAGGAGTGGCCAGGTCAGCTTTTAAATGCAATGTACCCCCTACAATTATACAGTATTAGCCCCCTAAAGTGCCCCCAAACACCCAACGACAAGGTAATGTAATTGGATTGGTTTCATCCAAAAGGTCTTCAGGTTACAAACAAGTTCTGTTTCAAGACTGTGAAGGACGTCAAAATCTATACCAACATTATCCCAAATGATATTAGGGCTGCCAATTGACTAAAAGATTGTATCCCGATTAATCCCAATTTGTCCAAAGTTAACTCATAATAAATCGCATTTATTTGCAGGTACTTTACACTATTTGTAAATATGCTAAAATTGTTTATCTCATCTTGACTTTATTACATAACTGTCTTTATTTGTTTGATTACACCTATATATCTATCTATAAAAAATAATAGATAGACAATATAATTATTTATATTGAATTGCATTTTTTAAATTTTAAATCTTTGTCTCTTTCTTTTACAATCAAGCTACTGTAACCAAGCAACTTCACTTGTGGTTTAATAAATTCTGTCTAAGTAAGTAATACGCAGGGATGTAAAATCTCTACATTATATTTTATGTAAAAGGACGTCAATACTGGAAATATGGACTATTCTTTTATTTAAAAAAATAATATACAGTTAGAAATCCCCAATTTTTTTCATGTCTGATGCAAGCGGCCATATGTCTAACCGTTTGACGGTCCTTGAATGCACCTTCGTTCTCACACTGCAGGACTACTGTACTGTATTTCAACCCTTTTCCTTCACCTCATAATTAGTCCCAAACACTGCGTGGGAATGCATAAAATTAAGATTTGATGACCTTATTGAGTGCTAATGTGCATATTTGTGATGCACAACTTTTCTGAAAAACAAACTTTAGGTGGATGGTGGTTCTTTTTTAATGGGATTTGTTTAATATTTCAACTCTATACTAAAATTACCAAATTTTTCCTCAAATACAACTTTTTTCTTTTAATGTTTTGACTTTATTCTAATAATATTACAGCTTTTTTTATTTCTGCGTTCTTTCTGCATCATATTTTGACTTTGTTGTCATAACATTACCGTACAACTTTTTTTTATTATTCTCATAAAGTTATAAATTTTTCTTCTTAGATTACAACTTTTTTGTCTGAATATTTGCAGTTTAAAATTAATGCTGAATTTTAAATGTTTGGCATGATTTTTTTTCCTGCCACGGGCCCCAAGTGGCCCGTGACTGCACTTTGGAACCCTGTGTTATTCCCTTTTATTGACCTTTTAAAATCCTGTCCCAAGCTAGCCTGGAAGGATAACCTCCTCTTCTCCACCCACATCTCTTTGTAACAGCGCACAGAATCCATGACCCCTTCAGCATCCATTAGCACTCAATTATCTTGAATAAGCCAATACTGATGGGTGTGTCTCCTCCCACTGAGCTTTTAATGATGCTCCTTTTCACTTCCATGGTGATGGCTTTCCCTTTCCTTGGTGCACTGCGCCTCGTAAACATAAGGGAGTGTAAAAAGTGAACTAATAAGCAATGTTATTATTCTTCCGTATGGCCAGAAAAAAAATCTACTTAGCATTCACAAGGCCAAATTTATTTCAAGAACTTTCTCGATCAAATCTAAGCAGCATATTTTTTTAGTACAAGCTGACACAGGAAGTCCACTTCCGGCAGTGATTTGCTTTTAAATTGTTGCTGCCGGGATCCATACAGAGCTTTCATTCCACCTTAAAAAAGTACAAGTGTCGGACGGCTGAGCTAACAAGGACGGACGATGACTATAACGAGTCGCGGCATGCTGAGACCGCCTCCCTTTAATGATGAGGCGCAACTCACAGTTCACTGATCCAAGAACCAGTCCCCAAGCAGGAGAACAAAAAAGGAGCTGTGGTCCGCTTTGGAAGGGGAATGTGTGTGTGTATGTGTGTGTGTGCGTGTGTGTGTGTGTGCGTGTGTGTGTGCGTGTGTGTGTGTGTACGTGTATGCGTGTGTGTGTGTGTGTGTGTAGGCGTGTGTGCTGCTTTCAGCTGCACAACTTTAAAGGACCTTCTACATTTGCAGCAATACCACACAAATTAAATTTAAACTTATTTTGCTGTCGCTTAGAATAGAAACAAAGGCTCTGAGAATGTAAACATGGCAGCCGCTGTTAGCATGTTGCAGCCCGTGTTTCCTACACATTTAGATTCAGCAACACAAAAACACATTATAACGGGACTGCCTGTGAATGCAGCTTGTCGTTGCAACGCCGTTCAGTAGCCGTTGGTATGTACTCTAACTAGGACTGTCACGATAATGCATTTGGCTGGATGATAAATTGTCCTACAAGTCGATAATCGATATTATTGACAACATTTTTACAACAACTCTCCCATTAATTATACGGCATAATAATGTGAGTACATCATATCAAAAGCAATAAATTTGAATTTCTCTAACATTGTAATTGGAATGTCAAGAACTTTTTTAAAAAATTGCAGATGCAATTGTAATAGCCTTATTTTTTATGACATACTTAATTTATTACCACTATTAGACAGGATGTATGCTGCTCCAATTAGTAACTTAATTACTCTTTCATAAATATAATTCATTACCAGCGAAATGAATCATTCATGAGATTTTGAGGTTGCATTCGGTATCTCAGAATATTGAACTAGAACTCATTCCTGATCCTGTCCATCCTGGTCACACACAAATATATATATATACGTATCATGTCCCTCATTAAGAGGGTTGTGTCAGGAAGGGCATCCGACGTAAAAATTTTGCCAAATTAAAACATGCGAATCAAACTGAACAAAATGATTCGCTGTGGCAACCCCTAAAGGGATAAGGAGGGATAAACCAAAAGGAAAAGGAGAAGAAGTGTGACTATGGCTAAGTGAGATTGCTATTGAGTGCCTCTTGAAGCCAGTTGAAGTGTTTCACACACTACTTGCACAAAGTCAATGGCCAACCCATAATCCATAAAGACAGGAGGCAGAGCTGGAGGTACCAGATATGAAGATGCTGAGGTTCTCTTTAGGTGTGACCAGGATGGACATAAAGGAACAAGTACATCAGAGGGACAGCACATGTTAGAAATTTTGGAGATAAAGTCAGAGAGGCCAGACTGAGATGGTTCGGACACGTCCTGAGGAGAGATAGTGAATATATTGGTAGAAGGATGATGAGCTCTGAACTGCCAGGCAGGAGGCCTAGAAGAAGAGCCAAGAGGAGGTTTATGGATGTAGTGAAAGAGGACGTGAGGGTAGTCAGGGTTAGATGGAGGCAACTGAATCACTGTGGCGACCCCTGAAGGGATAAGCCGAAAGGAAAAGAAGAAGAAGAAGAAGAAGTTAGTGAGGCAGCTCTCGGCAATGTCTCACCACTCCACCCACACGCAGCTCAGAACAGACGTGGGAACAAGTTTTTTACAAACTTCCATACCAAAATTCATTCATCCCATCTTTCTTCTCAATCTTCTACATGGAATCCTTTGGTTGAGAAAATATTGACAACCGTTGCACAAAATTCTTGAAATTGTCACAAATGCGTTAAGGAGAGCATGCTGGCAATGTGCGGATCCATACTAAAATGTCGATATTTCGGATATCAACTCTTCATGCTCTAAAGCTGATTATAAAATCAAAATAGTGTTACTTTTGATACTTCAGATATATGATTTTGTACTTGATTTTGTATATTAGCTTGGCTATATTGTAAATCACCCCACTACCTTCAGGGTTTAAAATATATAATTAAAAACAAAAAAAATAATTTTCAGACTTTTGACAGAATTTTTAAATTTACCAGACACATCTAGGTGAAATTGCACATAGTATTGAATGGTATCACCGTTACCAGCCAGGTATCGAACCAGAAATTAAATCAATGGTATCGTACATTACTTAGGACACACACTGCCGCAATCTCTCCTTCCATAAACACACGGAAATCCAAAGGATTTCCGTGTGTTTATGCAGTAATCCTGCATCAGAGCAGGATTACTATTGCAACAACACATCATCAGTAGGGTAAAACTAACCTGTCTCACGACGGTCTAAACCCAGCTCACGTTCCAAAGGATGCTTTTGCGCCCATCCCCAAACCCCTAACACGACCAATGACCAACTTCCTTGAGCTTGAACTAGAAGAAAGCCATTACAACAACAAGCGTTAGCCTCCTTCACACTGCCTTTAAAAACATAAAATAAGAATGTTGAGTATTTTTTGGAAAATCTCTTTGTGGCCCAAGACAGCTTCTACCCATTAGTCATACCCCCAACCCACTTAACCCGCACCATCATCATCATGGCCATTATAATAATAACTGTGTGTTAGTCAGCATGTACTTGCATGTTCTCCCTTAAGGATATGCAACCAAGTGACCCACTTTCTCCTCCAGCATATTAGCACACACGCGCACGCGCAACTGACGTCTTATCATGACTTTATCAGTCGCTACCCTCCTATAGCTGACTCATCCTATAGCTGCAACGTTGCACGTCAAACAAGTTCGCCTCCCCCTTGCACCTGTTTGACTGGTGACCTGACGTCGCACATACGTTACACATGCCAGTGCGACACAACCTGTCCGGGCTGCCTGCCGGCCTCGCATCCGTTGGCATGTTGGCGTCTCGACAAGGGCAAACGGCACATCAATAGTCCGAGCTAATAAATTCTCCAAAGGTTTGTTCAAACAGCAAAAGCTGTGGTAAATAATGCTGTTTGCGAGTCAACACTGCTTCCTTTTTTTAATCTGATCCTGGTTATTACGTTTTTTTTTTAATATTCTTTCTGTTGCTTCTTTCAATATTTACATTTCTCTTTGAGACCTTTTTCACACGGTCTGTCTCCGGCACATGCATGTCATCAACACTCTAATCCACTAATTGCTAAAAATGTAGGAATTCAAATTAAAAGGTGATAATCGTTATTATCCAAAATAAGGCTGCAACTAACGATTATTTTAATATCCAGTTTCAATTAATCGGATTTAAAAAAGCATTTTAGATTTCCGTCTCTTAGCAGCAATCCCTTAAGAATGCATGAATTGACTTTTTCCCTCCCCAGAATCATAGCAAAAATAAATTTCTCAGATACGGAAATTGGAGTATGAGCAATCAACTGACAAACATCACAAACACTCTACTGCAAGTCAACGAGTCACCGGCGCAGACTGCTACATGTGCATCACCAATAAATAAATAACAAATAAACTTTAGGGGCAGGATTTGTACATGACATCGGCTCATCCTCTCTGGCGTGAGGGGGGGTAAGGCGGAAATCAGAGTGCCCTACTAATAGCATAGAGTTACGTTTTCTAATGAGCTGAACAAGAGCAAACACACGTGTCAAGGCGTTCGCAGAAAAATATCTAGAAATTGTAATAAACACCCCAGCGCTCTGCATCTTACAACTACTACTAACCTTACAATGAGCAGTAGCATAATCCAAGAGTCAAGTCGGTCTGGCTTTTAACCGGGGTTGGGCAAAGTGCGGCCCGCGGGCCACACATTCATGGAGCAATATGGTGTCTCTGACATCTGGCGCCTACATAATTCAAATCCCAAACAGTTTTTTTTCTTTTCTCCGGTTCATGGTAGTTTTTCTCGAATTGACTTTTTTCTCATTGACAATATTTTATTACCCTCTGTCTGATCATGCTCCTACAATCCAATAGTTATCTCAGATCATGGCCTTGTTGTTGTTGATCTGTCCCTCCCTGGATGGCCACCATCTCGGTCTCAATGGCGCTTTAATTCTCTATTGCTGAGTGAGTCAGATTTCATAACTGCTATTAATGATAGTATTGACTTATATGTTTCAACCAATGTGGGTGAGGAGGTGTCGGCGTCTACGATCTAAGGAGCGTGCAAGGCCTATCTCCGTGGGAGGGTGATTTCCTACTCTGCATATAAGAGAAGGCTGTCCGGTGAGAGTAGAGACTTCCTGTCCAAAAATATCGCTGAATTGCAGGATAAATGTGCTGTATCACCCACTGCTGGCCTCCTCAAAGAATTACTCATCAAGAAGGCTGAATTTGACGTCATGACATCTGAGGAGGCAGCAGCAGCATTACTTAGGACGCGATCAAACTTTTACGAATCAGGTGAAAAACCTGGTAAATTACTTTCACACCACCTCCGGCAACACTCTTCATCTATGCATATTACACAATTAGACACCGGAAGTGAGGTGTGTGTTGACCCAGTAACTATCAACAACCAGTTTGCAAGCTTTTACAAAGCCTTGTATGCCTTTTAGAGAGTGTGCGATGAGTCACAATACCAATTCTTTGGGTCACTGGACATTCCATTCATTGACCCCGTCATATCTGCCAGGCTTGATGAACCTTTGACCGCTAAGGAATTAAAATCTGCCTTGTTGTTGATGCAGGGCGGGAGGTGTCCGGGCCCTGATGGGTTTCCAGCTGAATTTTACAAGGCATTTGTTGACAAACTCTCTCCACTCTTGATATGTACAATGAAGCCTTACAAACCGGTATCCTTCCCCCTACACTACGTCAGGCTACCATTTCACTGATTTTAAAAAGGGTAGGGATCCTCTTTTCTGTGGTAACTATTGGCCTATCTCATTACTTTGTACGGATGTAAAGCTCCTGGCTAAGACTCTCGCGGGTCGTCTGGAGTCTGTTTTACCCTCTATAATTTTGACTGACCAAACCGGATTTATTGGGAACAGACAATCCTTTCATAATGTCAGACGCCTTCTGAACATACTGTACGCCCCTTTGACTTCTTTCACTCCAGAAGTGGTCATTTCAATGAATCCAGAGAAAGCGTTTGATCGAGTCGAGTGGAATTATCTTTTTTTTACATTAAACAAATTTGGTTTCGGTAGCAAATTTATTTATTGGATTAAGCTTCTGTATACATCCCCCCTTGCCAGAGTTCGTACAAATAATGACTTCTCAGAATACTGGGTATTTTAAGAGGAGGACAGGTAAATAAGCTGTCATTATATCTGGACGACCTTTTATTGTTCATGTCTGACCCAGACAGATCTATCCATCCAGTGATGACATTACTAGACGAGTTTGGGAGAATATCAAGCTATAAATAAAATTTTCAAAAGAGTGAACTCATGCCTGTTAATGCTGCAGCCACAGCGTATCCCTTTTCAAACCTACCTTTTAAAATCTCTACGGATTGTTTGACATACTTAGGCATCTGTGTCACCAAGAAAAGCTCAGACTTACTGGACCGCAACTTTTCACCCCTCCTGTGCAAGATGAATGAGGAGTGCAGTCAATGAGGTTGACTGCTCAATTTCAAAGTTTATTTGGAACAAGGGCACTCCTAAAATTTGAAAGAATATATTACAGTCTTGCAGGGACTCAGGTGGATTATCGCTGCCAAATCTCCTATTTTGTTATTGGGTCGTAAATATTTGTGGCATGTTGCACTGGTGCCACACCGGCGAGGAGTCAACACTTTGGCTCCGAATGGAGGAGGCGTCTTGCAACTCTTCGACTTTGAGGTCCCTGCTATGTTTCTCTCCGACTCCAAAGTTCGTAGCTTACTCTGATAATATAATAGTTAGGAACTCTCTTAAAATTTGGGCTCAATTCAGACGACATTTGGGACTAATCTCTATACCTCTTTCATCCCCTATTCACCTGAACCCTTTGTTTGTTTCTTCTGTCAGTGATGTGGCCTTTTCGGCCTCGGAAACTGCTGGCATCCGATCTGTCAGTGATCTATACATCAATGGTACGTTTGCATCCTTTGACCAGTTGGCCCATAAATTCGGCCTTCACAAAAAACATTTTTTTTAGATACCTGCAGGTGAGGGACTTTGTCAGGAAGCTCTTCCCTGGACTTCCTAGTATTACATCCACAACTCTGACAGACTCCATACTCACTCTCTATCCATACTCCAAGGACAATATTTCCAAATTTTATACAGCTCTCTCATACCGTTCTGTATCAGGTGACTTACGTACCACATGGTCCACAGCACTCAACAATGACATAAACCCAGATACCTGGCAATCAGTTTTGAAGCAGGTACACTCCTCCTCAATCTGCGCTAGGCACAGGGTCATACAGTGTAAAGTGGTTCACAGAGCCCACTGGTCAAAGAGCAAATTAGCTCGCATCTTCCCTGGGACAGATTCAACCTGTGACAGATGTCACCAAGGGACCGTTTGGTTCTGTCCCGCCATGTCTGAGTTTTGGGACTCTGTGTTCCATTCACTTTCAGCCATTACCTCGGCTCAGATTAGTCCATCACCAATAGTGGCACTATTTGGCGTGCTACCTCCGGACCTCCCACTGCCGCCTTGCATTAATGACCTTGTGGCCTTTCGCAGTCTGCTTGCAAGGAGGGCGGTTCTTATGCGCTGGAAAGGTTCTTCCCCCCCTTCTCACTTAACCTGGATAAGGGATGCGCTGACCTTTATGAAGGTGGAAAGAACTAGGCACTGTTTGCGTGGCTCCAACACAAAGTTAAATAAAATGTGGCACGCATTTTAAGATCATGTTGCCTCCCTACAGCTGGATGCCGCCCCCGCTGTGTAGGCGTTACCCCCAAAACCAAAGCACCTTTTCCAGGCCACTGTCGAAAAACAGCACAGAGCACTTGAGTGATAGCGGTGGAAAACATCTACGTATTATTATCTTTTAATTATGTATGTATATTTGCTTTGTTTTTATTATTTTTGTTATTATTTTGATTATTATATTGGTTGTCTTACATTTAAGCTTTGTTTTTTTTTTATTTGGTTTGTGGGTTTCCTGTGCCTTTTCATTGTAAATGTTTAATCATACTCTGCTGTACTTATGGAATTGGAAAATTGATATAAAAAAATCCAATGGACCCAACGGAGATTCAAACCCTGAACCTCCTGACTATGAGGCCAACATGCTACCCACTCAGGTGTCGCCCCATGACGTGAGTAAAACGACACGAAAGAAACCAATAAAAACAAAGATTGAACTTAAACACAACTCAAATGTGTTGTATCAAATGACTTCTCGTGCCCCTAAATGACATTAAACGCCACATAGCCCCTGCCGGCAACAATGAACTCCATGCCACACAAACACAGATGGAAAGAACTTCAGACTTTACTACACGGCTGCAATGTTTTGCTCTGTGTGGGCTTTTGTTTGTTGAATGTTCCTGTTCTTCTTCTTCTTTTTTTCCTTTCGGCTTATCCCGTTAGGGGTCGCCACAGCGAATCAATTGCCTCCATCTAACTCTGTCTTCTGTATCCTCTTCTCTTGCGCCAACTACCTTCATGTCCTCTTTCACTACATCCATAAACCTCCTCTTTGGTCTTCCTCTAGGCCTCCTGCCTGGCAATTCAAAACTCAGCATCCTTCTACCAATATATTCACTATCTCTCCTCTGGACATGTCCGAACCATCTCAGTCTGGCCTCTCTGACTTTATCTCCAAAACCTCTAACATGTGCTGTCCCTCTGATGTGCTCATTCCTGATCCTGTCCATCCTGGTCACACCCAAAGAGAACCTCAGCATCTTCATCTCTGCTACCTCCAGCTCTGCCTCCTGTCTTTTCCTCAGCGGCACTGTCTCTAAACCAAACAACATCGCTGGTCTCACCACAGTTTTGTACACCTTTCCTTTCATTTTAGCTGAAACTCTTCTATCACACATCACACCCGACACTTTTCTCCACCCATTCCAGCCTGCCTGCACACGCTTCTTCACCTCTTTTCCACACTCTCCATTGCTCTGGACTGTTGACCCTAAGTACTTAAAATCCTCCACTTTCTTTATCTCTTCTCCCTGTAACCTCACTCTTCCACTTGGGTCCCTCTCATTTACACACATGTACTCCGTCTTGCTGCGGCTGACCTTCATTCCTCTCCTTTCCAGGGCAAACCTCCACCCCTCAAGCTTCTCCTCCACCTGTTCCCTGCTCTCACTACATATCACAATGTCATCTGCAAACATCATAGTCCATGGAGATTCCTGTCTAACCTCGTCCGTCAGCCTGTCCATCACCATAGCAAACAAGAAGGGGCTCAGAGCTGATCCCTGATGGAGTCCCACCTTCACTCGGAACTCCTCTGTCACACCTGCAGCACACCTCACTACTGTCTTACAGTCCTCGTACATGTCCTGCACCGCTCTAACATACTTCTCTGCCACTCCAGACTTCCTCATACAATACCACAGTTCCTCTCTGGGCACCCTGTCATAAGCTTTCTCCAGATCTACAAAAACACAATGCAGCTCCCTCTGACCTTCCCTGTACTTCTCAATCAACATCCTCAAAGCAAATACTGCATCTGTTGTACTCTTTTTTGGCATAAAACCGTACTGCTGCTCACAAATGCTCACGTTTGCCCTTAGTCTAGCTTCAACTACTCTTTCCCATAACTTCATTGTATGGCTCATCAGCTTTATTCCTCTGTAGTTGCCACAACTCTGCACATCTCCCTTGTTCTTAAAAATGGGCACCAGCACACTTCTCCTCCATTCCTTAGGCATCTTCTCATTATCTAAGATCTTGTTAAACAACCCGGTCAGGAACTCTATTGCCACCTCTCCTAGACACTTCCATACCTCCACAGGTATATCATCAGGACCGAGTGCCTTTCCATTCTTCATCCTCTTCAATGCCCTCCTCACTTCTTCCTTACTAATCTTTGCTACTTCCTGGTCCACAACAGTCACCTCTTCTACTCTTTGTTCTCTTTCATTTTCCTCATTCATCAACTCTTCAAAGTACTCTTTCCATCTTCCCATGACACTACTGGCACCTGTCAATACCCTTCCATCCCTATCCTTCATCACCCTAACCTGCTGCACGTCCTTCCCATCTCTGTCCCTCTGCCTTGCCAACCTGTATAGATCTTTCTCTCCCTCCTTGCTGTCCAACCTAGCATACAAGTCATCATAAGCCCCTTGTTTGGCCTTTGCCACCTTTACTTTCACCTTACGCTGCATCTCTCTGTACTCCTGTCTACTCTCTTCAGTCCTCTCAGTGTCCCACTTCTTCTTAGCTAACCTCTTACTCTGTATACACTCCTGCACCTCCTCATTCCACCACCAAGTCTCCTTATCTACTTTCCTTCCAGATGACACACCAAGTACTCTCCTACCTGTCTCCCTGATCACAGTAGCTGTAGTTGTCCAGTCATCTGGAAGGACTTCCTGGCCACCCATAGCCTTTTTCAACTCCTTCCTAAATGTCACGCAACACTCCTCCTTTTTCAGCTTCCACCATTTTGTCCTCTGCTCTGCCTTTACCCTCTTCATCCTTCTCACCACTAGAGTCAACCTACACACCACCATCCTATGCTGTCTGGCTACACTCTCACCTACCACTGCTTTGCAGTCACTGACCTCCTTCAGGTTACACCTTCTACACAAGATGTAGTCTACCTGTGTGCTCCTACCTCCACTCTTGTAGGTCACCCTATGTTCCTGTCTCTTCTGGAAGAAAGTATTCACTACAGCCATTTCCATCCTTTTTGCAAAGTCGACCACCATCTGTCCTTCAGCGTTCCTCTCCTGGATACCAAACTTGCCCATCACCTCCTCGTCATCTCTGTTTCCTGCACCAACATGCCCATTGAAGTCCGCACCAATGACAACTCTCTCACTTCTAGGGATGTTCTGCATCACTTCATCCAGGTCTGACCAGAATTTCTCTTTCTCCTCCATCTTACATCCTACCTGTGGAGCATACCCACTAACAACATTGAACATCACACCTTCGATTTCTAGCTTCAGGCTCATCACTCTATCTGACACTCTTTTTACCTCCAGGACGTTGCTAGCAAACTCCTCCTTCAAAATCACCCCTACTCCATTTCTCTTCCTATCTACACCATGATAGAACAGCTTGAACCCTGCTCCTAAGCTTCTAGCCTTGCTACCGTTCCACCTGGTCTCCTGGACACACAATATGTCTACCTTCCTTCTCTGCATCATGTCAACTAATTCTCTACCTTTTCCTGTCATAGTTCCAACATTCAAAGTCCCAACTCTTAGTTCTAGACTCTTAGCATTCCTCTTCTCTCTCCTCCTACGGACACACCTTCCTCCTCTCCTTCTTCGGCCAACAGTAATCCAGTTTCCACCGGCACCCTGTCGGTGAACAGCACCGGTGGCGGGCGTTGTTAACCCGGGCCACGTCCGATCCGGTATGGAAGTCATTTGTCTGATTCGCATGTTCTGGTTTGGCAAAGTTTTACGTCGGATGCCCTTCCTGACACAACCCTCTGTATTTATCCGGGCTTGGGACCGGCACAATAAGACACTGGCTTGTGCCCCGTTGCGGCTACATTGCCCCGTTGCGGCTACATTTGTTGAATGTTCTGGTTCTAACAGGTCACAATACAAAAGATTAAAATTTTTAAAAGTTTATAAGTTCTGTAAGGTTTTGCGGCTCCCAAACATTTTTTTTACTACAAGAGGAGACAAAATGACTCTTTTGATAGTAAAGGTTGCAGACCCTTATAGACAAACATTTTGCCAAAAGGTACAGTGTCTGAGGAAACTTTCGTATTGTTAGCTTTTCTTATTTCAGTGGTTCCCTAACTTTTTACAGTCGCTTACTACCCCTGCAGACATTTGATGTAAAGCCATGTAACCACTACTCCCGCACACAGAAAAACATACATTTTACATTTTACAAAACATACTTTTTATCTTAATTAACTGAAAATTCTCTTTTCCTTTGGGCTTATCTCTTCAGGGATCGCCACAGCAATTCCATTTTTTTGTTTGATTCGCATGATTGATTTGGCAAAGGTTTTACATATTGAACCTAATTATTTGCTTAATAAATTTATATTTTGCACATTTTGCTAAAGTTTCACATCGATAGAAGTCAATCAACCTACTACTTTAGTTTGATTGGCTTGAATTTGTGTCACTTTTTGTCCACTCATGATGGTTGGTTTTAGCCTACATATTAATTTAATAATCACACAAAATAATCATAAAACTTACTAATTTGTTCAAATGATGTACACACAGCACCAAAAAACGTCATGCTCTGCCTCACTTCTTCTTTGTTCGCCTTGCGTCGTGAGGCGTTCAGGCGCACTCGTAATTGTGAGTGTTAGGTGCTAATTATTTTCAGTTTTTCTTCACGTAACCCCTATGACAATTGGAGTAGCCCACTGTGGGAACCTAGGTCCTATTTTATGATGTTTTATGTTTCTTTTCGGCATACATCCAGTTAGCACTGTAGTTTTGAATTGCCTTCAAAACCATTCATCCATCCATTTTCTATGCTGCTTATCCTCATTGGGGTCATGAGCGAGAGGCAGCGTACACCCTGCACTGGTTGCCTGTCAATTCCAGGGCATATATAGGGAAATAGGAATTCACACTCACATTCATACCTATGGGCAATTTAAAGTAGCCAATTAACCTAACGAATGTGGGAGGAAACCGAAGTACCCGGACGAAATCCACGCATGGGGAGAACATGCAACCTTCACACAGAAGATCCTAAGGCCCTGGGATTTCATGGAAATAGCAGAATCTTGCGGAAACTGACACAATGTGAATGAAAAACTGTGAGGTGAAGGAACATTCGTGTGGGTATTTCCCCAGCGGACGGCTCGATCGTGGTGGAACCTCATTACACACACTAAGCTGCCCACTCTAAAAGTGTTAAAATGTTGATAAACACTGGCGGAAGTTGGTAGAACCTCCTTTGATGGAGCTTGCTAGTACGGCGATGTGTGTGTGTGGCTCTGGCTGGATGAGTATATTTTCACCGCATTGTGTTTTACCTCTTTAATGTAAGAAGCCCTTTACAATGCCAGATGACGACGTGCAGGTTCTGAGTGAAAAAATAGGCTTTTTCTTGCATCCAGGTCAGTCTTAGACATTCAACAGACATTTGTCAAATGAAACTCTCAACACAGAGAACATACTTCCGCTTTCAAAATAAGAGCGTTGTTTGCCCAACGTCGTACAACTGTGTACACAAAATAAGTGTGTCATAAAAAATATTTTACATATGCAGTTACTACATCTTCCTTAATCACAAGCATGGTGATTACAGTTTGTTGAATATTTTCTATCAATGCGTGCATAGGTTGACATTTGATTAGAAAAGTTAGCCAAGCTACATCCATTTCTCAGTTCCTAAATTACGTTAGTAAGGGAGGAAAAAAACTCTAAAAATCTACATGGCCCTGGGTGAAAAAGTGATTGCCCCCCTTGTTAAACAATAACTTAACTGTGGTTTATCACACCTGAGTTCAATTGCTATAGCCACCCCCAGGCCTGATTACTGCCACACCTGTTTCAATCAAGAAATCACTTAAACAGGAGCTACCTGACACAGAGAAGTAGACCAAAAGCACCTCAAAAGCTAGACATCATGCCAAGATCCAAAGAAATTCAGGAACAAATGAGAACAAAAGTAATTGAGATCTATCAATCTGGTAAAGGTTATAAAGCCATTTCTAAAGCTTTGGGACTCCAGGGAACCACAGTGAAAGCCATTATCCACAAATGGCAAAAACATGGAACAGTGGTGAACCTTCCCAGGAGTGGCCGGCTGCCCAAAATTACCCCAAGAGCGCAGAGACAACTCATCGGAGAGGTCACAAAAGATCCCAACGCAACATCTAAAGAACTGCAGGCCTAACTTACCTCAATTAAGGTCAGTGTTCACAACTCCACCATAACAAAGAGACTGGGCAAAAACGGCCTGCATGGCAGAGTTCCAAGACGCAAACCACTATTAAGCAAAAAGAACATTAAGGCTCGTCTTAATTTGGCTAAAAAACATCTCGATGACTGCCCAGACTTTTGGGAAAATTTCTTGTGGACTGACAAGACAAAAGTTGAACTTTTTGGAAGGTGCGTGACCCGTTACATCTGGCGTAAAAGTAACACAGCATTTCATAGAAAAAACATCATACCAACAGTAAAATACGGTGGTGGTAGTGTGATGGCCTGGGGTTGTTTTGCTGCTTCAGGACCTGGAAGGCTTGCTGTGATAGATGGAAGCATCAATTCTACTGTCTACCAAAAAATCCTGAAGGAGAATGTCCGGCCATCTGTTCGTCAACTCAAGCTAAAGCAATCTTGGGTGCTGCAGCAGGACAATGACCCAAAACACACCAGCAAATCCACCTCTGAATGGCTGAAGAAAAACAAAATGAAGACTTTGGAGTGGCCTTGTCAAAGTCCTGACCTGAATCCCATTGAGATGTTTTGGCATGACCTTAAGAAGGCGGTTCATGCTAGAAAACCTTCAAATAAAGCTGAATTACAACAATTCTGCAAAGATAAGGGGGCCAAAATTCATCCAGAGCGCTGCAAAAGACTTGTTGCAAGTTATCGCAAACGTTTGATTGCAGTTATTGCTGCTAAGGGTGGCCCAACCAGTTATTAGGTGAAGGGGCAATTACTTTTTCTCACAGGACTTTGTGGGTTTGGATTTTTTTCTCCCTAAATAATAAAAACATTTATTTAAAAACTGCATTTTGTGTTTACCTGTGTTATCTTTGACTAATATTTATAATAATATTAAAATGTGTTTGAAACATTTTGTGTGACAAACATGTAAAAGAATAAAAAGTCAGGAAGGGGGCAAATCGTTTTTCACACTACTGTATATCAGCACCTCATCAACGTTGTTTTTAAGACCCATTGATTTTTCACAGGCTAATGAATGCTTTAATAATGGATCTGCACTCAGATGTGATGGTTTTTATGACCCAAACAAGCAAAAAAACAACACAACAGGTGGTTTATCTGATCAACCAGCTGACTGTGGTGCTGTTGGATGCATGCCTGTCGTCAGTCATTGTTGGGGGAAAAACTCAACAAAGGAACATCATCATCTTTGAATCCCCGTGTTGACACATCACAAATGTGAGGACACGAACGGGGGTGGGGTTGAGCGAGCCGCCAACAACAAAGGAAGAGTTTCATTGCTGAGAAAGACACAAAACCCACTTCCTTTCTGTGAATGGGCGCGCCACCCGCCAAACCGCAGCTCTTCTTCGGGCACCGCCTACTCCAAAAGCAAAAATGGTGGAAAAAGAACATGACAGTCATTTCCTCCCTGGAGGGAAATGTCTGCTTTATACTTTATATATTTTTCAGCATCCAGCTTATTAATAGGCGCTCAAGCAAAAGTCACAATCACAAAAAGGAAACAATAATAATAATAGCGCTGATAATGTGGAGAATTTTCTCTTTATGGGGTGTTTGCAGTTAAATGTCACAGCGCTTGCACAGGTTCCAGCGAGGACGCTAGCGGCCGTCTGGAAAATGGCACTTAGGTGGAAACTGAGGTTTGAGCCGCCCTGCCAAATACACGTACACGTTCACGCACGGGGATTACTGGCCAGACAGGTGGTGGTGAGTCAGAGAGGGTCTTTTCATTTCAGACAAGTATATTTTTCTATCGCCGGTCGTCCAAATGTGAATGTCATTTCAGGTGAGTGAAAAATTACCAGACCTGACACAAACACATGAAGAGCAGCATTTTTATTGGCTAGTTAAGGTCGTACGATGTCATACGACGTCTTGTCCTTGTGTGTTTATTGTTTTGTTTTAATGTCTATTCATTTCATTTCAATTACCAAAATTATGTCTGAGTGATTGCTGTGAAACTTTGTGGACGGTTGCTCGTTTATCAGTGAAGAACGAAGCTTAAATCTTAATTAATGACAAAGGAAAGACAACCAGGCCAACTTTTTGGAGAGCAACCATTCCTTTTTCTGTAACGCCATCAGAGACTTCCTTGCCATGAGGTGCCATGTTGAACTTCCAGTGACTGGTACGAGCGAGTGTGAGAGCAAAAACACCAAATATAACACTTGTAACTGTCGCATCACACCAGGACAGAAAATGGCAGCCCAATTTGGACATTTTCACTTTTGTTGACATCAATAGCTGAGTCTTGAGTTACTTATATTCTAAGACCTTTTTATATTTAAAGAAAAAACTGCATCTCAGCTTATTTTACTTTCTTCTCAAACACTTTTTTCTCTTAATATTATGTCTTAATTCTCATAATATTTTGACTTTATTAACTTAATATTATAACTTCTACCCAAATATACCAAAAAATTATAACTGTATTCTTTGTTTTAATTCAAATTTTATTTTATTCTTTGTACATATTACATTTTTTGTCAATAATATTTTAATTTTATGCATTTTTTTCTGTTAATATTATGACACAGCAATAAAAGGGGAGCAATAAAACCATAAACAGGTCTGGACTCTTTTAACATAATAGTGTATTATTCTAATTATGTATGTACACGATTATCATGTTACAATTACATAATATTAATTATTCTGTATTACTGCACTATTATCCTTAATCTGTTTTCTTATTTTTCTTTTCCTATCTCTCCTGTCTTGTCTTGATTTTATTCTGTAATTAAGTGATTAAGTATGTTATGGTATTTGTGGAGAGCTACTTAAAGCGTAATTTCTCTATGTAGCTATCTTTATTCTCCTAACATTTTGGCTTTATTCTTGTAAAATTGTTGCTCTTTTTTCCATTTCTGTCGTTTTTATTTATTTATTTTTTTAAGTTATTTGTATTTTGAGAATGTGCCAAGGGCCAGAAAAAAAAAGTTCATAAAAGTAGCAAGGTAACCAACCAAATTCCTCCATCAAAACCACATGAAGTAGCACAAACGGAACACGCAATGCAATTGCACCACATACTATGCAGGTATCAAAATAGACGCTTACGTGCTAATACGTATGCTAAACAATACAATTTTAAACTTGTGTATAATCCGCAAGGTATGCTGGGTACGTTCCCGTTGGGGAAGTGGAAAGAGGAAATATTTGCAGAAGTGTCTTTTTGTATCTCTCCCTCAAAGCACAAACCCTGATGAAACAAAAGCACTTGCGCTCAAATTGGCACCCGCGGCCCACAATGCATTGCACAATCATGTGTCATCACGAGCCTTTTGAGGCTTGAGGCTACGTGACCTGCTATATATTCTTCATGTCAACAAAGTATATAGGTGTGCGTTGTGAGAGTTGAAATACCGGCAGGTCCAGATCCTCAATACTGGGAGTGTTGGCATACACTTATGATAAGAAAACCGCAACCTGTAGGTAGGTCTGGAGTGCGTGACAATTTTGATAAGGCCCCAGGACGCAAACCAAAATGCTTCATGCAGCTCCTTTTGTAATCCATATGCTTATTCATTGCCGTTTGCCATCACGATGTTTCTTACCTCACTGCTCCACCGCGCTCGCTGCCGGATTGTCCTGTCTCATCCCGCGCTCTGTCCGGCACGAGGTCTCATGGCGCGTCTGGAATCACAAGAAACAACCTGTGATTGCTTGGCCGACACACGACACATGTCCAGCGGATGAGCCGCGCGACAGGAGAGCCAGAAGGGCTTAAAAGGCAGACGCTGAGAGGAGAGTGATCGCCAAATTTTGGCGGGAGCGCCGGGCTGTGGGAAACTCTACATGGTCGCCGCTGCCAAGCTGGGGATGATAGGGAGGAGTTTCAGAGTTCTAGATGAGGGAAAATCCCCGCAGGACGTGTGAGTTGTTCTAGTCTATGCTAAGCGATGCTACATTTTCATGTGACTAGCTTAGCACTAAAAGGCTTAGCGGTCTAATTCCAAATGAAGTGTCTAACCTGAGGCTTAGGCTGCCCATGGGAATCAGGGGGTAAACTGTCGTACAGACCCGGCCGGCTTGTTGCACCTGCGCACCTGCTCCACCGTGATCCTTGCTAGCCAACATGGCTGAGACAGACCATCAGTCCTAACCACGCGCAGATCTCAGTTGTCAGCGCGTTGCCATCTTGGAATATCTTTGCCAGACGACTATCTGAGAAAGGCTTCGGGTCTTTAGTGTGTAACCAGGGACATAAAAAGCACATTTTCTTAAACATCACATTCAATCAGCTTACAATGAACATGACCGAGGCTGCCTCTGAGAATTGAATCAGTTTCAGTGATGGTCTGGTTCACTAAAATAAAGCAGAGCACTGCTGGCAAGGAATGCCCGGAACCTGACGTCTTTCAGAGCAGAATGTTCCATAATGTGGACGTGGCACATCCTCACCACACAGACCACTAATGTTCTCATACTGGCTGTTATTATTGTAACTAGCGAAGTGCTCACAATACCATAATCCCTCCCTTATCGCAGCTAGTGAATAAATTGAATATTTTGGTAGTTAGAGCATAGCAAACTTCTTTACAACCTTCTAAACACAGTTTTAAAAGTTTTTAAAAACTAAATCTAGACATGAAACAACAGACCCTATAGTCGTCTTTCCATGCGTATCACCCAATAGTGAAATAATAGTACATAGTATATCAGGGGTCTCGAACTTGCGGCCCACAGATGATGTTTTCATCGTTACATGAAAAAATACTGTTAATGCCGCCCTATCAAAGAAGTGAAGAAAAGGCCAGTTTTTATTTATGAGAAGAGTAAGATTAAAGTTCTCAATTGTTTATCTGAGCGGCGGAATCGCGGGATGTCCTAATACTCATGGTGTCCTAAACAGACATTTGTGAGACAGTCCCGCAAAGGACAGTGGGAAGAAGGAAGTGCTCCCCGCAACGCTACAATATGAATGGCACAGTGTTGTGTGCGGGGTTGGCGAACCAAACAATCACAGTGGGGTACAACACTCTCGGGGGGGACATCGACTGGGCTTGAAGCAAGCAGAGAATCATATTTCAATAAGTTAAAGTTAACGCAGCGTTGTCATGGAGATTTTTCTTCTGTGCCTGGCTAGGTAAACGTGGACATTCATCCCAGCTCGCCGTTCACGTCCTACAAGTGTTTAAGTTGCTGCCCAGTGTGACATTAAACGACGTGTATTGGTTATCCATCTCCGATTAAATCTAAGTGATGGTGCCAGGTGAGATAAAAGAAGCGCAGGGAACTTGTTGGTTTGGTGTGGTCTGAGTCCAGTCGGATCTGTGTGGAGGCGGGGTAGTCGAGCAGAGCACGCCGCGCATCGTGGCCCCGAATTTGCTCCCATGTTGAATGGAAAAAACTAAAGGCGCTTGGCATGGTAATAGACGGGGTTAGCTGGTTCACAGTGCAGATCACATTGATGGATTCCTTGCTTTTTTTTTTAAACCTCGCGGTGTAGCCAAGGGGTGTGGGAGTGGAATTGATGTCAGGGCCACTTACAGGGCTGCACCGTTCTCCGTGCATCGGCTAAACACGACACGCCAAGTGAATAAAAATACTGTATATTCCACACACCCAAACATGTCTTTTTCTAAACAAATGTGAAAGGAAGCACTGCCAGGTCGCTAGGAGTAAAATGTAGGCAAGAGAAACCCCATCTATCCATTTTCTATACCGCTTATCATCATTAGGGTTGCGGGTATGCTGGAGCATATTCCAGCTGACTTTGGGCTGGAGGCGGCGTACACCCTGGACTGGTCGCCAGTCAATTGACACCGATGGAAAATTTAAAGTTGCCAATTAACCTAACATGCATGTTTTTGGAATGTGGAAGGAAACCGGAGAAAACCCACGCACGCACGTAGAGAACATGCAAACTCCATACAGAGATGCTCCACGAAGAATCGAACCTTGAAATTCCTGACTGAGGCCAACATGCTACCCATTCATCCATGCGGCCCGGCAAGATAAACCATTTTCAGAAAAACCCATTGACTGAGATTAAAGAACTGTACAATTTAACTGAAAACTGACATGTATTACTGATGTAAATACTTATCTTAATTTGTTTATGTGTTTGTTGATTGTTGTATTAGTAGTTTTGTGCAGAAAACAGTTATACAGTAAACAGTGCAGTCTGTTCCATACAAATTGACTACCAAAGAAGGAAAGTTATACAACTTGTTTACACCTGGGCCCCTTGTTCATTTTATTTTGTGTTAAAAATAAATGTTTGAGAATATAGGATTTAAAAAAAAAATGTAATTGTGCATGAGTGCATGTACGCTGATATTGCGGCGTAGCCTCAGCCAGACTCCGCCACACACGGCCCCAATGTAAATTGAGTTTGAGATCCCTGAAGTATGTAGAGAATCAAGTACGCTTTAATTATGGATATAAACAAAAAGGTAAACAACGATTAATGGCAAATGCATTCACGTTTTATTTGATTAAAGTGCAATCAATACGTCAGGTTAAATTAACAATTAATTAATTAACAGGTAGAATGATTAATTCTCTGCGATTCACCGGCAACCAGTCCAAGGTGTACCCCACGACTTGCCTAAAGTCAGGTATAAGAGGCTCCAGCATACCCCCGCGACCCAAATAAGCATAAGAACACCCATAGAAAATGGATGAACGATTCATTCTATTTGATATAACATGACTAACTTTAATTTGATAGCTCAATCACTTCTCTAACCAAAGTTATAAAGAAGTTATTTTGCACCACCATCATATTTGAATGAAATGTCAACTGCAGATAGTAAAGTGAATAAATATCCTACATACTGTACGTTTGACGTTATTAAAGATATGATAACATGCTTATCATTGCAAGAAATAATGACACACAAGCACACACACCAGAACAACAGTGGCTTGCAAAAGTGACTCCTAAACGACACGCGCCCCATTCCTGGTCAACATGCACATTGGCATAACTTTACGGTCACTACGTACCTTTTATCTTGTCCTGACACTCCCATCCATGAGTGGGAAAGGCTTTAAGTTGGACTTAACTTAGGTCAAGACTCAGTATAAATCCCATACCAAATTGAAGAGGAAGAAGTCATAAATCGATACATCGATCTAGTGAATGAATCGTTACACCCCTACTAAAAAGTAATAAAAACAAAAATGACTTAAATGAAATTGGGTTGTGATCTTATGACTATTTTAAAATGTGGGTCCCGGGGTAAGGCAATTTGAGAACCCCTGCTCTAGAAAGACCATGACACACAGAGGCCCTGGTGGAAGTTTCACACTCCACTTGTGTGTCTCACGTTTACCAGTTGGGATTTAAAAGGAGGTTGCACAGATGACACAAAGAAAGCATTGAGCGCTGGAGGACGCTACGCATAAACACACACCTCCATCCGGGGCTACAATGGACGAACTCGTGCTCTACTTGAGTGAGTCCAAACAAACTGACAAGAAGAAGAAACACGTGTCTGCTGGCTTCTGGAGAAAACAGACCTGTCGTTTAAGAAAAACATCAGAAATTGAGGTTGAAAGGTGTCCATTTGACACATGAGTGACCCTCTAGGTCGTGAGCGCGATGACATCAATACACGCACTGCACGGACGCATGTGCTCTGTGGGCTGTCCAAAAGTAGCAGCAGCAGCGGCACTGCTGACTTGAATCGGACCCAAACCACAAGTGTGAAATCCTGCTGGCATTAAAAGCCAGTCGAGCTTTGAGATGCACTTGCATTTGCACTTGCACTGCATCACTCCGGAAAAGCTTCTGTGTTACTTGTTTGGTGGCTGCTCACGCTGTGTTACAGCTCGCTTGAAAGATCCTCAAAGCATTTATTAAAATTTGCTTTACTTTAAAGGTTTCCAGCTTTTCCTTGAATGAACTTTTCAGTCACCTGCACGCTAAATAATACACCACGTGGTAACAGTAGCAATGGGCAATTTAGTGCTGTCCATTAAAAATTTATCCCGTGTGGCGACGTCGACAGGCGCATGTCTCTCACAGAGACTGCAGACTTGCCGGTTTAGGGGCGTGATTAGTAAATAGGATTTTTTGCGTTTTGCCGCAAATTTCAAATTTCAGTTGGGAGTACTGTAGAAACAAAATCGATCTTGAAAGCATCTTCGCTGTGTTTATTTCAACTGCCACACTGGTGTCCCCGACGTGATCCACGTACGTCTGTAGCCATCTGTCATTGCTCCTTCACAGTTCCATTTCACAAACCTTTAAAATGGAAAGCGATGGAAAGACTACAAATGAGTCCACAAATTGACACATATAATTTACACGCCGAGAGCAGACAACAAACCGTAAACGATAGAAATGACATTCTGTCATGTAAAGTAAATGTCTGCTTTTCACACCAGCAAATGGCGATAATCTGCCAGTAATCAACACCGCCATAAAAATGTCTACTTTTCAATCCCTCACTGCCCTACCAACCGTTCTGCTAGCTTGATATTGTCATTCTCCCCAACATTTGCCATAAAAGCAATTATTATACTATTATATTATATGCCTCACACACTTACTAAACGCATTTCTAGTATAAAATTTATAAGTATATAGAACTTTTGCTACAGAGCATTCAAAGACTACTGCATAAATCTCAACGCTAGACAAAAAAAATAAAACATAAAGATACAAATATGTTTAACATGTTACACATTTTGACCTGAATTGTAAATTATTATCGGCTTAAGTTTAAGTGCGGCTGGGAAGAATGTCTCGGACACTCGGACTATCAGCACGGGATCCCCACAGGGCTGTGTACTTTCCCCCCTGCTCTTCTCCCTGTACACCAACAGCTGCACCTCCGGCCACGACTCGGTGAAACTGATTAAGTTTGCGGATGACACCACCCTCATCGGGCTCATCTCAGACGGTGATGAGTCTGCTTACAGGAAGGAGGTGGACCGGTTGGTGTCGTGGTGCAGCTGCAACAACCTGGAGCTCAATGCTCAGAAGACAGTGGAGATGATCGTGGACTTCAGGAAAGTCAAAGCCCCCCTGCCCCCCCTCGTCTTGACAGACTCTCCCATCACAACTGTGGACTCCTTCCGCTTCCTGGGCACTAACATCACCCACGACCTCAAGTGGGAGCAGACCATCAGCTCCATCATCAAGAAGGCTCAGCAGAGGATGTACTTCCTGAGGCAGCTGAGGAAAGCCAAGCTGCCTGTCCAGACGATGGTGCAATTCTACACGGCCATTATTGAGTCCATCCTCACCTCCTCCATCACAGTGTGGTTCGCTGGGGCCACTGCCAGGGACAAACAAAGACTGCAGCGCATCGTGCGCTCTGCCGATAAAGTGATCGGCTGCAGCCTTCCATCTCTCCAGGACCTGTACGTCTCCAGAACTCGGGGGCGAGCAGGCTGGGTACTTGCTGACCCTTCCCACCCTGGACATGGACTATTTGAGCCACTCCCCTCTGGCAGACGGTTACGGTCCATTCGGACCAGAACCTCTCGCCACAAGAACAGTTTCTTTCCTGCTGCTGTTGAACTCATGAACACTTTATAACATTTGCTTTTAACGTCTGTGTGCACCGCTAAAGCTAATAAAACCGCCAACTCAAATTTAAAACAATAGCGCAGCGAAACTTCCGGTTGCAATACCGGATGTTCCACCCATAACCTGTTTTACGTCAGCGGCCTCAGGAACAAAGTGGATTGGCCCTGTCCACAGCTAGCACATGTTTTTAAAATCAAATATTTCACCCCTTTCGTGTAGGAAAAAAATTCTGTCCACATTGTCTCAATTGTTTCAAAAAACTGCTTCCACACGCTGAATTGCGTTTTTAAGCACATTTCCAAGCATGCCAAGCCTCTAGGTGGCAGTAGTTAGCCAAATACTGCTTGTCTCTTGACGTCACTTCCACAATACGTCACACAAAGGAAGGTACTTGTCCGTGCACACGTGGCGTTTGTTTATTTTTTTTTAATAAAAAAAGCATAAATGTAAACAATTAAAAAAAGTCCTTCTCATCCGAGAAAAATTCCTGAGAAAAATTTTAGAGAGCAGCATGTTGGCCTCAGTCAGGAGGTTCAGGGTTCAAATCTCCGTTGGGCATCTCTGTGTGGAGTTTGCATGTTCTCCGGTTTCTTCCCACATTCCAAAAACATGCATGTTAGCTTAATTGGCGACTCTAAATTGTCCATTAGAGCGTGAATGTGAGTGTGGATGGTTGTATGTCTGCCCTGTGATTGACTGGCAACCAGTCCAGGGTGTACCCCGCTTCCCGGCCAAAGTCAGCTGGGATAGGCTCCAGCATACCCGCGACCCTAATGAGAATAAGCGGCATAGAAAATGAATGAATGAATGAAATTGCCGAGAGCTTCCGAAGCAGTAATGTCTCGCCACTGCACCCACACGCACCTTGGAACAGACGTAGCAACAAGTTGTCTACACACTTCCAAACCAAAATTCCTGCCATCTTACTCCTTCATCTTCTACACTACTTTGGTTGAGAAAATGTTGACTCCCTTCACAAAATCCTTGAAATTGCCGCAAACACTAGTAAAGTGCGGATCGATACTGAAATGTCGACATTTACGATACCAGCGCTTCATGATCTAAAGTCGATTCTGGAATCAAAATAGTGCTACTTTTATTACTTCTTTTTTCTGATGTTGTATATTAGCTTGGCCATATAGTAAATCACCCCAATACCTCCGTTTACTCCACGGTTTAAAATAAACCATTAAAGTACTATTATGTCTCGTATTCTTTATGCTCTGATTTGAACTCAACTGTAGTTGAGTTCCAATTTACCAGACACATTAGGTGAATTTGCACAGTATTGAATTGGTATTGGTGATGTCGTGCTTCAGCGCATGCACGTCACTTTACAGACGCGTTGCGTGCACATTACAAGCCGCATTAGTTTGGTAATGTGAACCACATAAAAAAATCTTATTTTAAGCAAAAAATCAAAATTGGGAATCCTACCATGTGAACGCAGCCTAAATATGCTGTTTCGCTGCTTCAAGGCGTGTGCTTGTCCTCTTTCTCTATGGCGGAACTGAATATCTTCTAAGCGCTAGCATTCAGAAGCCTCCATCACGCCTTTGAGCACAAGAGCCAAAAAAAGGCCTCAAACCGCACATGCGGATGTTTCATTGACACTTGAATTAGCGAGTGGTTTGGCTAAATGTGTTTGTCGTACACGCATCACTTCACTCTCTCTTTACTTAATAAACCATCGTCTTCATTAATGCACACTTTTCATGTGGAATATAAAAGAGTGGATTTGCATTTCGACCTTGGAACTGTTCCGAGGCATCGAGAAAACATCCTTTCAGCAAAGCAATAATCCGGCATGAGTTACTCTTGCAGCAATCTGCTTGTCTGCACAGTCAAAAAGCTTAGCTCTCGTATGTGGACTCACTCAAGGCGCCGCTGTAAGTGAGCCAGCGTGGCGTTCGATCAGCTGGGCCGCATCCGAACCAAGACCCATCCTCCGCAGGCCCACCAAGCATAGCCCCGTCAGGTTGCAAAGAGGAGCGCTGGGGAAGACAAGCCCTAACACCCGCCGCAAAAAACACAACGGCTGGCTCTCAGATGTCTGACCCACTTTCCGCTCGCCATACGGAAGCACGCTCACACACAACCGATGAAGGACAACGTTTGCAAGCCATGCCGTTTAGCGGAGACAATCCTGAGGTTGCGATGCAGTTAGTACCATGGAGACACAAAGCAATCGCCTACACAATCCCAGCTTGAGCACCAAGTTATTTGCATATTTTATTCCATCAGCAATATGATTTCATTGCACCAAACTGCCAAAGAAGAATGTCAGTGCTTCATGTACATGCATTTAACAAACACGTTATCAAGGGACTGTCTTTTTAGCTTGTCGTTACCACTACAGTAGATGCTGTCAAAACTTTGATTGGCTATCACTTTTCTTCGGACTTGTCTTTATTACGTTCATAAATATATCCTGTGGAGTGAGCGAACATGCCATGTTTTTGATGTGTTGGAATATTTCCAGTCTTTCTGTTTATTTATCTACTGCCCTCCCGGGGCACCCCGTGAATAACAGCAAAAAGATATTTGGAAGTTTCTTTAAAGACTAATAATAATGATAATAATAACTAGCAGGCTTCTAGGGCAAGAACTCCCAGCGGACACATCCATCCTTTAAGGAAGTTGAACTCCATTAGGGGGCTATATTTGTTCCTTGAGGACTTTGCCTTGCTCAAAGCGCATCCACCATATTCTTGTCATCCCCAATACATAGTTTAGGTAATGTGATAATGTGGTAAAATAGTGGTCAAAGTTCCTGTCGCTGTAAATCATTTATATAACGGTCCTAATAAATAGAACAGAGCATAGTTGGATTGTGGGTGAGTACAGACAATGTGCTCACAATATAAATAATAAAGCTTGTTGTTATTATCAACTTCATTTTTAGCTCTTTTTTACTTTTTTGTTGTTTGTTTTTTACAAATATTTCAACTTTCTGCCTAAAGAATTGTCTCCCACTTTCTTTTTGTGATATAATACCTTGATTATTAACTACTGAAATGTAATTTCCTTCAAAACAATCATCTTCTTTAACCTATACATTAACGAGATCTGCAAAAGGACAAAACACCTAAAGCTAGTACTATTTGCAGATGATACCACAGCTTTTTGCTCTGGAGAAAACACACAAGAGCTAATAAGAAAAGTTTCAGATGAAATGTTTAGCTAATTGTTTGATGAAAACAGATTATCCTTGAATCTAAGTAAAATTAAAATTATGTTATTTGGTAATAGCAGAAAAGATACTTGTGAGAAAATACAAATTGGCGGGGAGAAAATTGAAAGGGGGAATGAACATACATTTTGGGGCATCATAATTGATGACAGAATGAGTTGGAAACCACACATCAAATACATACAACATAAAGTAGCAAGAAATACTTCAAAACTGACAAAAAATAAAATGTGACCTGGATCAAAAATCACTCCAAACTCTCTATTGTTCTCTGGTGTTAGCATATCTAACTTATTGTGTGGAGATATGGGGAAATAACTACAAAAGTACACTTCACTCGCTTGAAGTACTGCAAAAAAGATCAATTAGGATAATCCATAACGCGGCGTATAGAGAGCATACAAATCCACTGTTTCAAAAATCACAATTATTAAAATTTGCTGATCTGGTAAAACTTCAGACCGCTAAAATGATGCATAAGGCAAAACAACAACCAGTTACCAAAAAATGTCATACAATTTTTCTCAAGTACTAGTACTACAACAATGTTCTGTTATAATTGTTTATATTCTGCTCTTCGTGTGAATGCTGGAAGAATACATTCAGGAAGTGTTTCCAAAGTTTCCACACAGACTATACATTAATCCTTCATAACTCCTGAATACATTGAAGTGAACCATAACTTGTAGATCTTAATGCTAAAACCTATATGCATGGAAAATTTTAAAATAAACTTTGACCAAAGTTAATAACAAACTTTGACCCCGCCTCCCACCCAAAGTCAGCTGGGATAGGTTCCAGCTTACCCGCGACCCTAATGAGTATAAGCGGTACAGAAAATAAATGGAAGGACTTAGACCAAAGTGCTGTACAAAAAGTGCTGTTAACTGACTAGAAGTAAGAAAGTAGTTAATTAGCTTTTATTATGATTAAAAATCCAAGGTTTCTCTTTCTGAGCTGGAGATGCATCCACAGGCGGAGGGCTGCTCCTCTACAAAGTTTCCAGCATCTTTCCAGCAGTTTCCAGCATCTCCGACCTGGAGATGGCACTACACCCTTTTACGGGCAAGAACCATGGACTCGGACTCGGAGGTGCAATTTTCATCCCTGCCGCTTCACACTCAGGTGCGAAACAATCCAGTAAGAGTTGAAGGTCATGGCTCAATGAAGCCAACAGGACCACATCATCTGCAAAAATCAGTGACTGAATCCTGCAGTCACCAAACCAAAACTCTTCAATGCCCTGGTTGAGCCTAGAAATTCTGTCCATGAAAGTAATGAACAGAATCTGTGACAAAGGGCAGTCCTGGCGGAGTAAAACCCTCGCTGGAAAAGTGTCCGACTTATTGCCAGCAATGCGAACCAAACTCTGACACCGGTCATACAGGGAACAAACCGCCTGGATTAGGTGGTTTGATACCCCATATTCCTAGAGCACTCCCCACAGTATTACCCAAGGAACCCGGTTGAATGCCTTCTTCAAGTCCACAAAACACATGTAGACTGGTTGGGCAAACTCCCATGCACCCTCAAGGACCCTGCCGAGAGTATAGAGTTGGTCCACAGTTCCATGACCAGTACGAAAACCACACTGCTCCTCCTAAATCCGAGATTTGGCTATCCGACGGATCCTCCTCTCCAGAAGGGACATGTACACACCAAATATCTTCTTCTCCTGCTTAAGCTACTCCCGCAACTCGACCTTGGATAAGCGAAAGAAGAGTATGGATGGTCAAAGTTTGGTAGAAGTTAGTGAAAATATAAGCCCAGGTCTGACACCCAACAAGACTTTCGGTGCGTTTTTTAACCATCGGTTACATTGACTTATGTCCATCCTGTCATGTAGGACGTTTCTGCCAGATTTATTGTCAATCTGTGAAACTGGTGGGAGGCAATGAATATGTGCCAGCAAGAGAGATGTCTTGGTGATTGGTGACTCACATTTTTTTCCAGACTCGTCTGTCTTTGATCTTTTCACTTCCAAAGTGTTTCAGATGAGGTAATAGCACATTGCGTTCCTTCATTTGAATTCCCGAGTAATAGCGGTGCAATTAAATCTCAATGCCGTCACCCGTATGACTGTTTGCCTCTCCGCATTCATACAGTTTGTCCCTGCTTTCCAACATTAGAGTTGTCTATCTGCTGGTCGGGGTGTCATATTGGTAGCAGCGCAAGAAGAAGATCCACTTGAGACGCTGGTTCATGGGCCCCGGAGTGGGCGGAGGCAGGAATAGATGTTCTGCACGTACTGTTTGTGTTCATCATTATGCATCAGAGGAAGAGGAGCACTTCAGCAGGCTTGGCGATCAATTATTCACATTCTGCCTGGCACTGATCACAGAATCAGCTGGCACATAAATGTTTGACTCCTGAGTCAAGCTCATACGTGCTTGTCATTCATGACTACAATCAGCTTTGAACCTGAGCACTGGGACGGGTAACTCATGCCTGGCTGGCTTCATTTTCCAGCAGCACAATTTCACTTAATTCACGTCAGTTATTTTGGGGAAAACCAGACATGAAACCTGAGCGGGTTAACAAAACCAGAACATAATTTATTTTATTCTTTGTTTGCCTAAATGGATCCCATCTGAAAAATCTGCTGTGTAAAAAGTAGAATCACATTATGACAGAAACCACGTTTACATTTCCACAATAGTGCTTTTTAGGTTGATGTTGTCTCCAAGATATTTGTTTGCATCTACAAGCAATAACAAAACAAAAGACCCTCGCATTTCAGCATTCGCGACCCCACAAATTCACATTTTTTTTCCCTAACTCCAAGTCTATAACCTTAAACCCAGAGGGGAATTCCAAGCCCTCCAACCCCTAGAAAGAATTCCTATTTCTGGCCCTATCCCGACGCTTAACCCTAACAACAGATTCAGCTTTCGCCACCCCACAAATTCACAAATTTTTACTCTAACCCTAAACCACTAATTTAGGGATACCTCACCTATGGCTTTTGGCTTTTGATGACCACATATGGCTCTCAGAAGTTTCTGAACATGATAACATATATTTTTTTTAATTGTTTTTTTTCTTAAAACATATCTTGCTTTACAACAAGGGTCTTTGAAGTGCGCTCTGAGTGATTTATTTGCCCTCAGGGCAATCTAAAAATACAGAAAACAGCAAACATTGAAAAATGAGCAGTAATTTTTCAAAAAATAGAGAACAAAATATTAGTAAAAAAAGTTCTAATCTAACCAACAAAAGTTGTCCATTCCATTTTCCTCCGCTTAGTTGTCATTTTTGTAAAATTGGGTTGTGGAAAAGGTTATAATATAATATAAACGATTGTCAATTTATGTGTGCGAGGCTACCCTAACTCTAAGGGGCCTTCTATCCCTAGCCCTGGGTAGATGCCTATTCCTGGCCCTAGCCCTAACCCGAATATCCGCTATTGAGCATTTACAACCTTGCATATTCACAAATGTCTACCTCATAACTCTAAGGAGGTATTCCGAGGCCTCCTAGTCCTAGAGGGATTTTTATTCTTGTGTATCTCTAACCCTAGCCTGCACATTCAGGATTCAGCATTATATTTCACAAATTCACACATTTCTACTTTAAACCTAACACCCTACCTTTAACCCTACGAAAGATTCCGAGCCCTCCCACCCCCAGCCCTAGAGGGGATTCCTATTCCTGGCCCAATTCCAAATTCTAACCTACAATTCAGCATTTGGAACCCCACAAATTCACAAATACATCTAACACCCCAACTCTAGGGGGGATTCCTATTCCTGGCCCGACCTCTAACACACATATTTGCAATTCCATTCATTAGGGTTGCGAGTGAAACCCGAAGCCTATCCCAGCTGACTTTGGGTACAACCGCTGGTCGCCAGCCAGCCAATCGCAGGACACATATAGACAGTCATTCACACTCACACTTGGATAATTTACCTACCATTTTTGAAATGTGGGAGGAAACCAGAGTACAAAACCCACGCATGGGGAGAACATGTAAACTATACACACAGTTGCCCAACGGAGAGTCGATCCCAGAACTTCCAGATTGCCTGATTGTGTGGCCAACATGCTAACCATCAGAGGCGAGAGTAAGTCTTTACCTGCAAGTTACAAGCAAGTCAGAGTCAATCTTTATGAGATCAAGCAAGTCAAGTCAATGCTCTTTGTCAAGCAAGTCCAGTTACTGCATTTTGTCTGCAAGTTGTGTTAAATCATACACGTTTTAATTAGGCCAGTTTTACAGATTCAAAGTTTAAAAACAAGAGTTTCACTTTAGACTTTTTAACTTTTTTTTTATTTCATATTTGACAACAAACAACTTGTAGGGCCAAACAGAGCTGAGATTAAAAAAAACAAAAACAATAAATAAATGAAATAATAAATAATACAATTAGTCGTCCTAATAATTTAAGATTTCGAGATTTAAAGTCGTAAATTTACAAGATTAAAAATTGTAATTTTACGTGTCATTGTGTCCGAGGTAAATTAGAGCATACTTTGGGAATAACTGATAGCAGAGAGATCAATCCATTCCATCCATCCATTTTCTTCCGCTTATCCGAGGTCGGGTCGTGGGGGCAGCAACCTAAGCAGAGAAGCCGAGACTTCCTTCTCCCCGGCCACTTTGTCCAGCTCTTCCCGGCGGATGCCGAGGCGTTCCCAGACCAGCCGAAAGACATAGTCTCTCTAACGTGTCCTGGGTCTTCCCCGAGGCCTCATACCGATTGGACGTGCCCTGAACACCTCCCCAGGGAGGCGTCCGGGAGGCATCCAAACCAGATGCTCGGGCCACCTCACCTGGCTCCTCTCAATGTGGAGGAGGAGGGTTTTACTTTGAGTTTCTTCCGGATGACAGTGCTTTTCACCCTATCTCTAAGGGAGAGCCCAGCCAACCTGCGGAGAAAACCCATTTTGGCAGGTTGTACCCGCAATCTTGTCCTTTCGGTCATTACCCAAAGCTCATGACCATAAGTGAGGGTGGGAACGTACATCGACCGATAAATTCAGAGCTTTGCCTTTCGGCTCAGCTCTCTCTTCACCACGACAGACCGGTACAGAGTCCGCATTACTGCAGACGCCGCACCAATCCGCCTGTCCATCTCGCTTTAGATCCTTCCCTCACTTGTAAACAAGACCCCGAGGTACTTACTCCTCCACTTAAGGTTGGACCTCATTACCGACCTGGACATGGCACTCCACCTTTTACGGGGCGAGAACCATGGATTTGGACTTGGAGGTGCTGATTCTCATCCCAGTCGCTTCACACTCAGCTGCGAACCGATCCAGTGAGAATTGAAGGTCACCGATTGATGAAGCCAACAGGACCACATCATCTGCAAAAAGCATAGATCGAATCCTGCGGCCACCAAACCAAAACCCCTAAACGCCCTGGCTGCGCCTAGAAATTCTGCCCATAAAGTATTGAACAGAATCGGTGACAAAGGGACTGGTTGGGCAAACTCCCATGCACCCTCAAGGACCCTGTCGAGAGTATAGAGTTGGTCTACAGTTCCACGTCCAGAACGAAAACCACAATGCTCCTCCTAAATCCGTCTCTTCGCTGGTGGTTTGGAGTATCCCAACTGTAATGTAGGATGTTAGTACAACCACAAGCCGCACAACATGTCCCTGAGCTGCCCAAGGCCGTTTTTGTAAATTTCAGAGGATTATATAAAAGGCGCTTCTAATGTTTGTATGCACCGCTAAAGCTAATAAAAACACCAACTATAACTGAAAACAATAGCGCAGTTCCACCCATAACCTGTTTTACGTCAGCGGCCTTAAGAATAAGGTGGATAATGAGACAGCAAAACAGAGCAGTTGACCACAACCAGGTTCGCTTTGGTTAACATCATCTCACTGCTAAGCTCTAATACCCCGCCCCTCCACGTACGCTCTCCGGTTCATAGCGGTCTCAGGCAATGCCTATAAAATGAAGTTACGAATTTTATTCCCGTAAAGTTACGTTTGTACTCTTCTAATATGACAATCTTTTCTCGTACATATACAATATTATTGTCATCAATTTACGACTTAATTCTCAAAATCATGATGATTTTAATGTTTCATTTAACAGACATTCCCCGAGACAGCTATAAACACAGGGGACTTGTGTGACCCTTGACCTGGGTCAAAGGTTAAATTACATCTTTTTTCCCCCAACTGATTTCAAAAGGCTGGACTGTTACAGCACAACTTCAGCGGTAACTGAGGCTCGTCAACAGGAAGAGGATGAATAAAAACGACTTTTCTGTTATGTTTGAGCTGTTTGACTGCCGTGTTACGGGCACTGTTTGGAAACTTAATAACTCCAACATTCTCAATTTATAAATTTCTGAGGCAGTATTTCCAAGTAAATGGAAATCATCAGCTGTAATCCCAATCTATAAAAACGGAGATACATTATTACCTTCCAATTACAGGCCCATCAGTATTGTACCTACAGTGTCCAAAGTCGCAGAGAAACTCATTGAGAAACTCACAAATTATTTTACATTTCAACACCACATCATTTTCACTCCATCCCATGCAGTTTGGTTTTAGAGCCCAGCACTCAACAGAGACGGCGAATTGTTTTTTTATTGAAAATCTCAAAGATTTACTGGATAAGGGTGGTGTGGTTTGTGCTTTGTTTCTTGACTTGAAAAAGGCTTTTGACACTGTAAACCACAACATATTTTTGACCAAACTGACCAAGTTTAACTTCTCCTCACATGCAATAAAATGGATAGAATCATATTTATCAAATCGATCACAGTCTGTCAGAATGGATAATTACAACTCTCTTCCCCTCCCTTTGCCTACAGGTGTCCCGCAGGGTTCCATTCTGGGGCCACTGCTTTTTTCTCTGTACATAAACGACCTCCCTTCAGTCTGTTCCAATGGTTCATTCAGATGTATGCAGATGATACAGTCATTTATGCACATGGTAAAAATACAACTCAAGTAGCTGATAAACTTACACAATCCATGGTCCATGTCTCACAATGGTTAAATCAGTCCTCCTTAAAGCTCAATGTAAATAAAACAGTGGCCATGTTTTTCTCTAAATCTAACATTACAAGTACTAGTAATCAGGCAGATGTTTTTGTGGTAGGAGAAAAAATAAAAGTTGTGACAGAATTTAAATATCTTGGGGTCATACTTGATTCAAAACTAACATTTAAATCACACATCAAAAAAGTATGCAGCCGTGTAAAGTTTAACTTGTCCAATTTCAGATTCATTAGGTCACATTTATCTCTGCAGGCAGCTAAAATCTTCATGCATGCTATGGTCTTTTCCCACATGACATACTGTCTTACAACATGGTCACAGGCAAACAAAATGACGCTAAAACCCATTGAATCACTATACAAACAGACAATCAAGATTCTAGATAAAAAACCTTCAAGACATCATCATTGCACCATTTTACAGAAGCATAAACTGTTAAGATGGGAAAATGTTATCCAGTATGCAAATCTCTGTAATATATAAAATCATGAATGGTCTGTCATCTCCTCCACTCAGTCAGTTTGTAAACATAAGAACTAGCTCACAGAGGGTAACACGAGGGTCTGCCCGTGGAGACTGTATTGTTCCTCTAAGGAGAAGTGTTTTCAGTCAGAGTCCCTTCTCAGTTACAGATGCACAAGGGTGGAACTCGGTCCCTCAGAACATCAGAGAGATTAGTACTTATATTCTGTTCAAAAAGCATCTAAAACATTGGTTCATAACGCATCAAACATGTCTGCATTAACAATACTAATGACTTCCCCCCTGACTAACCATACTAGCACTTGTGTTATAGCTGTTGTCTGTCTTGTATGATGCCTGTGTTTTGCTTGTCTTTTCTCAATACTTTTATTGACAGTGTTTGTAATATCTGTTTTAAATTATTGTTTGCTTTTGGGTTCATTATGGAATATTGTAATTTTTGTTTTATAATATTTTTAGTCTTGTTTTTAGGGAGACAGGTTTGCCATCTGTCCAGGGACAATAGATGAAAAATAGCCTTTTGGCTAATTCTAGTGCATTTGCAGTCATGCTATTAATGTACACTGTCCCTGTCAAAATAAACTAATAAATAAATAAATAAAATAAACAAACATACACAAAATCTTTGTGTCTTCTTTTCCTTCCAGCTTATCCATGTTGTGTTGTGTCCTGTCAGATTACGCATGCAAGTGAGCGCATGCGTAAAATTAAGCAGTCGAAAGCTGACTTGTTAAAATACAGTTATACAGGTATATTTTGGATATTTGCAAAATACATTAAAGCATTAAACCAAAAATCATTTCATTGTCATTTGAAGTCAATTAGCTCAAATCCGAGTTAAGTCTCAAGTCAAGAACATCAAATCAAAGTCAAGTCGAGTCTTTTTGAAACATTTGTAAAGCAAGTCACAAGCCCTAAAAATTGCGACTCAAGTCTGACTCGAGTCAGGTCATCGAGTCTCCCATCTCTGCTAACCATGTTGCAATTCAACATTCAACAACAGCGCAAATTTACAAATTTTTACCCTAAGCCCCTAACCCTGCAAATTCACAAATTTTGGATCAAAACATTTTTTTTTGTTCAGTTCGTGCTTATATTTACCATAATCACACCTTTAATTGATGGAAAAATGCCTACCTCATTTATAGTGCAAACAAAAACATGTAAACAGTAAAGCACCACATGGGCGGGTATAAACGTTTACACTCTAAAATACATGCAAAACATTTTTATTTGGCTTTTATTTTTCTGGGAAGCCCACTGCCCTCACTGGGAAGTTAACTAGATGGAGTGGACAAAAGGAGGCGACCGTTTTTTTCGCTAATTTGCATAGAAATATTTAATCCAAAGCAACAACCAGCCACTAATAAAGCACAAGGATTTATTTTTAATTCTCAAGGAGACCCCACTGCAATAACTGTAGTGTAATTATACCTAGAATAATTAGTAGAATATAAAGTATTTATAAAGTATATAGTATAGTATAATATAAATAGTAATTATACATATAATGATAATGACATGGAATATTTCCAAACAAACTGGTTGTTGGCATGTTTCATAACATCACATGCATAAAGCAGTCACCGTTGACATCTCAGATGAGCTAACATAAAGGTCAGTCAGAGCAGCACAGAGAACACCATGGAGGTGGACGGGCGGGGTTAAAGCAAAAGAGCAAGGGTCACCTGTGGTCAAGTAATCCTCCCGTGATAAAGACTGCTCATGCGTATGTATATACACTGCTCAAAAAAATGAGAGGAACCCTTTGAAAACACATCAGATCTAAACGGGGGGGGGGAATTATCTTGAATATCTTTTCTGATAATAAGTAAGTGATGTATTAGTAACAAAATGATGCCACATAATTTGATAGAAATGAAAATGATCACCCTATAGAGAAGGGAAATCAAAGACACCCCAAAAATGAAAGTGAAAAAATGATGCAGCAGGCTGGTTCATTTTGCCAAAATGTCATTGTAGCAACTCCAAATGATTCTCAGTATTTGTGTGGCCCCCACGTGCTTGTACGCATGCCTGACAACGTCAGGGAATACTCCTAATGAGACCACGGATGGTGCCCTGGGGGATCAGCTCCCAGATCTGGACCAGGGCATCATTCCTTGACAGCCTGAGGAGCAACCTGGCGGCCCCAGATGGACCTAAACATAATGTTCCAGAGGTGTTCTTTAGGTCAGGTGAACGTGGGGGACAGTCAACGGTATCAATTCCTTCATCCTCCAGGAACTGCCTGCATACTCTAGCCACATAATGTCGAGCATTGTCATGGACCAGGAAGAACCCAGGTCCCCATGCACCAGGTAGGTTCTGGCAATGGGTCCAAGGATTTCTTCCCAATACCAGATAGCAGTCAGTGTGCCATTATCTAACCTGTAGAGGTCTGTGCGTCCTTCCAGGGGTATGCCTCCCCAGAGCATCACTGACCCACCACCAAACCGGTCATGCTGAATGATGTTGCAGGCAGTATAATGTTCTCCACGGCATCTTCAGACCTTTTCACCCCTGTCGCATGTGCTCAGGTTGAACATGCTCTCATCGTTCAAGACCATAGGGTGCCAGTGGAGTAGTTGCCAATTCTGGTGGTGTATGGCAAATGCCAATCGAGCTCTACGGTGCTGGGCAGTGAGCACAGGGCCCACCACAGGACGTTGGGCCCTCAGGCCACCTTCATGGAACCTGTTTCTTGTTTGGTCAGAAACATTCACACCAGTGGCCTGCTGGAAGTCATTTTGTAGGGGTCTGGCAGTGCTCATTCTGTTCCTGTTTACACAAAGGACACAAAGAAGCATATACCGAGTCTGCTTAGGGATTAAGGACATTCTACGCGCCTGTCCAGCTCTCCTGGAATCTCCTCCATGCTCTTGAGACTGTGCTGGGATACACAGCAAACCTTTCAACAGTACGTATTGATGTGTCATCCTGGAGGAGTTGGAGTACTTGTGCAACCTCTCTAGCGTCCAGGTACCGCACCAGGGGCCACACAAACTACTGACAATCCTTTTGAGTTGCTACAAGGGCATTTTGGCAAATTGGACAGATCTGCTGCATCATTTTTTCACTTTCATTTTTGGGTTGTCTTTGATTTCCCCCTTCTATAGGGTGATCATTTTCATTTCTATCAAATTATGTGGCATCATTTTGTTACTAATACATCACCTACTTATTATCAGTAAAGATATTCAAGATCATTTTCCCCCCGTTTAGATCTGATGTGTTTTCAAAGTGTTCCTCTCATTTTTTTGAGCAGTGTATTTATACACGGTGTACTGCATGTGGGGGTAGGCAATGCAGCATAAACAATGTACTCTGTGTGAGAACACATTAATGTAAGTCACTTTGCACCAAATTAGCCGTGTAGGGTCTCTGTTTGTGCTAAATTGCATTCACAGAGCCTCGCACACACAAATGAGGGTCAGCCGGGTCTGCCACTCGGGCCGTTACAGATGTGACAGTGCCACTGACACTGATGGACGCCATCCAAAGCGGACAAAGGTCGGCAACGCGAGCGAGAGCGTGGCCAAATCATCTGCTTGTGTCTGTGATGTTGTTTGTTTTGCCAGGCTTGGTGCTAGCCAAACATCCGAACAATGAAACCTTTCACTCGGTATCAGCGGGTGCTTTTTATATTTGCAAGATTAGAGTACCAGATATGAGATCAATCATTATCAGTGTCTCCCAGACATACATCAATAATTCATTTCTACTGCCAATAGATTTGCCACTGCTTACAAAACACTGTGAATAAAATGGAGGGATCAGTGAATGCAGTGAACCCCGAACCCTACTCCTCAACCTCAACCCTAGGGTTAACTGCTAACTTTTAATCCTAACCCCATCCCAGGGATGGGCAAACTGCGCCCATCAGGCCAAATTTAGGCCCGCCAAGCATCTTAATTCGGCCCACCGGGCATTTCCAAAATCCTTTTTTTAAACTTTAACGTTGAAATTGTAGCCGGCAACATGACTTGCCAAAACAGTCAGATGCAAACTGTAGCTTGTACAACAAACACATGACCCACAAAGTAACCTCCGTACTGCACCGTATGGGCATACAAACAAATATCTACGCACAATACCCATGGCAAAAAACACCAATTTTTTCCCAACATTTTGCAGTGTTTGTCACATTTGTCACACTTTTGCATGTTGAGGAGATTGTCAGAGAAGTAAAGGAGTTAACATACTCTTATGTTTTATTGTTTATTGTTGTTGCCGCTGGACTACCCAGCATGCCTTGCGGGAATTTGGAAATAACAGTATTGTGAATAACAGTTATGTGTATTGTTACGCGTGTTCATTTTTGTTTACTCACCTAGAAGTAGTAGTTGATTTTTGTGTTAATTTTTTTCATTTCGTTGCAAGTATGCCTTTCTGTTTGATGACCACCTATACGTAGATAGACGGCCCCGCTGCCAAATTGTTTTGGCCCGCAAGTCAAAACATTTGCCCACCCCTGCCCTAACCCTAACCCTTTACCTCAACCCTGACTAACTGTTAACCCCTAACCCTACCTTCAACCCTAACTGCTAACCTCAACCCTAATCCCTAACCTCAACTATAGCCCCCAACTTTTAGTTCTAACCCCTAACAACAAGCTCTAACTCCAAATTTTTGCAAATACTCAGGCCCCCTCAGATTGTCTTTTTAAAAAACAAACAACCAGCTATTCTTGGCCCTATCCATAATATTCACAATTTCCCCCTCACTCTAACTCTGGGGAGCATTCCAAATCATCCTACCCTTAAGCCTTCCTATTCCTGGTCCTATCCCTACCTCTATCCCTAACCCGCAATAACCTAGGAACGTTCATTAGTATTCGTCTCCCACAGCACCCACAAAAATGACATGCACATGATTCATGACCCGTTCTGCAAATTCTACAATGATGTCGTCAAGAACCTCTCACCCGCAACCACCACCACAAGTAGATTGCAGAAACATTGATTATGTACCATTAGCACGCTGCCTTGCTATTCTTCCTCACAAAGGTATGAATGTGAGTGTGAATGTTTGTCTATATGTGCCCTGCGATGGACTGGCGACCAGTACAGGGTGTACCCCGCCTCCCGCCCAAACACAGCTGGGATAGGCTCCAGCATACCCGCGACCCTAATGAGGATGAGCTGCATAGAAAATGAATTAATGAATAGTTTGCATAGCACAAACACCTTGTGTGAATTCCCTGTCATTGCTTCAGTTCTAAGTAAACACTGAGATGGGAAGGAAAAAGAACATTTTTGCTGGGCTGTGATGCATGGTAGTGGCAAAAGTACACCTAAAAGAAACCCAAGACGTCAGCGCGGTGACGCTGCAGTTGCTACAATAGCTGTGTGACGCATCCACTGACACACAAGCAGCGGCTAAAGCTAACTTGGCTTACTTAGCATTAGCTTTGTCACACTTCACACAGATCACCTTTCTGTGCTGAGGGAAACAGGCACCCACACAGCGTATAATGGCCGTGTGCACGTTTAATTAAGATTGTACAGGCCCTTGGCTGCATTGCATGACAACAAATACACCCGGCTGCCAGATCACCAAATCACTGCTGCATCCCCTTGAACGTTAGCAGGTGGAGATGAAAGGTGCCGCCTGGCTGGCAAGGACAAAGACGATACCTGCCGTATGTGACTTACTGCGTGGTAATTATTGTCCAAATGGCACACATTCCTCCAAAGAGCAAGAGTTCTTAAAGGCTTAATTAGCAAAATAATTGCTGCTGCTCCTGCTGCTGCTGTTGTTGTGCGACGGCTCTGTGCACAATATCAGGATTTAATTATCACAGTCACCCACCCTCACCTCAACCTCCACCCCCCAGCAAGATTGGTCTTTTTTATTTGGATTATTGCTTGTTTCACACCCAAAGCTGAACAAATTCCTCTTTCAACTGAGCCAATAATGAAAACAATGCAGCGTGAAGCGAGGAAAGTGCTGATGTTTGCAAAAAGCACTTTCCATTATTACCGCGCTTATTTGTATCCATGCCGTCCAAAGACACACATTTGCTATTTAATCATTTAGCACAGTTATCACTGAATCAATTATCATTAGCTTCTGTTTGGCTTTGCATCCATAAGCTGAAGGACTGATGGTTAACAGCTACTAAATGCCCAAATTATCATCATTAGTGATGAGTACCTATGCATTTTTGTCACCAAGCATTGAGATGTCACACTTTTTCGTCAATCCTTGAATGCACCATAGTTGCATGCTGAGACACAAAAATTTGCTTGGCTACAGAAGCATGAACTTGGAGACACTGACATTATTATTAGATACCTATTTTGTTCGGCAGCTATAGAAGGCACCATAGCTGTGCACAGAGACACAAAGATTTGTTGGCTACATAAACATAAGGTTTGACATTCATCGGGCTTCTTACTTTATAATTCACGAATGGTGTGTACGTATGCATTTTTGTTGACAAGCGTTGAGATTTTGCACTTTGTTTGGGACATGAACACACCATAGTTGTGTGCTGAGATGCAAACATTAGCTTGGCTACGGAAGCAGAACCTCAAACAGATATTGACCATCTTATATTAAAAGTGATTAGTGGTGAGTACCTAACCTATTTTTGTGGTGTTGCACTTTCTTCAGCATTGCTTGAACGCACCAAAGTTAGTGGGGCAAAGCAAAACTGAAGCTTTCTCCAATGCATTTTCTACATGTAATGCATTTAATAAGTGTGTGAGGAGCAAGCTTGTCTGTGAGGTCACAACATGTGGGAGGGGCCAGGTCAGCAGTGCCCTCACAGGGAGTCACAGAGCCTCTTCCGCACACACACAACAAAATACTACCTATACACTATGTATAGTGCAAAGGCAACAGCCACATATGCGCACATTCATCCTCGTGTGATTATTTTAGGCCTGGGGGGTGCAGAGCCTGACATCGTTGTTACCACTTGAATCTCCGCCCACATGAAGGGAATTCCTTTCTTTGCCACAATGCCAAGTGTTTATGACACAGGCCCGATTTACGATCGTGGGAGCCGCTCGAGAAGCTCGCCACTTGCAGAGCGCCGTTTTGCCATTGCCACCGCCACACCTGCCCACCCTTGTCGGTCGCATGACATGGCGGTGAGGGCAGGGCTGAAGGGGGTCAGCTGTGAAGGCAACACCTGCGCCTGCTGCCTCAGGAAAAAAAGTATCTTACAGCCCCGGTATGACAATCTCTTGTCTCTGTCGCCATGACGGCTTGCTTATCAGCGACCCCCAACCCCACCCCTCCAAGGCTGACCTCATTCTTCTCCACCAGCAGCACAGAAGTTAACCGCTTCTTTTCCCCATGTCGCTGATAGTTTAACATGTGTAGCCATGGTAACAGTGTACCTACCTTCTCAAGAAACCATGAATGAAACAGCGCCATAAATTCAAGATCTGATCATTCCGAGACAATGTACAGCATTTTCACAATTTTTACAAATTTGTGCTATTTTTAAAAAACTAAAATAAAATAAATAAATATAAAGTTAAACTAATTATTCATAAAATAATAATTCATTTTTAAACATCTGTAAATCTGTGTATTTTTTCTCCTAAGAAAACACACCTCACATAAGTGGGTAATACTTTCTAATATTGATACATTTTTTACATGTTTATGTCTTCATGCTTCACAAGGGTTGAGATGTCGCACTTTGTTTGCCAGCCCTTGAACACACCATAGTGCGCATCTGTTCATCCTCCATTATCATTCACTAGTTGGGAGTAGCTTTAAAATTATTTAATTATTTTGTGAGGCACATTTAGGGCTCCGGCATGGATTATGTGGCGTGTGAACAACGCCAGGGGAGGGTTCTGGAGCTGTACAGTCCCCTTTATTGCAAATGTTGATCCAAAATCTCTCTGGACTTTAAGCGGTCCTCTCACATAGACGCTGTACGAAAAAAGGCAGAGCAGCGGTTGTACTTTTTACGGCAACTCAGGAAGTTCAATCTGCCCCAGGACCTGCTGATCCAGTTCTACACCGCAATCATTCAGTCTGTTCTATGCACTTCCATCACTGTCTGGTTTGGTCTGCAACCAAACAGCACAGGAACAGACTACAAACGACCATCAAATCTGCTTTTCCCTCCATATGTGACCTGCATCGGTCCAGGGCCAGGAAGTGGGCAGGGAACATCACTGCAGATCCCTCACACTTTTCAAACTCCTCCCCTCTGGTAGGCGCTACAGAGCACTGTACGCCAAAACGAGCAGGCACAGAAACAGTTTCCAAGTCAAATTCCTTGTTTGTGTTACTTGTCCAATAAAGCTGATTCTGAAAATCAAAGGAGAATCTCAAATAACAGACTGGTTTGGAGGAGGAGGGCAAGCTGTGTGCCAAAAATAGACATTTCACCAACTTTTACTAGTTTACTATTTTTTCGCCATTCGCCCAGAAAGGACATGATTGCTGAATAAAGAATACACAAGCAACCACTGCTAGCAACCCTGTGCTCATGTAAACACACTGCCGATCTATTAGCCTGCTTGCACACCCATGATGATCAGATGACGTTCAGCGGTTGGCCCCATTTACCCGCGATGACTAGATCCTACGACGGCGCCCACAAGTCAGCAGCATATGGGTGCTACAGTATAATCTAATTAGGCAGGGGCACAAACACACGCACACGTGGGAAAGCGCTCCGTGTCTTGCTCTCTCATGGCAGTCATGTCAGGCCGCGTTGGTGGTAAACAGGAGACTTGTCCCCTGCATGCATCCAATGCAGTACTGCAAGATTGGCTTCATGGGTCAATGGAGACCTAAATTGTCATTTGAGGACTCAAGGAGTGAAGCCCGACTATCTAGCCTGGGATGGCCTGCCATGTTTCAATGTGGACTGCCACAGAGCTTTGGTACTGGAATGCAATCTCACACCAGCTACGTAAAGCACTACATGATCCCGCTCAAATGAGTTTCATGGAAAATGTGCAACCCTTTTAGTGGAGCTGCACTTTTCAACGTCTGCGTCCCCACTTCCTGTTTGTGTGTTCCTAATATGGAACGTGGTGAACCACCTCCAGCAGGTACAGGAGAAACTGCAGCACTTCCCATCATGCCCACGGTCCTCTCTCGCCACCTCTGACATCACTACACAGCCGACCGGAGCAGGACGTCAAGGTTATATAAGAGAGCACTCAGCTGCCCCGGCGAGGGGACCTGCAGGGAATGAGTGAGGGCGAGGAGCTGCAGGAGGAGGACAAGGAGGAGGGGTTTAAGGAAAGAGGGAAGAAAGAGGGGTCGCAATAAAAAAAAATTAAAAAAAAACGGGAGGCCCTACTGGGGTGCTGGCAGCTGGGAAAGAGCAAGGAAGGTCACGCTGGGCCTCTGAAGGCGGCCCGAGCAGGAGGATGCACAGCAGGTCATGTGGGGTTCCTCAGCAGACAAGCATCACACAAACGCTGACAAACCATCAGGAGGAAAAGATAATGTCAGAAAGTTGGATTTGTGAGCGGCTAATCATTAACTCTGTCGGACAACGTTGAAATGCTAAGCTAATGATTGAAGGGTAGTGGGCGTGTCTGCTGATGGTCAACATCCTGTAATAATAACGCATTAACATCACCCCGAAGCACATAAACATAATGCATGTGTGCGCTGGTTTGTACACACTCACGGTGCGTGTGTGTGGTGAGACAGCAAACATCTGGCCAGATGATGAGCCGCTCATGCAGCCATGGCGGATCAAGACAGATCAAGTGAGCGTAGGCATCCGCGCGAGATTTAAAGTGGAACATCACTCTCATCATCATCCCCGGGTCTTCATTAAACCAAGTGAGCCGTATTGATCCGCCCGCGCGTGCATGCTTGCACGAGAAAAGGCGCCATTCGAGCCGAGAACGAGGAGGAAGGACGCCGCTCGGCTCATCCGTCACAGCGGCGACTTCGTCACTTACCGCTCGTTACGTGGCCCGCTCGGATCCGTCCTGGAGAGAGAGAGATAGGGGGTGTGCTCCTGTGTGGGGTATAGTTCACGTCCGAGTGTAGCTGCCCGCCCTCCTCCCTTCTGGCCGCCGTGTTACGCTCCTGTCCGTCCGTCCAAAAAGGCGCTCCGGCCGCACGTCAGTCGCTGCTTTCCTCCTCTTCTCCGCGCTTTGCTTTGCTAGTTTTGCAGAGACGACGTTCGAAGGAAAGGGGAGTGGGGGGGACACGCGGAGGCACGAGGGGGTCGTGCACGCGCTGGCTCCGCCCTCCCGCGAGGACGCCTGTGTTCGCCGACGACAACCGTCTAGTGCCCTCTAGGGGGGCCTCGATGCACCGCAGCCACTGAACTCACCGACATTCAAGTCGCATCTGGTGGACTTTTTTATCTGCTTAATCCCCTCCTCGTCGTCCGGTCCTGCTCCTGCAGCCTGAGGGGAGGACACATCTGCTACATTTGGTGTGGAAGATGCATCTTCCCCAGGTCCTCTGGTTTCTTCCTACATTCCAAAAATATGCACGTTGGGTTAATTGGCCACTCTAAATTGCCCACAGGTATGATTGGTTGTTTGTCTACATGTGCCCTGCAATTGGCTGGCGACCAGTCCAAGGTGTACCCGGCCTTTTGCCCAAAAGTCAGCTGGTATAGGCTCCAGCATGAGGATTAAGTGGCATGCATGGATGGATGGATGAACATACTATAATAATACATAACATATTTTATTAGTGACTCCCCCCTCCGTGAATCACCACCTTATCGTGGTGGAGGGGTTTGAGTGCCCGAGTGATCCTAGGAGCTATGTTGTCGAGGGATTTATGCCCCTGGTAGGGTCTCCCAAGGCAAACAGGTTCTAGGTGACGGGCCAGAATAAGAGTGATTCAGAAGACCCCTATAAAGAACCACAAGAGGAGTGACCGCACCTCGCCCGGACGTGGGATACCAGGGCTTTACCCTGGAGCCAGGCCTGGGGGAGGGGCCAGGCCTTCACACGTGGGGCCTGGCCGGGCCTAGCCCAAAGAAGGCACACGGGAACTTCCCCCCGCAGACCTACCACCTAAATTAAAGGTTCGGTGCTTCGTGATTTCGGCAGTGGTCGAAGGCGGGTGTCCGGGCGATCTGGTCTTTGGCGGCCAAATCTGGTTCTTGGGACATGGAATGTCACTTTTCTGGTGGGGAAGGAGATCGAGCTTGTGGAAGAGGTGGAGACATTCCGACTAGATATAGTCGGACTCACCTCAACCCACAGTTTAGGCTCTGGAACCAAATTCCTTGAGAGGGGCTGGACCTTGTTCTTCTCTGGAGTTGCTGGTGTGGAGTTGCTGGTGTGGGCTTATTATTAGCCCCCCGGCTTGGTGCCTCTGTGCTGGAGTCATCCCCAGTGAATGAGAGGGTTATTTCCCTACGCCTTAGGGATGGGGGAAGGGTCCTGACTGTGGTTTGTGCGTACACGCCGAAAGGCAGTTCAGAGTACCCAGCCTTCTTGGAGTCTATCAGAGGGGTTCTGGAAAGCACCCCAGCTGGTGACTCCATAGTTCTCTGGGAAACTTCAACAGCCATGTGGGCAATGACAGTGTGACTTGGAGGGGCGTGGTTGGGAGGAACGGCCTCCCTGACCTAAACCCGTCCGGTGTGTTGTTGCTGGACTTCTGTGCGAATCACTGTTTGTCCATAACAAACACCATGTTCGAACATAAGGATGTCCATAAGTGCACTTGGCACCAGGACACCCTAGGTCGCAGGTCTATGATCGACTTTATGGTCGTATCATCAGACCTGCGTCCGCATGTTCTGGACACGCGGGTGAAGAGAGAGGGTGAGCTGTCAACTGACCACCACCTGGTGATGAGTTGGATTAGATGGCGGGGAAAGATGCCAGACAGACCTGGTAGACCCAAACGCGTAGTGAGGGTGTGCTGGGAACGTCTGGCAGAGTCTCCCGTTCGTCGAGCCTTTAACTAAAAAGCGTGTGCAGGCAGGCTGGAATGGGTGGAGAAAAGTGTCGGGTGTGATGTGTGATAGAAGAGTTTCAGCTTAAATCAAAGGAAAGGTGTACAAAACTGTGGTGAGACCAGCGATATTGTTTGGTTTAGAGACAGTGCTGCTGAGGAACCTCCGCAGAGCTGGAGGTAGAAGAGATGAAGATGCTGAGGTTCTCTTTGGGTGTGACCAGGATGGACAGGATCAGGAATGAGCACATCAGAGGGACAGCACATGTTAGAGGTTTTGGAGATAAAGTCAGAGAGGACTGATTGAGATGGTTTTGACATGTCCAGAGGAGAGATAGTGAATATATTGGTAGAAGGATGCTGAGTTTTGAATTGCCAGGTAGGAGGCCTAGAGGAAGACCAAAGAGTAGGTTTATGGATGTAGTGAAAGAGGACATAAAGGTAGTTGCCGCAAGAGAAGAGGATACAGAAAACAGAGTTAGATGGAGGCAATTGTTTCGTTGTGGCGAACCCTGAAGGGATAAGCCGAAAGGAAAAGAAGAAGACCCTTTTTTGTTCAACTTTGCCATTTCTGTTGTTTTTTCCCAAATATTTTACCATGGACAGTTTATTTTTCTTGTAGCTAGTTATGACTTTATTTCCTTGATATTTTGACTTTTTCTTGTAATCTCATAACTTTTTCCCAATCTAATTCTCCAAAATTTCCAATTTTGGTTTGTAAAATAACTGATGATTTTCTTACATTTTTTTCTTGTTTAATAGTGTTTTCATAATGTGTCGTGGGCCACAAATGGTCATCGGGCAACACATCGAACACCCCTGGCTTCAACCGGACATTACTATGTTTTTGTCTTGTTTTGGATCAGTTGATCATACAATAAAACCAATAGATTAGGGCCTGGCTGCAGGAGATCATCCATCTTCTCACAGCAGACGTCCAAAATCTTGTCTCTTTTAATGCACAGCATAGGACACTCCTATAACAAAATCATCAGATTAGGGCAAATACTAAGTAGAGCCCCACGGCTGCAGGAGATCATCCACCTTCTTGTAGCAGACCTCCAAAATCTTGTCTTTTCCAGTGCACAGCATAGGACACTTGGCCAGGAGTGGTGGTGTTGCTAGAGTGCAGCCTCTCACTGGCAACAGGCCCGCAAAGCTGTTGGCCTCTCTTAATGCGCGGCACGTTCTATCCAACTACTTATTACCATCAACTCTAAAAGCCGTTATAGTTGTTAATCAAAATGCGCTTGTATACAAAAAAAGATATATACTGTCTAGTAAATCCAAGAATGAGTTATAATACATGATTGCTATGCGATATATAATGACGGTACAATAATGAGTAATTGTTGTCGAGCCAAATTGTTTTCTGTCTATATGTGTATTTTGATTATGTTCTGTTTTGTGTATTTTGTGTGGCATCAATCAGTCAGTCAAAACGTACATAACTCCCACTAAACGCGGGAATCTGCTGTGATGTTTTTTGTATACAGGAAGTGTATACAGTGGTGCATTAGTTAATGTCATTCATCTGTTCCAGAAGGTCCGACTCAAACCAAAACAGACTCTAACCAAAGCAAATTTCCCCATAGAAAGTGATGTAAATACAATTCATCCATTCCAGACACCAGCCAATAATTCTAGTTTAACATGCAGAAAAGAATGACAAATGAACATTTAACCTAGTTTTGTTGGGTGAAAAACCCAAATACCACAAAGTAAGCACATTATTCTGCTGTGACCACAACTTGCAAAATTGTCAAAACTATATCACACTAAATATCAACGTTCAAGAACCACTAAACAGTACCTTGCAGTTTAACATTAACAATGAAAAAATTACTTTGCAAAAGAATACATGTTTGATTCCCTGCCGCAAACACGCCACGCTATGTTGAATGTTTATTTTTTGTTGTTGAGTGTTATGGATATAACATTAAAAGGCAGAAGTAACCAGTGTCAGCCTCAATGCGCCCTCAGTTTGATAGATTGATGTTACGCGGGATCCGGAGATGTGCATGCATGTAGGGTGGTGTGAAAAAGTGTTTGCCCCCTTCCTGATTTCTTAGGGTTTCCATGTTTGTCACACTTGAATGTTACAGATCATCATTTACATATTCGTCAAGGACAACACAACTAAACACAAAATGCAGTTTTAAAATGACAGGTTTTATTATGAAGAGGGAAAAACCCAATGCTACATGGCCCTGTTTGAAAAAAGTGATTTTAGTCTAAAGCTATGAACTGCTTGGGCCACCCTTAGCAGCAGCAACTGCAATCAAGCTGGGGAGGCATTTTGGTCCAATCATCTTTGCAGAATTGTTGTAATCCAGCCACATTAGCGGTATTCCAGCATAAAGCGCCTTTTCGAATTCATGCCACAGCATCTCAATAGGATTCAGGTCAGGACTTTGACTAGGCCACTCCAAAGTCTTCATTTTATTTTTCTTCAGCCTTGCTGGTGTGTTTTGGATCGTTGTCCTGCTGCAATACCCAAGTTGGTTTCAGCTTGAGGTCACCAACAAATGGTCAGGCATTCATTAGGATTTTTTGGTAGACAGCAGAATTCTTGGTTCCATTTATCACAGCAAGTCTTCCAGGTCCTGAAGCAGCAAAACACTAACTGAGGCATGTGCGGCCTGCAGTTTTTTGGATGTTGTTGTGGGGTCTTTTGTGAACACCTGAATGAGTCGTCGCTGTGCTCTTGGGGTAACTTTGGTTCACCGGCCACTTCTGGTAAGGTTCACCACTGTTCCATGTTTTTGCCACTGTGGTTTGCTGGAGTCCCAAAGCTGGAGTCCCAAAGCTTTAGAGCTGTTGATCTAAATTCATTACGCGGCCACTTGCAAGTATCACGAGATTTTGACTTTGGCGCGTGATCCAAGATGGGAAAACCGGACGGTATTTCAGACGCTAAACAAGCGAGCAATCTCAAGCCAAGGCAAAATTTTAGCTAAAAAAAATTATGTTAATGGCTGTGGTTTGCTGGAGCCCCAATGCTTTAGAGCTGTTGCTCTAAAATGCTTGGCACGTGCACTTGCAAGTATCATGAGATTTCGACTTTGGTGCGTGATCCGAGATAGAGAAAAGTAAGGACCATATTTTAGCAAAAATGTTGGATGTTAACCGAAAAACGTGCTAGCTGGGGCGGATATTAACCAAGGTGTTTATCGTAGGTCATATTCTGCTCACCTGTACTACAAAACAACAGCACAAGTTTCTATTTGGTTCTTTACGGCCTACTCAAGAAGATGATGTTTTTTAATTGGGGTCTAAAGCAAATGATTCAACACACCCCTGCTACCTCATGTCCTTTATTGGGCATCGGGGGGGGGGTTGCATATGCTGATTAGGAACAGCTGGAACACTTACGTGGAACAAAGGGATCAACAGTTCTGCCCTTGTGATTGGGACATAGCGAGACTTTCTTGTTTTTTCCATCAGCGTGGATGACGAAGAATCTCCGGCAGCTTTTAACAGATCATTCTGATGCGTTTGATTCAAACAGGGGTTCTAAAGAGCTCATCAGGGCTGTCAGGGTGTCCTTGCATTGTGCCGAGGCTCATCATCAAAGTGGGACACTTGGCTATTTCCATCAGATCCATTTCCTCTCTTCAAAAGGAGAGACACTTTGATGCGGCTCACTACTCCTGAAGACTGATATATGACGACGACAGTGTGTATGTGTGTATGTGTGTGTGCTGAGGAGCTCAAATCCCAACAAATGGATGCATTAAGTCTTAAGACTACAGACTGTGTCGCTGCAACACATAATAAGCATGTTATAGCTCGGTATCCATGACGACAGGGATCGATGCAAAGAGACAAACAACACAAAGGACTATTCTTCTTCACTTTCATTGTTTCCAGTAGAGCCCACCACAACCCTCCAAACATCTTCCAGCGAGGGCCACAGAGGGAAAAATTATAGGATGCAACTTTGCCACTTTGATATTTTGTACTGTCAGCTACACTTTTCACATTTTTCCCTCCCTTTTTTCAAATACTTAAACTTTCTTCATAAATAATCTTGTTTTGGTCATATTTTTTTTATTCCCAAAATATTTTGACTTTATAACCAATAATATTATAACTTTCTCCTCCAATCTAATTGTTTTTGTTTCTGAAAATATTGTAACTTTTTTAAAAACCTTTTTTTTCTTTGGGTTGAAACTTTTTTCTATTAATATTTTGACTTTACTCGTGTAAATTTACTTTTTTTTTTTCTTTTTACTTTTTGCTGTTGTTTTTTTCAGCTTTGTCAGCTTTCTTCTTGTATATTTGTTTCTTGAAATTATGACTTTATTCCCATAATATTTTGACTTCAGTCTTTAAACTTTTTCCACAACCTAAATTGTCCAAAAACTTTTCTCTTTGTTTTGTTTCTTTACAAAAAACACATTTTATAATGCAGTGTTTTAACAATATGCTAAAATGACATTACTTTTCCTCATAACTTTGTTATTCTTGTGAAATGATAACTCTTTTTCTCTTAATATTTGAACTCTATTTTCATTACTCTTATTTAGTTCAGGTGCTTGCTCCTTCAGTTTGTTGGAGCATTGTCATTTGTTTGCTGTGTCAGAAGGACTGCTTGTAGCTGTCATTTTCTTTCTGTTCCTTTGTGATCATCTATTTGCTGCCTTTGGAGATTCCTGCTGCTGCATTGCATCTTAAAGGCTCTCTATCCTACATGTCCAGCTTTTCCAACATATGTTTATGTTTTAAATGTTCTATTCTTGTTTTACATTATGTGGAAATTCAGGCAGAATGTGTTTTTAATGGATTTTTTTCTTTGTTTTCTGTGCAGTTCAATGCAGGATTCTTTTATGTGTAACAAATTACACTACCAGTCAAAAGTTTGGAGACATTTTCTCATACAATACCATAAGCAAGTGCCCCTAAACTTTTGACCAATAGTGTATATCCAATATCCCGGAGGGCCCCTTTAGGCTTCATTATGCACAACGTTGCACAAAGTCCACCAAAACAAGCAAAACAATAGAAAATAATTGAGGAATCATCTTGGCGTGCCTACAACTACACAGGAAGCTAAACAGCTAGTCAAAAAAGATGCTCCGAAGTACACTGCCCCCTGGTGTTTAAGCAAAGAACTGCAACTCCCACGATCAGCCCTTGTGCAAGAGTCATAACACGCTGAAGACACTGTCAGAATTGTGGGGGTTGCGACTACGCTGTAGCATAAAGCTGACTCTAAGCCTTCATATGTAGCACTTCCTGATCAGAATGATCTTGAAGGCTAAAAGACTCAAGTGGTCTTCTTCCATCACACCTCAAGTGTGCCCCATCTTTCCTCACAAGCGTCTTTGCATACTAATGCAGGCTTTCTTGTTTGTCTGCCAAGCAACAATCAAGAAGCAACAGACAATCACACCGTGTATGCCGTTCATGTGTGCGTGTCCCTCGACGCACTGCAATGCGCCAGGACGCTCCACGCACACACTTGGCTTCTGGCAGCACTTATGAGGCCTGTTTGTTCTGCAGAAATGTGCCGCAGACGCACGCCAGCCGCTCTGCTTGCACAGGTCCGGGGGAAAATGTGAATATGTGTGTGTGAGAGGAAGGAGGTCCGTAAGGGTCCAGCACATGCATTTTGTTTAGTCCACTGCGTGTTTAAAATTGATTTTCTTTGATTATATCAGCCCCTAACACACACACACACATCATATGCAAAACAGCACTCTGAAAACTGGCATGGAGGATCACATCGAGATAAGTCTTGCACAATATTCATGGTGAGAATAAGACTGAACCCAAACGAGTAGTGTAGCCTCATACGGCTACTGTTTCCAGACAGTGGGATAAGGAGTGTCCAAAGTACCGACTGGGAGCCATTTGCAGCCATTCTAAAAATATGATTTCACAAAAAAACTAAACATAACAACAGGAAAAATCATCAGTAGTTTTACAGTACTAAACATGCATTAAAAATTACATTAAATGAACAAGACATGTAAAAAACAGCTGCAATTTCACAAGAATAAAGTCAAAATATTAAAAGAAATAAGTCATATTGTAATGAGGAAAAAGGTGGCAATTTTATCAGAATAAACTTGGAATACTATGAGTTAAAATAATGCCATTTTAGTAACATAGAGTTGAAATATTAAAGCAAAAATACGCTGTTTTTTAAGTCATAATACTACAAGAAACAAACAAACCAAAGTAAGTTGTAATTTTAGAAAATTAGCGTAGAAAAAAAATATAAATGGAAATAAAGTCAAAATATTATGTGAATAAAGTTATAATATTACAAGAAGTAAATGTATGAAGATTATTTAAGAAAAAAATATGTTTTTGAAAGATTAAAAAGACAGCAGCAAAAAGCAAAGTTGATAATACTAATAATGTCTTTTTCACCAAAGCAGAGATGCAGTTTTTTTCTTGAAATATATACTGTATATATAACTTCTTAGCATATCTACGTGTGTTGCTTTACAAAATATCCAAGTTGCATCCTTTCATTTTTCACTATGTGGCCCTTGCTGGAAAGGGTTTGGGCACCCCAGTTCTACACCTCAGTTTTCCAACACCTCAGTTTTTGTTTGATTCAGTTTTTGAGAAACACTTCAGCCCAAATTTTGCCTGGTCACACAAGTTCCCTGTGTTTATTGCTGTCTCAGGCAATGCCTGTTACAATGGAGTATTAAAATGTAGAGTTTATTTACGACAATAACGTTGTACGTTTATGAGAAAAGCACGTTTTATTATGAGTCGTAACTTTGCTTGAATAAAAGTCGTAACATTTAAAAGTTACAAACAGAGCTTAGCTTAGCTGGGGTTAGCATCATCTCACCGGTATCTAGTACCGCTCCACATTAGGACCCCTGTTTCATAACTGTCTCCGCCAATGCCTGTAAAGTGAAGTTACGACTTTTATTCTCCTAAAGTTAGAACATTACTCTTGTAATATTATGAGCTTTTTCTCGTTAATGTTTGATGTTATTGTCGTAAATTTACGACTTTATTCTCCAAATCTGATTATATTAAAACACCATTTAACAGGCATTAGCCGAGACAGCTATAAAAACAGGGGACATTTGAGTTGGGTCAAAGGTAATATTACGACTTTTTTTCTATTTTATTCTCGTTAAATTACAACTTTTTTTCAGTTAAAACTTAAATGATGACTTTTAATCTCAAAATGTTTTTTTAATGCGGCCCTAATGCTCTGTCGTGCACACTCAACACAGAATCTGGCAGAATTTAATTTATACAATACTACAGTGTCATGTAAAGCTCATTTGTTTGGCAAACTCAAATAGAAAAATGAAAATTTTATTCGGTTTACAGACGTTAAGTTCTCGACGGTACCACTGTATTGGACTCCTTACAAGCTTTTATTGGCTTGTTTCCTAAGCGATTGACGGGTACATCGTAAACGGTGCTGAAATCAGTTCAGTGGGTCCAACCTGAAAATGCTGCAGAATATCACACTACGCATTGTCGATGACAAAGCCCTCGCCCGCACGGCCCTCCAATCCATGCCATGAATTATTACTCAGCAGCCGTTTGTATGCTGTAGACGTTTGAGAAAAGGCCATCGCAGGCGAGCACATCAGCCAGCGCTTGAGGAGGAGCAGCTGACGGATGTAAATCAGGTCGAAATAAAGGCAAGAGATTTGTGTGTGTGTGTTGGGGGCGCGGCGGGCAAGAAAGGAAATATTTACTGCACATTAGCATCGGGGGATCGCTACATTAATTCATTAGGTGGTGCTTTTACTGGAGTGTCTTTCTTCTCACGCAACTTTTTTCAGTGACGCGGAATGGCAGGACAAATTCCACCTCCATTTAGCGGCTTGTGAGGAAGCATCAGAGCAGGAACAGATGCAGTACAGGGCCTGCGTAAAAGGGTCCCTGACATAATTCATCAACTTTGCCTAATGTATTGTTTGCAATTATGTTCTACATTGTTCATTTTTGAAAGCGAACAGTACATTTGCAAAAATTATATTTATTGTTCATGGTGTCACCCATGACAAACTATATTGCAGCTCAACCTCATTTCCAGAAGTGACGTTGTTGAGGTGACCCCTCTTAGCTAAAGCTGAGTAAACAGATGCTTCTCAAGGTACTGTAGATCAGCAACTTGGTACAGTGTATTTTTCATCAAAACAGTAGTCATACCAAAATGTTGTGTTGCTGCTGGATGTTTGCAGATAGTAATAGTGTATGTTTGTTTTATTTTCAAAAATAGGAAGGTTTCAGACAGCAATGGACAAAGAAAGTGCAAAGAAAAACAGACAGACAGACACCCGTCTTGAGTACTTTTCATTAGATCACTGATGACTGCTCCAAAGGAACACCTTTACAAGAAGCTTTGGCTTTTAAAAAAGGATGCTTTTTTGCTGGTACACAAAAAAAAAACAAAGAACAACCACTATGTCGAAGTCGGCACAGAAGAGTCTTGTTTACATAATATCTTCTAAACACTATTCCACAATAGCGACAAGGCTGTAAAGTATTATACATGTTATATACAACATATGGAGGGCACGGTGGTGACAGCGGCAAACATTAACCCTCGAAGTGCGGCCATACATACAAACGGGTTATAACAACCCCTTTACGATAATTTTGAAGAGAGTTTAAAATAACTGAAGGAGTAATCGACACTTACCATTCTGCGGTATGAAGATGACCCATTTTCATCTCCATCTTTTAAGCCTCTAAGTTCTAAGTTTTAAGAACACCTACAGATGTTTCTTCTTTCTCAAAAGGTAGTCACACATCCCCGTCTCCTACACCACTATCGCTATATTTCTTTAGTGATGTTAGCCCGATGGCGTCACTTCCGTAAATGAGGCTGAACTCGACATGGTTTGGGTCATGAACTCTAATTTTTTTCCTTTTTGAGAATTTCCGTTTGGTTTGAAAAATCGAGCCATGTACTGTAGAACCTCATTAGAAACAATATATAACATATTTAAGTGGATGAATTATGTCAGGGACCCTTTTAGTGTACGATACTTAACTTAAGTTAAGAATATTAGGAGGGGTGGGTATTGTTTACAAATTATCTGACACCTGTGCCATATTATAAAACATTTTGTCCAAAAACAATTACTTGTATGGAATTTTGCGACATGGAAGTTGAACAGAATAGTCCTTTTTTAAAATTAAGTTAATAATACAGTACTAGAGCTCAGACTAGACTGCAGCTGTTCTATCTAGTCTTTGCACTGTTGAAGCCTCCATGGATGAGACAAGCGCTCAGGCTAGACTAAAGCTGTCTTATCTAGTCTTTGAAATGATGAATGAAGCCTCTTCAAACTAGACTAAAGATGTCCTATCTAGTATTTGAACTCATGAAGGTGCCCCAGATGAGACTAGAGCTCAGACTACACTAAAGCTGTCCATTCTAGATTTTGAGCTGATGGAGCCTCCTTGAATGAGACTAGAGCTCAAACATGACTAGAGCTGTCCATTTAGTATTTACGTTGATGAAGCCTCCCTGGATGAGACTCAGACTAGACAACAGCTGTCCTATCTTGTCTTTGAACTGATGAAGCCTCCTCAGATGAGAGTAGAGCTCAGACAAGACTAGAACTGTCCTATCTGTTTTTTGAACTGATGAATGAAGCCTCTCCAGATGAGACTAGAGCTCGGAATACACTAGAAATATCCAATCTAGTCTTTTAACTGATGGCACCTCCCTGGATGAGACTAGATCTCAGACTAGACTCGAGATGTCCCATCTAGTCTTTGAAGAGATGAAGCCTCCCAGGATGAGACTAGCGCTCACACATGACTAGAGCTGCCCCATCAGGTATTTGTGCTGATGATGCCTCGTTGGATGAGACTCGAGCCCAGACTAGAATAGAGCTGTCCCATCTAGTCTTTAAAACTGATGAAGCCTCCCTGGATGAGACTAGAATTGAGACGTGACTAGAGCTGTCCTATTTTGTCTTTTGCACTGATGAAGCCTCGTTGGATGAGACAATAGCTCAGACTTGACTAGCAATGTTCTATCTCGCCTTTGAACTGATGAAGCCTCCTCAGATGAGACTGGAGCTCAGACAAGACTAGAGCTTTCCTATCTGTTCTTTGAACTGATGACGCTTCCCTAGATGAGAGTAGACCTCAGACTAGACTCAAGCTGTCCCATCTTGTTTTTGAACGGATGACGCCAACCCATATAAGACTAAAGCTCAAACTAGAATAGAGCTGTCCTATTTAGTCTTTGAGCTGATGAAGCCTCCCTGGATGCGACTAGAACTGAGTCATGACTAGAACTGTCTTATTTTGTATTTGCACTGATGACGCTTCGTTGGATGAGACCAGGGCTCAGACTAGACTAGCAATGTCCTATTTGGCCTTTGAACTGATGAAACCTGCTTGGTTGAGACTAGAGCTCAGACAAGACCAGAGCTGTCCTATCTATTCTTTAAAATTATTCATAAAACCTCCTCAGATAGACTAGACTAGATTTGTCTTATCTTGTACAGTATTTCAACTAATGAAGCCACTTCAAAGGAGACTAGAGCTGAGACTAGACTTGAGCTGTCCTATGTAGTCGTTGAACTGATGATGCCCCATTGGATGAGACTAGACCTCAGACATGACTAGAGCTCTCCTATCTAGTCTTTCAACTGATGAAGCCTCCTTAATGAGACTAGATCTCAGACTAGACTCGAGATGTCCCATCTAGTCTTTGAAGAGATGAAGCCTCCCAGGATGAGACTAGCGCTCACACATGACTAGAGCTGCCCCATCAGGTAATTGTGCTGATGATGTCTCGTTGGATGAGACTCGAGCCCAGACTAGAATAGAGCTGTCCCATCTAGTCTTTAAAACTGATGAACCCTCCCTGGGTGAGACTAGAATTGAGACGTGACTAGAGCTGTCCTATTTTGTCTTTTGCACTGATGAAGCCTCGTTGGATGAGACAATAGCTCAGACTTGACTAGCAATGTTCTATCTCGCCTTTGAACTGATGAAGCCTCCTCAGATGAGACTGGAGCTCAGACAAGACTAGAGCTTTTATCTGTTCTTTGAACTGATGACGCTTCCCTAGATGAGAGTAGACCTCAGACTAGACTCAAGCTGTCCCATCTTGTTTTTGAACGGATGACGCCAACCCATATAAGACTAAAGCTCAAACTAGAATAGAGCTGTCCTATTTAGTCTTTGAGCTGATGAAGCCTTCCTGGATGCGACTAGAACTGAGTCATGACTAGAACTGTCTTATTTTGTATTTGCACTGATGACGCTTTGTTGGATGAGACCAGGGCTCAGACTAGACTAGCAATGTCCTATTTGGCCTTTGAACTGATGAAACCTGCTTGGTTGAGACTAGAGCTCAGACAAGACCAGAGCTGTCCTATCTATTCTTTAAAATTATTCATAAAACCTCCTCAGATAGACTAGACTAGATTTGTCTTATCTTGTACAGTATTTCAACTAATGAAGCCACTTCAAAGGAGACTAGAGCTGAGACTAGACTTGAGCTGTCCTATGTAGTCGTTGAACTGATGATGCCCCATTGGATGAGACTAGACCTCAGACATGACTAGAGCTCTCCTATCTAGTCTTTCAACTGATGAAGCCTCCTTAATGAGACTAGACCTCAGACTAGACTAGACCCAGGACCAGGGGGTGCTGGGAAAGCGGCACGTTTTCTTATTTGGGCTTTAAAGTTTAAAGGCTTTTGTTTTGCTATTGACAAGTGACTTGTTTATCCAGTCTTTGAACTGAAGAATGAAGCCTCTTCATCCGAGACTAGACTGGCGCTGTCCTATCTTGTCTTTTATCTGATAAAGCCTTACTGAATGAGACCAGGGCTTGGACTAGACTAAAGCTCTTATCTAGAAGTAATGAATGAAGCCTCCTCGGGTGGGCCAAGACCAGAGCTGTCTTATCCAGTCTTGGAACTGATGAATGAAGCCTCCTCAGATGAGACAAGACTAGAGCTGTCCTGTCTAGTCTTCGAACAGATGAATAAAGCCTCCTCAAATGAGACACAACTAGGGCTGTTCTATCTAGTGTTTGAACTAGAAAGAAAGAAAAATGATAGAATAAAGCCTCTTCAACTGAGACTATCGCTGTCCTATCATGTCTTTGAGCTGATGAAGCCTTTTTGAACGAGACTTGACCTTAGGCGAAATTACAGCTGTCCTATCTAATCTTTGAACCAACTAAGCCACCGTGGATGAGACAATACTAGAGCTGTCCTATCTAGTTTTTGAACTGATGAATGAAGCCTTCTCAGAGAAGACAAGACTAGGACTGTTCTACATAGTATGTGAACTGTTAAAGCCTCCTTGGATGAGAGATCTTCTACAAGAACCAGAACAGTCGAGTTCTTCTGCTGCATCTCTGGAAAATGGGACTGGACAATTTATTGGCGTGTGGTCATGTTTATTCATTCATTCATTTTCTATACCGCTTATCCTCATTAGGGTCGCGGGGATGCTGGAGCCTATCCCAGCAGACTTTGGGCGAGAGGCGGGGTACACCCTGGACTGGTCGCCAGTCAATCGCAGCGCTTATATAGACAAACAAACATTCACACTCACATTCATACCTATGGACAATTTAGAGTTGACAATTAACCTATAGGGGATAGTGAATTAGACCAGACTGTAAATCATGATATTAATGAACTCTATAAAAAGTTTGAACACAAACAGTTAATGACACATGATACCTTGGACTATAAATTAAATGAATTTGGATATGATATAGATCCGGACGAACATTTTTTTCAAAACTATACTACTTATGATGTAGGTATTATACTGATGAACAATTTAAAGGTCTCAATATGGATGGTGCCTTTAGAGTAATACATTTTAATAGTAGAAGTTTATATAAAAACTATAAGAGTATAAAAGAGTACCTCAGTCAGTTTAAGAAGTTTAGTGTTATTGCATTGTCTGAGACCTGGCTGGACGCTGACAAGTGTTGTGATGTCCAAATGGAAGGATACGAGCTGTTTACATTAAACAGGAATCGTAGAAAAGGTGGTGGAGTGGCTTTGTATGTTGATGATGATTTGAAATGCAATGTTGTTAATAGTAAAACCGTAGTCATAGACGAAGTCATGGCGTGCTTGACTGTTGAAATAAATTTAGAGAAAGCCAGAAATATTATTGTTAGCTGTTGTTATAGAACTCCTGGATCATGTCTTGATAAATTTGATCAAATGATTGATGTTATATTTGCAAGTCCAAGCAAAGTTCATATTGTATGTGGCGATTTCAATATTGACCTTTTAAATCCTCAAGCAAATTCTAAAACAATAGATTTTATATCATCTATTTACAGTAACAATTTTCTTCCACTTATTATAAAACTAACAAGAATCACCAATGACACAGCTACACTGATTGATAATATTTTTACAAATCAACTGGGTAGTCAAATTACAGCTGGACTACTTATCAATGATATAAGCGATCATTTTCCTGTATTTAGTATTTTCCATCAGCTCCTCCAAAATGTTAAATCTAAAACATCTGCAGCCAAAGATTATACAATGAGGAGAATTAGAACACCTAACGCAATTGCTGCTCTAAAAGAAGACTTGAGCACACAAACATGGGATGAGGTTTATGCCTCTGTTGACCCTAATAAGGCTTTTGATGCATTTTTGTTTACTTTAATTACAGCTTATTATAAGCATTGTCCTCTCAGACGTATAATTGTACATACAAATAAATCTGATAGGCCTTGGATTACGAATGGAATTGTTAAGGCATGTAAAAAGAAAAATCTGTTGTATAGGTCATTTGTGTTACATAGAACAAAAGAAACAGAACATAGATACAAGACATATAAAAACAAGTTGACAAATATAATTAGATCTAATGAGAGGCATTATTATCATACATTATTAGAAAAGCAAAGAAATAATATTCAAGGGACATGGAGAATATTAAATGGCATCATTAAGGAAGGAAAGAAGAGACAAATATTTCCAAATTATTTTGTGAAGGATGACGTCACTTTAAGTTCGACAACTGAAATTGCTAATGCATTAAATGATTTTTTTGTAAACGCTGGACCGTCACTTGCTAATCAAATAATAGATCAAAAAAATTCACATGAAGTAGTTGGGAAAAATATACAGTCTAATCCAAATTCAATGTTCATGTGTGGTACAGATGAAAACGAAATTATTGAAATTGTTAATAAATTAAAAAATAAACGGTCAATTGATTGTTTTGATATTGACATGGAATTGGTAAAGAATATTATTTATTGTATTGCCGGACCACTAGCATATATCTGTAACCAATCTTTTTTAACAAGAATCTTCCCATGTAAAATGAAAATAGCAAAAGTAATTCCCATCTTCAAAAGTGGCGACAGACATCTGTTTACCAACTACAGACCTATATCTCTCCTACCACAAATTTTCTAAAATTTTGGAGAAACTCTTTGTAATTCGTCTTGATAAATTTGTCAGTAAGTACAATCTGCTCAGTGATCATCAATATGGCTTTAGATCCAAAAGGTCTACTTCAATGGCTGTTATGGAGCTTGTGGAGAAAATATCAACAGCCATGGACAAAAAGGAAAATACAGCAAGTGTTTTTATTGATTTAAGCAAGGCCTTTGATATTATTGATCATACATTACTTTTAAATAAAATGAAAAAAATATGGTATCAGAGGAGTTGCCCTCACTTGGCTTAAAAGTTATTTTGTGGACCGATATCAGTTTGTTCATATTGATAATGTAAACTCTGACAATAGAACCCTGACACATGGTGTCCCACAGGGCTCTGTCTTGGGGCCCAAATTATTTATTATGTATATTAATGACGTTTGTGAGGTAATGGATGAAATGAGCTGTATTCTTTTTGCTGACGACACTAGTCTCTATTGCTCTGGGAAGGACCTTCCACTACTTTTGCGCATTGTAGAAAATGATTTTAGTAAAATCAAATATTGGTTTGACGTTAATAAACTTTCAGTTAATCTGAATAAAACTAAATACATAATTTTTGGTAATAGAAAAATTGACAGCGTAGTGAAAATAAAATTAGACAATATTGAAATTGAAAGGGTGGCTGCTATAAAATTTTTAGGTATTAGTATTGATGAACATTTAAATTGGAAAGTGCACATTAGTATACTTCGGCATAAGTTAGCCAAAATTATTGCTATAATGAGTAAAACAAAAAGATTATTGAATCAAAGTTCTCGCTATATTCTATATAATAGTTTGTTTCTTCCATATTTGAGCTATTGTGTGGAAATATGGGGAAACACCTATAAATCTAACTTAAATGATATTTTTCTACTTCAAAAGAAAGCAGTCAGAATTGTTATGCACGCAGACTACTGTGCGCCGACAAATCCAATTTTTACTGAGCTAAAACTTGTACAATTTTTCGATCTGGTTGATTTGTGTACTGCTATTGTGATGTATAAGGCATCTAAGCGCCTGCTTCCGCCATGTCTACAAACCTTATTTGAACTTAGAGAGAGTCAATACTGCCTCAGAGGAACAGGTATATTTAAAAAAAACTAAAACTAGAACAAATAAAAAATTGAATTGTATTTCTGTTAGAGGAGTTTGTATATGGAATAATATATGGAATAACCTCGCTGATGCATTAAAAAGATCCAATACAATTGTAGCTTTTAAAAGTCTGTATAAAAGATTGCTTTTTGAAAGTTATAGGGCTTCTGAATGAGCCGGCACATTATTGTGTTATTTATTCTATTTATTTTTTGTTGCTGGTGTTTTGTTTTTTGTTTTTTCTTATATATATTAGTTTGTACATTGTAAAATTGCATATGTCTGTTAATACGCTGTATTATCTTGGGATTTTCTTATAGTTTAAACAGGGTTAGGCGTATTAAGTATCTGTTACTTCAGCCTAAACGCTTTCGGTCATGAGAGGATTATTATGTATGTATACATGTATTTGATGGTGTGCATTTTGTTTGAAATGACCGAATAAAATTACTACTACTACTACTACTACTACTAAAACCTAAAATGCATGTTTTTGGAATGTGGGAGGGAACCGGAGTACCCGGAGAAAACCCACGCACGCACGGGGAGAACATGCAAACTCCACACAGAGATGCCCAACGGAGATTTAAACCCAGGTCTTCCAGATCTCCTGACTGTGTGGCCAATGTGCTAACCACTCAGCCACCGTGCGGCCACGGTCATGTTGGGTCTTTTCATATTGTTTCTTTTATTACTGGCATATGACTCCAGTGGGGACGGCATTAGGAAGATCTCACACAAGCCAGCTCATATCTCGCCGTGACCAACACACTTTATTGCCTGCACCTTGTGTGTGTGTGTGTGTAGGACTACTTGAAGAAGCCCAGGAGACTCAGTGGTTACATCTTTCCTAAATAACATTGCAGCTTCAATGCAAACACAGACCCGACGCTTCATTAGGCACACCGGCACGATCTCTGGCTCTTCAAGTAGAGTTGCTCACAAGGGAAGGACACTGAAAGCTAATTGAGCGGCTAAGTGGACATCCCGTTGAGTCAGGAAATGGAAAAGAGGTTTTTCTGTGGTCACATGACCTCCCCACGCATTGTTTACTCATGAGTCGTCCACATTTGTCCCGAGTCAGAACACATTTTACGGACAAATTAGAGGGCTGGGAGAGTAAAGGTCGAGGGTCTGAAAAAGCTGGGCTGGAAGTCACGTGACATTGTGGAGGACTGTTACGTGTGTGATGTTTTTCTTAGCAATGAGAAGGAAGACAAACACTTGATAGCACTTAACGAATAATTTACATCCACATTTTAAAAGCGAGCTTAAAGTGTATCACTTCTTCCACAAGGGCTCGTGCATTTTATTTCCCAGTAAATTGTGTGCCAGATGCTCATGCGCATTTGCAAATGCTCTCCTGTTGCCTATATAATGACTGAAGGTAGCTAATATGGGTAATGCCTATTAAGTTTCCTAATTTGGTTCGCCGGATGTTTCTTTTTATTTTTTTAAGCCTTTAACATGGTAGCTGTAGCTGGAAATAGAATTTGCAATGCTATTTTCAAATTACCGTACGTCCAGAACTATGGACATGATTTCAATGGTTTCTGAAGCGAGAGACTCTGTGCCTCTTAGTGATGTAAGGGGTCATTACGGCAATCATAGAGACTACAGCTAGAATAAGACAAATCATTCCTGTTGGACTGCTACAATCATAGCTGTTAAATTATGTAGTCAATTCTTTATTAATGAGGGGGGTTTGTTACGTCAACAGCGAATGGCAAAAATCTGCAAGTAACTGACATGCCAATGAAAGTGTTTGTTTATGTATTTTGTATATTTATTTTCTGATTAAAACAAGTCAAATTCAAATAAAAAATTTTGACAAAGATTTGCAGAGTCATGAACGCTGACTCGTAAATCAATGTACTGTATATTCAATGTGGCCTACGAGTCAAAAGGTTTCCCACTACTGACATAGATAGGTGTACAGTAATTGCTCATTTATTGGTTCCACAATATAGCAAAGTATGATTCCTTATTGTATTTTGGTAGTTAGAGCATAGAAAACATGTTTGCAACCGTCAAAATACGTCTAGACATGAAATAACACCCTCATAATCACCTTTACACTAATACTGTATTTAGTTGTAGTAGTTGTAGTAGTGTACTGTAGTTGACATAATAATAGAAAAAACAACTTACACCCGTTAGCATTGGGAGAGTTATTGTCTTTTTTTTGCTTCTTGTTCTGGACACCACTTCCTGCAGTGGTCTCATCAATATAACTGACACTTATTAACCAGTGTAGAATACTACATGCAATATCATCACAATGTCTTTTAAATATATATATATTTATATGTTTAAAGTAATGAATCAATTATTCAAAAATTTAGTTCAATTAAATTGAAAATAAGAAACATTGTAAAACGTCACATTTTTGTATATTTTGAATGCTATATATTTTTATTTTAGTTCATTTAGCCATTTATTTAATAAAATGTACTTAAATATGCAAAAGAAATCGGCCATATTCAACCACAAACTAACATGATCATCATGATTTTTGAATGACGAGTGATTTTGCAAAATTTGAAGTGCAAAGTGGTGAAGGATTACTGAATGTACTTGGTAGTGCACTCTACCTAGCTTTGTATTTGAATGCGTCTTCTAAATGCCTCATGTATTACTTCATTTAGCCACTTTTATACTTGAAAATGCTTAATTTAGGCAAAAATATATGCTGATTTTGTTTAAATATGCATGTTTTGGACTAACAATAGATCATATTTAGCTATTAATTTATTTTTTGTGATTAAGTGAAAGTGAAATTTGAAGCGGCGAGGGATTGCGGTATTCGAATTACGGTATTTGTTGGAAAAGCAGATGGAAGATGGATTGGCTTGTGTGTGAACAAGAAAGGGCTGGCACTTGAACAAAAAATAAATTGGCTCTCTGTCCAATACAAACATGTCGCTATGGAAACATTGAAGGAATAATATCAGGAAATGGTTTCTTGGCATTGAGCGTCATTTGTGCGGCGCGTCAACACAGCCCAGACGCCGCATTAAATTGTGGGAGTTTGGCGGCCACTTCTCTTCAGCATCGGCGTGTTTATACTGCTGCATAAACATGATAACAAACGCTCATGATGAAAACCTGCGTTTGATGCCGCCTGGATTAGCGGCTGCTGTCATCCATGGTCGAGAGCCAGCTGAGCTCCACAAACAGGAGGATCTGTGAAAACTTTGACAAATAAGCTCATCAGACGTGCTTACTTCTTATGCGTGGTTTGTCCATTCACTACTGGCACCACCATCAGACCCCTTCACGTCTGCACCCCGTATAATGAAAAATTAACCTGTTTTAAACAAGCTTACATGATCATAGAATCACTTTAAAAGTTTCAAACATCTAAGACTTATCAAAATCAGCCATCATATCCTGAGTTCACGTCACATGGACACTACATCATGAATAAAAATGTCATAGGGTGGTGAAAATGTGCAAATACGCCAAACATGTTTTCTTCAACACTAACAGTAAAACTACGTACCTGATACCTGTACATTTAAGAGCTACACCTACTAACAACATCGGTTTGGTTTCATTTGTTTGGAACATGCCTACATTGTTCAATGAATTATTCATGTTACATTCCTCGGTTGTACATGTCGAAAAAGGAGTAGGAAAAGGCAGAGCTTATTTAATCCTACCCCCTTCTCACATGATTTGCTAATACATACTCATACATAGTGTGTATATACATGCATACACACATACTGTACAGGGGAGTACCTAATAATAATATGTACAGGGGAGTACATAATAATTCTGCACTCCCTGTACTGTACATTCAAATGTATGTCATTAAATGTAAGTATATGAGTTCCTGATTTTAATAATTTGTTGAGCGGGGCCTTTTCGACGTTGATATTATTGAATGTAATCCTTCCTTCGTAGGATTTGCTTCTTCCTACTCCTTATGGACATGTGGAACTGTCAAGTGTATTAAGTGATGTATTCCAATGTAATTTACATGCATGTTTAAATAAAATTAAACCAGTGTCTTATTGTGCCGGTGCCAAGTCTGGATAAATACAGAGGGTTGTGTCAGGAAGGGCATCCGACGTAAAACTTTGCCAGACCAGAACATGCGAATCAGACAAATGACTTCCATACCGGATCGGACGTAGCCCGGATTAACAACGCCCGCCACCGGTGCTGTTCACCGACAGGGTGCCGGTGGAAACTGGATTACTGTTGGCCGAAGA
>QODF01000153.1:1028034-1101457 GCA_024372805.1 Oostethus manadensis | reverse complement strand
TCTTCCCAGACGGTCACAAAAGCAGGTGATTTTAATGATCAACCCCACCTTCAATCTGAGGTGTCACAGACACCTGCAGTGTCTGTGCCCTCCATGGCACAAGTTTGACACGTGATATAAACCAATGTAAATGTAGCCCCTGCATGAGGTAGACAGAACGTTTGACAAAAAGCTCAAAACTTGGGACAATACATTCTGTTGTATGTTCTATGTTCTAAGATAGAAAAATCATTCATCTGCAACATTTACAATGCATTCATTTACTTACAGAGGCACTCTTAGAAGGCAGAAGGTTCATCACCCAACATGATGCCAATCCTTGAAGGAAAAGGCAACTGATGTCTGTTGGCTCAGTGGTCTGTATGATACAGCAAATACAATGGTAAATACAAGTGTGCAAGAGTAGGGTTAATGAGTACAGGGGACAACAAGAAAAACAAAAAAGGAGAGGAAAAATGAAAAAAAATGAAAAAAATGACAAAAGACGGAAATTAGACAATAATGTGGTCAGTAACATTTATTCATTCATTCATTCATTTTCTATGCCGCTTTTCCTCATTAGGGTCGCGGGTATGCTGGAGCCTATCCCAGCTGACTTTGGGCGGGAGGCGGGGTACACCTTGGACGGTTCGCCAGTCAATCGCAAGGCACATATAGACAAACAAAGACAAACAAACATTCACACCTATTTAGACAATTTAGAGTCACCAATTAACCTAACATGCATGTTTTTGGAATGTGAGAGGAAACCGGAGCACCCGGAGAAAACCCACACACGCACGGGGAGAACATGCAGACTCCACACAGAGATGCCCAATGGAGATTCGAACCCTGAACCTCCTGACTGTGAGGCCGACGTGCTACCCAGTCAGCCACCGTGCGGCCCAGGTAACATTTAATCAATTACTAATTACAAAGATACTATTTTGTTTCTTCTTTTTATGAACGTAATCAATGGCTGTCTCCTCCAACATCTACTAAAGACACTCACCCGAAACGCTGTGGTTCGTCAACATGGCGTCTTTTTCTTTGCAGCAGCACCTTCTTTACAAGATGTCTGTCACACAAAAGAAGAATATTAGCTTTCTAGCCTTACTTTATACTCTTGCATCTAACACACTTGGTTTTGGTTTTATTTGTTTGGAACATGCATACATTGTACAAAGAATTATTCATGTTACATTCCTCAGTTCTACATGTCCGAAAAGGAGTAGGAAGAAGCAGAGCTTATTTAATCCTACCCCCTTCTCACGTGATTTACTAATACATACTCATACATACTGTACAGGGGAGTACCTAATAATAATATGTACAGGGGAGTACATAATAATTCTGCACTCCCTGTACTGTACATTCAAATGTATACATACATAGATAGATATATATATTACATACATACAGTACACATACATGCATGTATCATATTTTCTTTTAAAAAAATATTTGTTTTAAAAAATCCTACCCCTTTTTTTTTTTTTAAATCTTTTTTTTTTCCTCCTCTTTCCTTCCCTCTTCCACTGTTGATTTCCGGGTCAACATCTTGCTGTCTTGGTGTTGTACTGTGAGTGTCATTAAATAGAAGTACTTGAGTTCCTGATTTTGATACTTTGTTGAACGTGCCCTTTCCACGTTAATATCAATGTTCGTATTATTGAATGTAATCTTACTGTTTTTGTGTGTTGTATCCGCTTTTATCCTTATTGTCATCATAATGTGATGTTTAGTATGCATTCAGATCGTTGATATTGTTCACAGCCAGCACTCCTGCTTCTCCTGGACCTCCATGTAGCTTGATGTATATTTTTCCGTTGGTGCTCCAAGTATTTTGTATCTTTCCCTGCTTCCTCAAGTCTCGTGCTTTTTTGGGAATGTCAGCATTGCGTTTTGTCAAATGCTCATTTAAGTAGACGTTTGTGCCTTTCAAGTTCTTGCTGTGTTTCAGCAGTGCAGTTTTGAGTTCCTTGTTGGTGACAGGTGTGGTGCTGTTTCTGCCATACAGTGGGATACTCGTATCAATGGTGTTGATATCGATATCCATCTCCTTAAACTACTGGCGTCATAGTTACATTTAAACATGTCTTTGCATTGTTTTGTCATCATTACATATAGACATATTCTAATTAGGAAAAAGGTGTGGCCAAAATGCAAATTTGGCGTCAGCAGACTAGTTGAATACACTTTAGTATTTTAGTAATGACTAATACAATTGAAAAATATAATACTTAAATAATTTAATTAGAAATAAATTTGGAACTAACAATGCAGAAAAAGAGGCGAGGTCATGACAAAAACTTGGTGATTTGAGTCCATTAAACTTAAAGTTATTCATGGTTTCAATTATGTCAGCAAATAGTAGAATACACTTGATATTTTCTAGTAATATCATCATACTCAAATCATTTAAGCATATCATTCTTTCATTCATTTTCTATGCCGCCTATCCTCATTAGGGTCGCGGGTATGCTGGAGCCTATCCCAACTGGCTTTGGGCGGGAGGCGGGGTACACCCTGGACTGGTCGCCAGTCAATCGCAGGGCACATATAGACAAACAAACATTCAAACTCACATTCATACCGATGGACAATTTAGAGTCGCCAACTAACCTAACATCATACTCAAATAATTTAATTAAATATGACTCCGGGCTAACAATGTACGGAATTCAAATACACATATAAGGCATTCAGACTACGCATTCAAAGATGCTGTGAGACACACAACAGGCATTGAACGTTTGAAAAAACTCACAACAAGTAGAATAAGCCCTAATAAAAAAAACACACAAGCTACTGCTACTCAAGCTGAAACTCAACTCAATTTATAGCAACACACATGAGCTTGAGTCTTATTTATGTCTTAAATGTCTTATTTTCTATTATTATGTCTATTGTAATGTGTAACTGTGACTAAAGAGGTGTTATTTCACACCTAGAGGGCTCTAACAATGTTAAATAAAAACATATTTAGAAACAAGTTTTCTACACACCAACTAAAAAAGCAATCCTACTTGAAGAAAATTCCCTTATCATATCCGGCATCCAATTAAGCATGATAAACGAGCGATAAATGTTTGTTTTCTGTTTGTTTTTACTTTTCATGTTTTGTGTACCTCTTCGCTTTGCCACCTGCAAGCCTCTTGCTCACCAGACAGCAGCCATTCATCCTGCAAGGAGACACCCATGTTCTCATCAGATGGTAATAAAGAGCGGAACCAGGAGGGTTGCACCGGGTTGGTCTGTATTAATATTACATGGTGTGAGATTGGTCTCGGATTGTTCGAGGGTGTGATGCGTGGGCGCCAATTATCTGGCTGGGTTTTCAACCTTTTTACCATTAACTGCGTCCAAATGCTACTTTTTTTTACACATCGTGGCTCATCTCACCTTCACAATCTCGTCACGATCATCGCACAATCTCACCTTCTTTTTCAAGCACTTGCAACTTTCTTTGGCTCCATTTTAAGTTATTTTGACTTGAGGTGAAAAACGCAACTCAATTCAAGAAACAACTCCAAAGTGGTATCTGTGTTGATCTGGCTGCCAAGAATGTAATTCAAGTAGATTGATTGAGTGCAGAGAAATGCAGCCAAGAAGCATCAGTCAGTGACACTCTCTGCATCTGGCTGTTGCACAGTGAAAAGGGGGAGATAAAGCCCTGATTGCACTGGCCTGATTCACCGCTCAAAGACTTGTAGTCTTGTAGCAGATTGTTTCTCACACACCCACACAATGATTGAAGCTCCTGATCCTGTTTGGAGGATGCCGTTCTCTCAAAAGAACATTTGTTTCTGCAGCATGACTTGTTATAAGTGGCCACAAACAATGAGATGTAAACATAATTGATGTATATTTGCCTAATTGTTTGCCAGGGCCTCATGTGAGCAGTGCTTTTATCTTGTAAAGGCGGAGCTGATTAAAATTTCATCGCCCCTGATCAATTTATTTAGTCCCTAGCGAGGCAAGGGGTGACATTATGTTGTTTTTCCCGTGCATTCCGGGAGATTGGAAAATCTGCAAATGCACAACATATACTATAAAATATTGTATAAAAGCACTTAAATGGGAAAAAAGAATTTATTTTTTAAACATCATGCGACAGTCTTCTTCTTCTTCTTTTCCTTTGGGCTTATCCCTTCAGGGGTCGCCACAGCGAATCAATTGCCTCCATCTAACTCTGTCTTCTGTATCCTCTTCTCTTGCGCCAACTACCTTCATGTCCTCTTTCACTACATCCATAAACCTCCTCTTTGGTCTTCCTCTAGGCCTCCTGCCTGGCAATTCAAAACTCAGCATCCTTCTACCAATATATTCACTATCTCTCCTCTGGACATGTCCAACCATCTCAGTCTGGCCTCTCTGACTTTATCTCCAAAACCTCTAACATGTGCTGTCCCTCTGATGTGCTCATTCCTGATCCTGTCCATCCTGGTCACACCCAAAGAGAACCTCAGCATCTTCATATCTGCTACCTCCAGCTCTGCCTCCTGTCTTTTCCTCAGCGGCACTGTCTCTAAACCAAACAACATCGCTGGTCTCACCACTTTGTACACCTTTCCTTTCATTTTAGCTGAAACTCTTCTATCACACCCGACACTTTTCTCCACCCATTCCAGTCTCCCTGCACACGCTTTTTCACCTCTTTTCCACACTCTCCATTGCTCTGGACTGTTGACCCTAAGTACTTGAAATCCTCCACTTTCTTTATCGCTTCTCCCAGTAACCTCACTCTTCCACTTGAGTCCCTCTCATTTACACACATGTACTCCGTCTTGCTGCGGCTAACCTTCATTCCTCTCCTTTCCAGGGCAAACCTCCACCCCTCAAGCTTCTCCTCCACCTGTTCCCTGCTCTCACTACATATCACAATGTCATCTGCAAACATTATAGTCCATGGAAATTCCTGTCTAACCTCGTCCGTCAGCCTGTCCATCACCATAGCAAACAAGAAGGGGCTCAGAGCAGATCCCGGATGGAGTCCCACCTTCACTTGGAACTCTTCTGTCACACCTGCTGCACACCTCACTAGTGTCTTACAGTCCTCGTACATGTCTTGCAAGGCTCTAACATACTTCTCTGCCACTCCAGACTTCCTGATACAATACCACAGTTTCTCTCTGGGCACCCTGTCATAAGCTTTCTACAGATCTACAAAAACACAATGAAGCTCCCTCTGGCCTTCCCTGTACTTCTCAATCAACATCCTCAAAGCAAATACTGCATCGGTTGTACTCTTTTTGGCATAAAACCGTACTGCTGCTCACAAATGCTCACGTGTGCCCTTAGTCTAGCTTTAAGTACTCTTTCCCATAACTTCATTGTATGGCTCATCAGCTTTATTCTTCTGTAGTTGCCACAATTCTTCACATCTCCCTTGTTCTTAAAAATGGGCACCAACACACTTCTCCATTCCTCAGGCATCTTCTCATTATTTAAGATCTTGTTAAACAACCCGGTCAGGAACTCTATTGCCACCTCTCCTAGGCACTTCCATACCTCCACAGGTATATTACCATGACCGAGGGCCTTTCCATTCTTCATCCTCTTCAATGCCCTCCTCACTTCTTCCTTACTAATCTTTGCTACTTCCTGGTCCACAACAGTCACCTCTTCTAATCTTTGTTCTCTCTCATTTTCCTCATTCATCAACTCTTCAAAGTACTCTTTACATCTTCCCATGACACTACTGGCACCTGTCAATACCCTTGCATTCCTATCCTTCATCACCCTAACCTGCTGCACGTCCTTCACCTCTCTGTCCCTCTGCCATGCCAGCCTGTATAGATCTTTCTCTTCCTCCTTGCTGTCCAACCTAGCATACAAGTCATCATAAGCCCCTTGTTTGGCCTTTGCCATCTTTACTTTCCCCTTACGCTGCATCTCTCTGTACTCCTGTCTACTCTCTTCAGTCCTCTCAGTGTCCCACTTCTTCTTAGCTAACCTCTTACTCTGTACACACTTCTGCACCTCCTCATTCCACCACTAAGTCACCTTATCTACTTACCTTCCACATGACACTCCAAGTACTCTCCTACCTGTCTCCCTGATCACAGTAACTGTAGTTGTCCAGTCATCTGGAAAGACTTCCTGGCCACCTTATAGCTTTTTTAACTCCTTCCTAAAAGTCAAACAACACTCCTCCTTTTTCAGCTTCCACCATTTCGTCCTCTGTTCTGGCTTTACCCTCTTCATCCTTCTCACCATTAGAGTCAACCTACACAACACCATCCTATGCTGTCTGGCTACACTCTCAACTACCACTGCTTTGCAGTCACTGACCTCCTTCAGGTTAGACCTTCTACACAAGATGTAGTCTACCTGTGTGCTCCTACCTCCACTCATATAGGTCACCCTATGTTCCTGTCTTTTCTGGAAAAAAGTATTCATTACAGCATTTCCATTCTTTTTGCGAAGTCGACCACCATCTGTCCTTCTGCATTCCTCTCTTGGATACTAAACTTGCCCATCACCTCCTCATCATCTCTGTTTCCTGCACCAACATGCCCATTGAAGTCCGCACCATTGACAACTCTCTCACTTCTTGGGATGTTCTGCATCACTTCATCCAAGTCTGACCAGAATTTCTCTTTCTCCTCCATCTCACATCCTACTTGTGGAGCATACCCACTAACAACATTGAACATCACACCTTCAATTTCTAGCTTCAGGCTCATCACTCTATCTGACACTCTTTTTACCTCCAGGACGTTGCTAGCAAACTCCTCCTTCAAAATCACCCCTACTCCATTTCTCTTCCTATCTACACCATGATAGAACAGCTTGAAACTTGCTCCTAAGCTTCTAGCCTTGCTACCGTTCCACCTGGTCTCCTAGACACACAATATGTCTACCTTCCTCCTCTGCATCATGTCAACTAATTCTCTACCTTTTCCTGTCATAGTTCCAACATTCAAAGTCCCAACTCTTAGTTCTCGACTCTTAGCATTCCTCTTCTTTCTCCTCCTATGGACACACCCACCTCCTCTCCATCTTCGGCCAACAGTAATCCAGTTTCCACCGGCACCCTGTCGGTGAACAGTACCGGTGGCGGGCGTTGTTAACCCGGGCCACGACCGATCCGGTATGGAAGTCAATTGTTTGATTCGCATGTTCTGGTTAGGCAAAGTTTTACGTCGGATTCCCTTCCTGACACAACCCTCTGTATTTACCCAGACTTGGGACCGGCACAATAAGACACTGGCTTGTGCCCCGTTACGGCTACATTAAACATATTGCGACAGTGTACCGCACTAATCCGAGCGCCATCTTGCGGACTCTGCGGGCAAACCATGATGCCGTATTTCCGCTCAAACCGGAAGCAAAGTCGAGTCGAGCAGAGGCGACATGTAAGCGAGCGTTAGCGTTGCAGTCTGAGCAACAAAACAAGTCCTGTTGTGTGAAAGATGGCAGAAGCAGATGTGGACGAGCTCTCCCAGCTGGAGTTTTTGTCTTTGGTATCCAAAGTGTGCACTGAGCTCGACAACCATCTCGGAATAAGCGACAAAGATTTAGGTTTGTGTTTTATGGACTAACTTTGTTGTCGAAAAGATACGAGCTAGCTGGCTAAAGCTAATGCTAGCTGGCATTGTGTAGTTGAACGCTTAGTTGTGGTAGGTTACAGGCTTGATTCGGTGTCGCTTACGTGTGAAACCTGTTAGACTAAAAGTGTGTGTTTTGTCTCACTGCAGCTGAGTTTGTCATTAGCCTGGCGGAGAAGCAACCGACGTTTGACGGTTTTAAGGCTCTTTTGCTGGAAAATGGAGCGGAGTTCACAGTAAGTTAATTGCATGTGACGTTTCACTGGTAAAACAAAATAGTGTGCGTGTGCGTGCGTGCGTATATACTTATATGTTCAGATATGTATATATCCCTTTTATTTACCACCTGTGATGTTGTCACTGCAGGATTCCCTCATTAGCAACTTGCTCAGGCTGATTCAGACCATGAGACCTCCTTCCAAAGCATCTTCTAGTAAAGGTAATCTCGTGACTTTTTATTGCTTCTCAGCATCAGTATTAGTTAGGGATGCCCCTATCCACATTTTTTAGCTTGAATCCGATTTTTTTTTGTACCACTCTCTTTTTTAATAATGAACTTTTGTTAAAAACATAAAATTGTGGAATTGACTATGTTTAATAAATAGCAATTTTAAGCATTAAAATTATGCTACCAAAGTGTTGCTGAGTTTACCACATTTTTGGCACCTGATGCAATTTTTAAAAATATTTTTGCCTGTTCGATCCAGCACCAATCCCTTTTAAAACATATCACATATCATAATATGAGTATTAAAAGAGATTGAGTGTAAATGGTCTTTTTTTTCAGTGTGTATTTTTACCGTCGCCCCCACCCCATCATCAACAACCATCCATTTTCTATGCCGCTTATCCTCACTACTGCTGTGAACATATTTTATGCTGTCAATGGTTGTCACATCTGGTGGCATAGTGTTTACAATACAATGCAAATAAGACATTACTTGCTCTGTTTTATGGAAGCTTTGACATGGTTTGTGTCCTGTCCCTTCCTGTGTAGCATAGCATCCAAAATGTGTTTTTACTGTACTTTAAAGCCAAATGATTCTTGTAAAGATGTTCCTTTGTCTTCAGTGAAATGAGTCCCCGGAAGTGACACCCGTTGCTGGCGTCACTTTCGGAAATGTTAGTTAGTAGCCTGACATTGATTCTGTTACACTCACAAGAAGTACCAAATAATCTAAGCTTGTCAATGTCGTCATAGCAACATGTGATATTCTGAAGCCAAAGTCAGAGAAGGAGAAATTGAAGGAGATGTTCCCCGCACTGTGCAGAGCAAACGATCCGGCGCCAAAGGTACCACACGCTTGTGAGACATGAGACGTCACGTGATGTGTGCTCACAGATATGTTTTGGCGTGTCCTCTGCAGAATCTCCTGGATGAAGAGGATGTGAAGGTGGCGGCCGACGCAATGAAGGAGCTGGAGATGTTCATGCCTAGCGTGAGCGGCACAGACTCTAAAAACGACAAGAGCCGTTCGGAGAAGAGCAGACGCCGGAGTCGTAGCAGAAGCAGGGAGCGGCACAGGCATCGTGAGCGAGACCGCAAAAGGCGGCACCAATCCCGCTCCAGGTCAAGGTCTCACTCCAGAGACCGCGATCGCCACAGGGACCGTGATCGTTCCAGGAGGAGGGACAGACCTTCCCGTTGGAGCGAGCGCTCGCCGAGCCCAAGGAAAGATCAAGACAGAGACTGGAAGGACAAACATGTGGACCGCCCCCCTCCGGAGGAGCCCTCAGTTGGCGACATCTACAACGGCAAAGTGACCAGCATCATGCAGTTTGGCTGCTTTGTGCAGCTGGAGGGGCTCAGGTTGGTACTGCTAGCATCAACTTCCCTGTTAGAGTGGTTAGCACGGAAGCTAACAGTCACATGACTCTCTCCATTGCAGGAAACGTTGGGAAGGTTTGGTCCACATATCAGAGTTGCGGCGAGAAGGCAGAGTGGCCAACGTGGCTGATGTGGTCAGCAAAGGCCAAAGGGTGAAGGTCAAAGTGCTGTCCTTCACTGGCTCCAAGACCAGCCTGAGCATGAAGGTAACAGTCACAATGGCGCCACGGCAGCTCACCACACAGGGACCACCCAGGTCTTAACGTCCCCGGTGCTCTCTTTCAGGATGTGGATCAGGAGACGGGCGAGGACCTGAATCCTAACAGGAGGAGGAACGTGGGCCCGGACGGCGGTGAGGAGGTGACCATGAGAAACCCAGACGTGCCGAGCAACCTCAACCTGGGTACCGCCCGTGAGCTAGAGCAGGATGACACGCTGGAGAGGAAGAGGCTCACCAAGATCTCAGATCCTGAGAAGTGGGAGATCAAGCAGGTTAGTAGTGGTGATGTTATGAAAGAGACGCCACACACAAAATCTTCCACTCATCACTCATGTAACTCTGCCCTCAGATGATCGCCGCCAATGTTTTGTCCAAAGAAGAATTCCCAGACTTTGATGACGAGACTGGGATTCTTCCCAAAGTTGATGATGAGGAAGGTAACAAAGAAGCCTCCGGTGTCTGACCCAGAAGCCTTTGATGAATGAATGACTGAACCTTTGTGAATATTTGCATCTTATGGCCACTTGTGTTGCAGATGAAGACTTGGAAATTGAGTTGGTTGAAGAGGAGCCACCTTTTCTGAGAGGACACACCAAGCAAAGCATGGACATGAGCCCCGTCAAGATTGTCAAGGTAGGACGCCCCATGAGTTCTTTTATTTGTTGTAGCACTGCCTTTGATGATATGAGAATGCTAATGCCTCTTTTGCTGTCAGAATCCAGACGGCTCACTCTCCCAGGCAGCCATGATGCAGAGCGCACTGGCCAAAGAGAGGAGGGAGCTGAAGCAGGCAGCGCGCGAAGCCGAGATGGACTCTATCCCCATGGGACTGAACAAACACTGGGTTGACCCGCTGCCAGATGGTAAGTGTGTGATTGAGTGGTCAGGGTGTTTTTAAGAGAGCAGCAAAGTAAGCGAGAACCGAGATTCAAATGATTGTTTGAGCTGTCATTGTATCAGAGATGTGACGCATGGCCTGTGTTGTGTCGCAGCCGATGGCCGACAGATCGCAGCCAACATGAGAGGCATCGGCATGATGCCGAACGACATTCCCGAGTGGAAGAAGCATGCCTTTGGAGGCAACAAGGCCTCGTATGGAAAGAAGACCCAGCTCTCCATTCTGGAGCAGAGGGAGAGCTTGCCCATTTACAAGCTGAAGGAGCAGCTTATTCAGGTTATTTTCTTCTTTGCATTCAATTGGTATTCAAAAAACTTTACAGTAATCCCTCGTTTACTGCCGTTAGTTGGTTCTAGACCAGACCAAGTTAAGTGAATTTTTGCAAGGTATGATTTACTTTTATAAATGAAATATTGTCATAGGTAGATCATAGAACAACAATTTTCTTTGAGTTGGAGAGGAAGAAAACAGGAAAAAAGTCAAAGGAGCTGATTGACGATGGTTTACTCCTTTCTAAATACTAATTTTAACATTGTTAGAGACATGATATATCACCCTTATAAAAACATTAATACTTACATTATCCAGTATAGTATAAATAATAACAGTCAATAAGCCATTAAAGGTGTATACAAGACTCATACTTGTGTGTGTTGCTGTAAATATGTTCTGGTTCTAAGGGATCTAGGTGAGGGGGGAGTCTGGTGTCACACCCAACATTACCGACAGCTAGTGACCGGTGTATAATACTACATATATCACTGTTTTTGAATGCCTTTTATGGATACCTTATACATTTGTATTTAGATAGATACTTTATTAATTTTACTCCATTTAGCATTTGTATGCTCAAATTTATTTAGGCAAAAAAACGTAACATTTGCTTAAAAGTGCATTTTTAGGCAGTATTCAACCACAAAACAGAAATGATTTACTTTTTGATACTACTGAAAAACAGTGATAGAGTGAAGCCACAAAATTTGAAGCATAATGTGCTCAGGGACTACTGTATTTGTTCCCTGGGACTTTTATCTAAAACAGGGGTGTCAAACTCATGCCAGGGTGGGCCGAGACCCTGCAGGTTTCCCCCCCAGCCGGTAACTTAAGCAGGTTTTTTAATTGATGAGCTCCTTCCCTCAAGTTGAAGGAGGTGTTGATCATTAAAATCACCTGCTGTAGTGACCGGCTGGAGGGGAAAACCTGCAGGGTCTCGGCCCTCCATGGCACGAGTTTGACACCCCTGATCTAGAAGAAGACTATGTAAACACTGCAACAAGTGTAAGCAAGGATGAAAAACAGTGTTCAGTCAGTCATTGCACAAAAATAATTGGCAGATAAAATAATAAAATAAATAAGTTAATGAAAATAAACCAGGAAGAAATAAACGTACCTGGACTCCGAGTTCAGTTCATTACACAAGCTTTGACACGGGAGCCAAAAAAACACTGCAATATTCTTGTTATCACAGGCTGTGCATGACAACCAGATCCTCATCGTGATTGGAGAAACCGGGTCTGGTAAGACCACACAGATCACGCAGTACCTGGCGGAGGCGGGATACACCACAAGAGGAAAGATCGGCTGCACGCAGCCTCGTCGTGTGGCCGCCATGTCCGTAGCCAAGCGAGTCTCTGAAGAATACGGATGCTGTCTGGGACAGGAGGTGTGTCGTCACGTGTCCTGTCTTTTTTTTTTTTTTTTACCTGTATCGTGATGTTAAACGCATCGCCCCTCTCTGTAAAGGTGGGCTACACCATCAGGTTTGAGGACTGCACCAGTCCAGAGACGGTGATCAAGTACATGACAGACGGAATGCTGCTCAGGGAGTGCTTGATTGACTCGGAGCTGGGCCAGTACGCTATCATCATGTTGGATGAAGCCCACGAGAGGACCATCCACACTGATGTCCTCTTTGGTCTGCTCAAGAAGGTCCGCGCTGTCACGTGATTCTGGCTAGCCCTGATCCCTCATCACACATCCTGTCCAGCTAACAAAGTTTTTTTTTTTTTTTTACCAGACTGTCCAGAAGCGTACAGACATGAAGCTGATTGTCACCTCAGCCACGTTGGACGCCGTCAAGTTCTCCCAGTACTTCTACGAGGCACCCATCTTCACCATTCCAGGAAGAACGTATCCAGTGGAGGTCCTCTACACCAAAGAACCTGAAACGGACTACCTGGACGCCAGCCTCATCACCGTCATGCAGATCCACCTGACAGAACCTCCGGGTCATTATTATTATTTTTTAATACACTTGATGGATGTTTTTGTCCAACATTACTTTATGGGCATCACTGTCCTCATCTCTCCAGGCGACATCCTGGTCTTCCTGACCGGACAGGAGGAGATCGACACCGCCTGCGAGATCCTCTACGAGCGCATGAAGTCGCTCGGGCCCGACGTTCCAGAACTCATCATTCTTCCTGTCTATTCTGCACTGCCCAGCGAGATGCAGACCAGGATCTTTGACCCGGCACCCCCGGGCAGCAGAAAGGTACTCTTACAACGCAGACAACTACTGGTCACTTTATTAGGTACTCTACTTACTGTGTGTTTTTGTCTCTCAGGTCGTCATCGCCACAAACATCGCTGAGACGTCTCTGACCATCGATGGGATCTACTATGTGGTGGACCCAGGCTTTGTGAAGCAAAAAGTCTACAACTCCAAGACTGGCATCGATCAGCTGGTGGTGACGCCCATCTCACAGGTAGCCAAAAGAGCACGCATACGCACCCAGATCTACTTCCCGTCAGTTATCGTGCGCCTAAACATTTAATTTACTCTTGTAGGCTCAAGCCAAGCAGAGGGCAGGCCGAGCTGGCAGAACCGGTCCTGGCAAGTGCTACCGCCTCTACACGGAGCGGGCCTACAGGGATGAGATGTTGACCACCAATGTGCCTGAAATCCAGAGGACCAACCTGGCCAGCACAGTGCTCTCACTGAAGGTACACACACATACACACACGCAGTGGTGTGACGTTGAGGTTGTGTGCTCAAGGTGTTTGTGTGTCCTCCCTCAGGCCATGGGCATCAACGATCTCCTCTCCTTTGACTTCATGGACGCTCCTCCCATGGAAACCTTGATCACTGCCATGGAGCAGCTCTACACTTTGGGAGCTCTGGATGACGAGGGCCTGCTCACACGCCTGGGCAGGAGGGTGAGTGGACACTCTCAAGAGGAAATAACGTCTCTTTATGAGGACTCCTGATGATGTGCGTTGTGATTTTGTCCACTAGATGGCAGAGTTCCCTTTGGAGCCCATGTTGTGCAAGATGTTAATCATGTCCGTGCATCTGGGCTGCAGTGAGGAGATGCTCACCATCGTGTCCATGCTGTCTGTGCAGAATGTCTTCTACAGGCCAAAGGTTTTCTGCCTTTCCTAAATGGGAATTTTTTTTGCTTTAATTTCACATCTGAAGAGTTTGTAATCAACTTTGTCTTGGTCCTGTAGGACAAGCAGGCTCTGGCGGACCAGAAGAAGGCTAAGTTCCACCAGCCCGAAGGCGACCATCTCACCCTGCTGGCCGTCTACAACTCCTGGAAGAATAACAAGTTCTCCAACCCCTGGTGCTATGAAAACTTTATTCAGGCTCGCTCACTGAGGAGAGCTCAAGACATCCGTAAGCAGATGCTGGGCATCATGGACAGGTATGGTGTTCATGATGGCACGCACACCTGACCCCTGGTGACTAATTACCTTGTCAATTTTCTTCTATACAGACACAAATTGGATGTGGTGTCGTGCGGTAAAGCCACTGTGCGGGTCCAGAAAGCAATCTGCAGCGGTTTCTTCCGCAACGCAGCCAAGAAAGACCCTCAGGAGGGCTATAGAACACTGATAGACCAGCAGGTGGTCTACATCCACCCCTCCAGCGCTTTGTTCAACCGCCAACCTGAATGGTAAGAAACATTGGACTGAGCTGTGATTTGAGAGCAAAACTACTCGTAATGTAACACATCCATCTTTACTTTCTTCCTCAGGGTGGTGTACCACGAGCTGGTGCTGACCACCAAGGAGTACATGCGCGAGGTGACCACCATCGACCCACGCTGGCTGGTGGAGTTTGCGCCCGCCTTCTTCAAGGTGTCCGACCCGACCCGCCTCAGCAAGCAGAAGAAGCAACAGCGCTTGGAGCCTCTGTACAACCGCTACGAGGAACCCAACGCCTGGAGGATCTCGCGGGCTTTTAGACGGCGTTAAGGACTTTGGCAAATACTTTAACTTCATTCTTTTTGGCAACTTTGTGGTTTAGTCATCACATCATGGAGTTTGTCTTCTGTGTTGAGTTTGACAACACTATTTATTTACTTTTTTCTTCTAACAGCTTCTGTTGTTCCAGCAATTATTGAGAACAAAGAACCACGTTTTTAGTTTTTGTACATCTTGTCTGTAAATACAAATATGCTGTACAATACTTGCTAGTCAGTATATGAAAATGTCTTTATTAAATGCACAACGGTCTTAACCTGTTAAATTGTCTTGTAAACTTCGTGTGTGTTTATTCCAAGTCGGGAAAATGTTTAATACTGCATCAAGCCTAGCAAAATGCAAGGTCACAAAATATTAAGACTGAGGAAATATACATTTAAATAGTGTACGAGCCTGTTTACTTACAAAAAAGACACATAAAATAGCGTTGTTTCCATGACATGACGGCTGTCTTTCATAGGGTTGTGAGACTGTATTGCTTGTCCTTTTACGGCTGACCGATAGAGGGCGACTTTATCTAGACTGTATTGCTTGTCCTTTCACGACTGACCGATAGAGGGCGACGTTAACTCTTCGTTGAAGCTCAAAGACGAACGAGGTACCTTCTTGTAAACACACAAACCAGTAACAACATGGCCGCCTTAGACGAAATAAAACGTCTAGAATATTTATCTTTGGTGTCTAAAGTGTGCACGGAATTAGAAAACCATCTTGGAATAAGCGAAAAGGATCTCGGTAAGTTTTGGTGACACGTTTTCGGTAAATTATTGTCGGTGTTTTTCTGAACTCCGTTCTTGGCTTGGTAGCTGAATTCATCATCAGCTTGGCGGACAAACATCCAACGTTTGACGAGTTTAATGCAGCCCTCGCAGACAATGGAGCAGATTTTACAGTAAATGTCATTTATATTAATCGCTTTGTTTTTTCTGCCAGTGACATGATTTAGAAGCCTTTTTGTTTCAGGAAACGCTCATGGCGAACTTATTTCGACTTATTCAAACTATGCGGGCGTCGGCAAGTCCAGGTAGCCATCTTTTGTCTTTTGTTTTTTAACCGTGTGGCGTGTACAGACATTAAAGCTATTATATATGCCTACTTTGCTCCCAACAGCACAACAACAAGACGTTAAAGCGAAGAGTGAGACAGAAAGACTACAAGAGAAATATCCGGCTTTATGTCAACCTGATGACGCTGTGTGGACGGTAGCTGAAAAAGTCATTTGTATTTGTTTCTATGCGTCTAAACCTGCCGCTAAGCCGCCATTGTTCTTGAATTGACATCCATCAGATTCATCACTTGAATACCAGTGACGAGCAAGTGGCTGCAGCAGCCATGAAGGAGCTGGAGATGCTCATGCCTCAAATTGGACACGCCCGGTACGTTCACTCCCCACTGCGCCCTCCAGTGGGTGCGCCTGCCAAGTACGCAGCGCCCAAGTATTCCACCCACGTTGTTTGAGAATAAAAATCACTATTCTTCAGAAATACAGCTATACTAATTGTGTGTACACGGTTTGCACCGTGTACACACAATTAATTACTTACACATCATAGTATTTTAATACTGTCTGCATAGTAAGGACATAGTGTAGTATTGTAGACTTAGAGTACGCACCTTGTAGTTTACTAGTCAGTGTGTGTACTATATCCACACTACCAAGGATTCATTAAAGAGATAAGAAAATGGAATAAGGGTAATGGCGCAATAATACGTAAAATATATTATTCATAAATAATAATACATCATAACAAAACATGTTTAGGTAAAAAGTCCAGTTCTGTGTGTTTTTTTATCGCTCCTCCTCAGTTGGTGTCTGGGAGGAATGATTTTCTCAGTCTGTCAGTGGAGCAGAATAGTAATCTGCCACCCAAACCGCTATTCTGTTGGGCTGTACATTACATAGTACTACCAAAGTATATGGTGTGTAAGTTGTACCCTACTCAAGTATGTAGTACATAAATACTACCATTTAGCAGTACTTCCTAGGTACTTGTCCAAAGCAGTAAGCTACTACTCTATACTGTAGATAAATAACAACATAGTTTAATAGTGTGCTTGTTATGAAAATACATACAGTAGTACTGTTGCATGCACATACTAAGTAACTACATGGTTAAGTACTGCTTAAGTATGTAGTGCATAACATATAGTTTCTGAGTTGTACATACATACTACAAATGATGACTGTGTACTAGTCCTACATAGTGCACACTTTATAGTATGCTTGCACCACTGAATTATTACTCTGTAGTAGTAGATAAAAAAAACTACTGTATGTAGTTTAGTAGTGTACACATAGTGGTATACACTGTGTAGTTTAGTAGTGAATGTACGACCAATTGCATACTGCGTAGTTTGTACTAGGAAGTTTATACGCGAGTAGTGTTTTGTGGCGCAATAGAGTGAGTAGTGCTAGTACACTCAGTCGGTAATAATCACAGAGCGGTACTTCCTGGTACTTTGCTTGTAGTTGTGCAACAGAATGGTGGTTATTGTACTTGTCAATCAAAATCTGAGGAGGACAAATGTGACCTTATAGTGTCGTTGGAGAACAAGGCGGCACAGAGAGCACTCGCAAGCGTGATCGTTCCGGCTCGAGAGAGCACGATGGAAAAACGAGCGTTAATCGACGTCAGAAACGAGCGTCCCGCTGGAGCAACAGGCCACCGAGCCCGACAGGGGGCAGCGCCCCAGAAGTGGATGCAGTCTCACGCCAGCATCCTCTGCCTGACGTTCCCCTGGTGGGTGATGTCTACTGTGGCAAAGTGAGCCGCGTCATGCAGTTTGGATGTTTTGTGCAGCTGGAAGGTCTCACGTGAGTGAGGATGTGTTGGGGTGTCCACGTGTCCTTCAACCATGCATCCTCCCTGCTTCCCTCTGTTGGACATGTTCTCCTTGCTCCGCAGGAAGCTCTGGGAAGGCCTCGTGCATGTCTCGGAGCTGCGAAAGGAAGGACGAGTAGCAGACGTGTCCGCCGTGGTTAGCAGAGGACAAAAAGTCAAAGTCAAAGTGCTGTCCTTGAGAGGAAGCAAAGCCAGTCTCAACATGAAGGTCAGACCTCGGAGGAGAGAGACAAATAACCTGAGGGAAACCCCACTCACCCCATGGGGACTTTGGTTGTCTTACCCTCCAGGATGTAGACCAGGACACCGGGCAGGACCTCAACCCCAACCGGAGAAGGGCCACTGAAGTTGAAGATGGTGGTGACGCTGCCATGAGGAACCCTGACTTCCCGGTGGAAGCGCACTTGCTGGAAGCAGAAGAAAACACAACCGAGCGCAAAAGGATGGCCAAGATAACAGACCTGGAAAAGTGGGAAATAAAGCAGGTAGGCCGTGAAGACACAACCACACGTGAGGAATCTTCACTCACTTTTCCTTTGCTCTTCCAGATGATCGCTGCCGATGCGCTGCCCAAGGAGGAGTTCCCGGAGTTCGATGAGGAAACCGGAATCCTTCCCGTCATCGATGACGAAGAAGGTTCAACTTTTTTTTTTACTCTTCTTGTCCAAAGTTTGAGCGGTGGCACTAAGTGGTCATGTGACCAGACGAGGACGTGGAGATCGACCTGGTGGTGGAGGAGCCCCCCTTCCTACAAGGACAGACCAAGTGGAGCACCAGCATGAGTCCTGTCAAGATTGTAAAGGTTTGGATTATATTCATACAGGATCATACATGCTCACTGATTGGAGATGTGATTGATTGACAGCGGCTTCTTTTTGTCCCGTGTGTAGAATCCTGACGGCTCGCTGTCCCAAGCAGCCATGATGCAAAGCACCCTGGCCAAAGAGAGACGGGAGCTCAAGCAGGTGGCTCGTGCAGCCGAGATGGACGCCATCCCGACAGGCCTCCACAAAAACTGGATCGATCCCATGCCAGACTGTGAGGATGCAGACTTGATGCCTGAAGGAGATGCTGGAGGACTTTTGTCTCACGTCCCCTCCTCTACGCAGATGAGGGTCGTCAGATCGCCGCCAACATGCGAGGCATTGGTGCTTTGCCCCTCAATGTTCCCGAGTGGAAAAAGTACACCTTCGGAGGGAATCAAGTGTCCTACGGCAAGAAGACAGAGATGTCCATCCTGCAGCAGAGACACAGTCTTCCTATCTTCAAGCTCAAAGAGCAGCTGGTTCAGGTATGCAATGCCATGATGGTCACATGGTCAGGAGGTACAACCTTTGCCTTTGCTGTACACGCTACTCAACTATTATGTAGCTTTGGTAGTATGCACACTACTGAGTACATACAAAAGTAGCAATACTAAGTGGTTTTGTAGAAGTGTTTACTATTGGCACACCTCAAACTGTGTACTTGGTAGTGAGCTCAACCAAGTGTGTACTAGGTAGTGTACACTACCAATTTTGCAGTACACTACAAAGTGACATTACTAAACTATATAGTTTCTTAGTAATATGTACACAATACTCAAATACTGCTACAGTATATTGTACAACAACTAAGTAACTGTAGTTTAGGAGTGTGCGCACTACAAAGTACATACAATCATTTTTTAGTTGTGTGTGCATACTATGTAGCGTTATACTAGTACTTTAGTAGTATGCATCATGTAGTTGACTATTTGTGTACTTTCAAATGCATGCGAGATATGCACCCTATCAAGTGCATAATAGGAAGTGGTCACTACTAAATACATAAAACTACTAAGTGCACTTTATTAAACTCCTTAGTAGTATGTACACACTACTCAACAACTGCTGTGTTGTAGTACAGTTAAGTAAATTTATAGTGTAGTAGTGTGTGTACTAAGTGCATACTGTATTAGTAGTGTACACATAAGTAGCTTTATACTAATTTTTTGCTTTTAGTTCACTATTATACAGTGAGGGAAAAAACTATTTGAACCCCAGCTGATTTTGTAAGTTTGCCCACTAACAAAGAAATGATCAGTCTATAATTTCAATGGTAGCTTTATTTAAACACTGAGAGACAACAATGACAAAAAAATCCAGAAAATAGCATTTTAAAAAGAGTTATAAATTAATTTGCATTTCCATGAAGGAAATAAGTATTTGTTCCCTTAGAAAAACGTGCTTCATTACTTGGTGGCTAAACCTTTGACAATCACAGAGGTCAGACGTTTCTTGTAGTTGGCCACAAGGTTTGCACACATCTCAGGGGGGATTTTGGCCCACTCCTCTTTGCAGACCTTCTCCAATATGTTTTGTGGCTGATGTTTGGCAACTCAAACCTTCAGCTCTCCCCACAGATTTTCTATGGGGTTAAGGTCTGGAGACTGACTAGGCCACTCCATGACCTTAATATGCTTCTTCTTGAGCCAATCTTTTGTTCCCTTGGCCGTGTATTTTGGATCATTGTCATGCTGGAATACCCAACCACGACCCATTTTCAATGCCCTGACTGAGAGAAGGAGGTTCTCACCCAACACTTGACGGTACATGGCCCCATCCATTCTCCCTTTGATGCGGTGCAATTGTCCTGTCCCCTTGGCAGAAGAAAAACACCCCCAAAGCATAATGTTTCCACATCCATATTTGACGATGGGGACGGTGTTTGTGGAGTCGTAGGCAGCATTCCTCCTCCTCCAAACACGGCGAGTTGAGTTGATGCCAAAGAGCTCAATTGTGGACTCACCTGACGACAAGACTTTCACCCAGTCTTCCTCTGATGTTCAGTCGCAAACTTCAAACGGGCCTGTAGATGGACTTTCTTGAGCAGGGGGACCTTGGGGGCACAGCAGGATTTCAGTCCTTCACAGCGTACTCTGTTACCAACTGTTTTTGTGGTGACTATGGTCCCAGCTGCCTTGAGATCATTGACAAAGTCCTCTCGAGTGGTTCTGGGCTGATTCCTCACCGTTCTCATTATCATTGAAACTCCACGAGGTGAGATCTTGCATGGAGTTCCAGACCGAGGGAGATTGGCAGTTAACTTATGTTTCATTCATTGGCAAATAAGTTGTCACCTTCTCACCCAACTGCTTTGCAAGGGTCTTGTAGCCCATTCCAGCCTTGTGTAGGTCCACAATCTTGTCCCTGACATCTTTGGAAAGCTCTTTGGTATTGGCCATGGTGCAGAGTTTGGCATCTGGATTGATTGATTGCTCCGGTAGACAGGTCTCTTTTATACAGGTAACGAGCTGAGAGGGCTCCCAATGTCGTTACCTGTATAAGATCCACCTGGGAGCTAGAGATCTTGCTGACGGATAGGGGATCAAATACTAATTTTCTTCATGGAAATGCAAACTAATTTATAACTCTATTTGAAATGGATTTTCCTGGATTTTTTTTGGCATTGTTGTCTCTCAGTGTTCAAATAAACCTACCATTAAAATGATAGACTGATCATTTCTTTGTTAGTGGGCAAACTTACAAAATCAGCTGGGGTTCAAAAAGTTTTTTCCCTCACTGTAGTTTACTATATTTGTTTTTGTAAGTGTGTACTAGGTAGTGAACCCTATACAGTCAATACTAGGTGGTGTACACTACCAAGTCAACAGTACTAAGTGTACAATATTAAATTATTCCGTTACTTAGCAACATGCATTCAATGCTTAACTACTACTACAAGGTAGTAGTACAAGTACATTTGTAGTTTAGTAGTGTGCTTACTACTAAGTACATACAGTAGTTGTTTAGTCATGTGTACATACTAAGGGCCTTTTTAATAGTATGCACTCTGGAGTATACTATTTCCGTACTTCCAAGTGCATACTAGGTAGTGAGTCCATCCAAGTGCATACACTTGGTGTACTGCCAATTACATACTGAGTGTACATTATTAAACTATGTAACTGTGTAGTAGTCCTAAGTAGTTATTTAGTACAACATACTCAATTCCTTTAGTAGGTAGTGTTTACTATGTAACGAGGTATGTACTACTAAGTTTACTCCTTTGTACTGGAGAAAGAGAATGGATACTCTTTGCAGTAGAATGCGACTTGCTGTGCTCATTGTGTATTTGATACAAACTTTGTGTGGTAGAATGACCGTACAAAATGACCTACTCTATGTTTACTATGTATTATACATTATACTACACCATGTAAACAGTGGTCAGTCAAGTGAGTATTTTGAGCACGTCCAAGCTGTATAAATAAGTAGAAGGGTCACATGGTCAGGAAGTAGAATCTTAGAAACCCTGCTTTCTTGCCAGGCCGTCCACGACAACCAGATCCTGATCGTGGTGGGAGAGACCGGTTCCGGGAAGACCACGCAGATCACACAGTACCTGGCGGAGGCGGGCTACTGCACCTTGGGAAAGATCGGCTGCACTCAGCCTCGCCGCGTGGCCGCCATGTCCGTGGCCAAGAGGGTTTCCGAGGAGTACGGGTGTCGCCTCGGCCAGGAGGTGAGTGGGAACGTCCAGCAGGGGGCAGTAGAGCTGGTAGAATACAACATCAGCTTGTAAACGTCACATTTAGGGACCTCCAAGTGCCTGGAAAGTACTGGTAGATTCTATATTCATATTTGTAGGTGGGCTACACGATTCGCTTTGAGGACTGTACCAGCACGGAGACGCAGATCAAGTACATGACGCACGGAATGCTGCAGCGCGAATGTCTCATCGACCCCAACATGAGCCAGTATTCCCTCATCATGCTGGACGAGGCCCACGAGAGAACCATCCACACCGATGTCCTCTTTGGTCTGCTCAAGAAGGTATCCTCACACGTGTGTGTGTGTGTGTTCTGACATCTCCAGTTTGTCCCACGCTTCTCTAGACGGTCCAGAAGCGCAAAGACATGAAGCTGATCGTGTCCTCAGCTACGTTGGACGCAGTCAAGTTCTCCCAGTATTTCTTCGAGGCGCCCATCTTCACTATCCCAGGGAGAACGTTTCCAGTGGAGGTCCTCTATGCCAGAGAACCCGAGACCGATTACCTGGACGCCAGCCTCATCACCGTCATGCAGATCCACCTGACAGAACCGCCAGGTCCAGTGTCTTTTCTTCCCAAACCAGTTTCAACCATCTCTTTCTTACAAGCACTCTTCTTCACGTCTCCTTCCAGGTGACATCCTGGTCTTCCTGACTGGACAGGAGGAGATTGACACCGCCTGTGAGATCCTCTACATGCGCATGAAGACGTTAGGACCAGATGTTCCGGAGCTCATCATTCTTCCTGTTTATTCCGCGCTGCCCAGCGAGATGCAGACCAGGATCTTTGACCCGGCACCACTCGGCAGCAGGAAGGTAAGACACGGATGGTTGATGATGTCACCCCGACAAAATAAAAACATCAACGACCCTTTTGTACTCGTCTCACCCGCCAGGTTGTCATAGCGACAAACATCGCTGAGACGTCGCTGACCATCGATGGCATCTACTATGTGGTGGACCCGGGCTTTGTCAAACAAATCGTCTACAACTCCAAGACGGGCATCGACCAGCTGGTGGTGACGCCCATCTCACAGGTTTGCCTGCTTCTACATACGCTGGAGCATTTATGGAAGAATTGAACAAAAACACTTTGTCACATGCCTCCCTCTTGTGGCCATAGTGGGTAATTACAACTGCCTTAAGTACGGTATATATAATGTGTTTGACACTGTGCTAGTTACTATTAAAAATATATCTAATGTATATTGTGTTAGAGGCACTGTTGCGTTTCATTTTTTGAGGTTATACGTATCATGTCCCTCATATAGAGGGTTGTGTCAGGAAGGGCATCCGACGTAAAACTTTTGCCAAATCAAAACATGAGAACAAACAGAACAAATTGATTCGCTGTGGCGACCCCTGATAGGATAAGCAGGGATAAGCCAAAAGGAAAAGATGAAGATATTAGGTATTTGTAACCCAGGTGTGAAAATCCTGTTCAGCGCCGTTCTCCTATTTTCAGAGCACTGCCGACGTCATCGCGTTAGTGACGTAGTCACGTGATCGCAGCGCCGCCAATCAGGTAGTGTATATAAACAAAGTTAGACATGTTGGTCAGCGCGAGGCATTCCAGGGCAGAAGCTACAGGAGCTAACTATTGGATCCCAGTTTTCAACCCCTCCGTGAATCACCACCTTACCGCGGTGGAGGGGTTTGAGTGCCCGAGTGATCCTAGGAGCTATGTTGTCGGGGGCTTTATGCCCCTGGTAGGGTCTCCCAAGGCAAACAGGTTCTAGGTGACGAGCCAGACTAAGAGTGATTCAGAAGACCCATATGAAGAGAAACATTAGGAGTGACCGCACCTCGCCCGGACGTGGGATACCGGGGCCTCACCCTGGAGCCAGGCCTGGGGGAGGGGCTCGCAGGCGAGCGCCTGGTGGTCAGGTCTTCACCCGTGGGACCTGGCCGGGCCTAGCCCGAAGAAGCCGCACGGGAACTCCCCCCCGCAGACCCACCACCTGCAGGGGCAAGCATAAGGGTCCGGTGCTGTGTGATTTGGGCAGTGGTCGAGGGCGGGTGTCCGGGCGACCTGGGCTTCGGCGACCAAATCTGGTTCTTGGGACATGGAATGTCACTTCTCTGGTGGGGAAGGAGCCCGAGCTTGTGGAAGAGGCGGAGAGATTCCGACTAGATATAGTCGGACTCACCTCAACCCACAGTTTAGGCTCTGGAACCAAACTCCTTGAGAGGGGCTGGACCTTGTTCTTCTCTGGAGTTGCCGCTGGGGAGAGGCGGCGAGCTGGTGTGGGCTTATTGTTAGCCCCCCGGCTTGGTGCCTCTGTGTTGGAGTCATCCCCAGTAAACGAGAGGGTCACTTCCCTACGCCTTAGGGCTGGGGAAAGGGTCCTGACTGTGGTTTGTGCCTATGCGCCGAACGGCAGTTCAGAGTACCCAGCCTTCTTGGAGTCTATCAGAGGGGTGCTGGAGAGCACCCCAGCTGGTGACTCCATAGTTCTACTGGGAGACTTCAACGCCCATGTGGGCAATGACAGTGTGACTTGGAGGGGCGTGGTTGGGAGGAACGGCCTCCCTGACCTGAACCCGTGCGGTGTGTTGTTGCTGGACTTCTGTGCGAATTACAGTTTGTCCATAACGAACACCATGTTCGAACATAAGGATGTCCATAAGTGCACTTGGCACCAGGACACCCTAGGTCGCAGGTCTATGATCGACTTTGTGGTCGTATCATCAGACCTGCGTCCGTATGTTCTGGACACGCGGGTGAAGAGAGGGGCTGAGCTGTCAACTGACCACCACCTGGTGATGAGTTGGATTAGATGGCGGGGAAGGATGCCGGACAGACCTGGCAGACCCAAACGCGTAGTGAGGGTGTGCTGGGAACGTCTGGCAGAGTCTCCCGTTCGTCGAGTCTTCAACTCTCATCTCCGGCAGAGCTTTGCCTGCATCTCGAGGGAGGACCGGGATATTGAGTCCGAATGGGCCGTATTCCGTGCCTCTATTGCTGAGGCAGCCAGTTGTGGTTGCGGCCGCAAGGTGGTCGGTGCCAGTCGTGGTGGCAAGCCCCGAACCCGATGGTGGACACCGGGGGTTAGGGCTGCCGTCAAGCTGAAAAAGGAGTCCTATCAAGCATGGATGGCTTGCGGGACTCCCGAAGCAGCTGACAGGTACCGGCAGGCCAAGCGGCACGCGGCTTCGGCGGTGGTCGAGGCAAAAACTCGGGTGTGGGAGGAGTTCGGTGAGGCTATGGAGCACGACTTTCGGTCGGCCTCGAAGAGGTTCTGGCAAACCGTCCGACACCTCAGAAAGGGGAAGCAGCCCCCAGTTCACACTGTTTACAGTGCGGACGGGGGCTTGCTGACCACGACTGTGGATATAGTTGGTCGGTGGAAGGAATACTTCGAGGCCCTTCTCAATCCCACTGACATGCCTTCCATAGAGGAAGCAGAGTCTGAGGATACGTACGTGGACAGTTCTATCACCGTGGCTGAGGTAATTGGGGTAGTCAAATCACTCCCCAGTGGCAAGGCTCCGGGGGTAGACGAGTTCCGCTCAGAATTTCTCAAGGCTCTGGATGTTGGAGGACTGTGTTGGTTGACACGCCTCTACAACATTGCATGGAAGTCAGGAACAGTACCTCTGGACTGGCAGACCGGGGTGGTGGTCCCCATTTTTAAAAAGGGTGACCGGAGGGTGTGTTCCAACTATAGGGGGATCACACTCCTCAGCCTTCCTGGGAAAGTCTACTCCAGGGTGCTGGAGAGAAGGGTACGACCGTTAGTCGAACCTCGGTTAGAGGAGCTGCAATGTGGTTTTCGTCCCGGTCGCGGAACACTGGACCAGCTCTACACCCTTGCAAGGGTACTCGAGGGTATGTGGGAGTTTGCCCAACCAGTCTACATGTGCTTTGTGGACCTGGAAAAGGCATTCGACCGTGTCCCTCGTGGTGTCCTGTGGGGGGTGCTCCGGGAGTACGGGATTGATGGTCCGCTTCTACGTGCCATTCGGTCCTTGTACAATCGAAGCAGGAGCCTGGTTCGCATTGCCAGCAGTAAGTCGAGCTTGTTTCCGGTGAACGTTGGCCTCCGCCAAGGCTGCCCTTTGTCACCGATTCTGTTCATAATCTTCATGGACAGAATTTCTAGGCGCAGTCAAGGTGTTGAGGGAGTCCAGCTTGGTGACCTTAGGATCTCGTCTCTGCTATTTGCAGACGATGTGGTCCTTATGGCCTCATCAGGCTGTGACCTTCAGCGTTTACTGGAGCGGTTTGCAGCTGAGTGTGAAGCTTCTGGGATGAGACTCAGCACCTCCAAATCCGAGGCCATGGTTCTCAGTCGGAAACGGGTGGACTGTACCCTCCGGGTTGGGAGTGAGGTCTTGCCTCAGGTGGAGGAGTTCAAGTATCTCGGGTTCTTGTTCACGAGTGAGGGAAGGTTGGAGCGTGAGATCGACAGACGGATCGGTGCAGCATCTGCAGTAATGCGGTCGCTGTACCGGACCGTCGTGGTGAAGAGAGAGCTGAGCCGGAAGGCAAAGCTCTCTGTTTACCGATCGATCTACGTTCCCACCCTCACCTATGGTCATGAGTTATGGGTCATGACCGAAAGAATGAGATCGCGGATACAAGCGGCGGAAATGAGTTTCCTTCGTAGGGTGGCTGGACTCACCCTAAGAGATAGGGTGAGGAGCTCGGCCATCCGGGAGGAGCTCAGAGTAGAGCCGCTGCTCCTTCACATCGAGAGGAGCCAGTTGAGGTGGCTCGGGCATCTAGTCCGGATGCCTCCCGGGCGCCTCCCTGGTGAGGTGTTTCGGGCATGCCCAGTCGGGAGAAGGCCCCCGGGAAGACCTAGGACACGCTGGAGGGACTATGTCTCACAGCTGGCCTGGGAACGCCTTGGTGTCCTCCCGATGGAGCTGGAAGAGGTCGCTGGGGACCGGGAAGTCTGGACTTCCCTACTGAAGCTGCTGCCCCCGCGACCCGGACCCGGATAAGCGGTGGAAAATGGATGGATGGATGTCTTTTCAATATATGGTACCAGCAACTTTCAATAACTGTCTCAGTTCTTGATTCTCACTCCACTCCTAGAGTCGATATCTAGAACTTCTGAACTAGCCCAATGCAACTTTAACATTAGCTATAATCACATTGTTACCTATTTACTATCAGCTTTGGGTAACGCATATGCTACATATTCCATGTCCAAATTTAAAACCATTAATTTAAACATAAAAATGTCCGACGTTTTGCCGGTATGCGATATTGTTCAACTCTCAATTTCTGACATTGATATCTCACATATCCAGGAATCGCTCTGGGAATTGGAAGTATTGAAGGAAGACGTACACTTTGCTGTCATTGCAAATGGCAAGTTGAATACCCAAAGGGGATGCCACAGACCTAACGTTGGTCAGGTACAGAGCGAGCATACACACTTTGATGGGGTCATCATTTGCACGCCGGAAAATATGGGAGCCCGTAGGCTGAAATACAGCATTTGTTCAAATCGGTTTTCATTATGGTGGAGAAAAAACCCGATACCGATATTTTCCAATACTACATTTTTATGTTAATACTGAATAATATCAGCCCACCGATATTATCGGACATCCTATATAAGCTTGAGAGAAGCATCAAGCGTCATGTGACTCGCGTTCCATTTATCGTGCGTTCAGGCTCAAGCCAAGCAGAGGGCGGGCCGAGCCGGCAGAACCGGTCCAGGCAAGTGCTACCGCCTCTACACGGAGCGGGCCTACAGGGATGAGATGTTGACCAACAATGTGCCTGAGATCCAGAGGACCAACCTGACCAGCACGGTGCTCTCACTGAAGGTACACACACTCACACACACACGCACACAGTGGTGTGACGTTGAGGTTGTGTGCTCAAAGTGTTTGTGTGTCCTCCATCAGGCCATGGGCATCAACGATCTCCTCTCCTTTGACTTCATGGACGCTCCTCCCATGGAGACCTTGATCACTGCCATGGAGCAGCTTTACACTTTGGGAGCTCTGGATGACGAGGGCCTGCTCACACGCCTGGGCAGGAGGGTGAGTGGACACTCAAGAGGAAATAACGTCTCTTTCTGAGGACCCCTGATGATGTGCGTTGTGATTTTGTCCACTAGATGGCAGAGTTCCCTCTGGAGCCCATGTTGTGCAAGATGTTAATCATGTCCGTGCATCTGGGCTGCAGTGAGGAGATGCTCACCATCGTGTCCATGCTGTCTGTGCAGAATGTCTTCTACAGGCCAAAGGTTTTCTGCCTTCCCTAAATGGGATGTTTTTTGCTTTCATTTCACGTCTGAAGAGTTTGTAGTCAACTTTTGTTTTTGCAGGACAAGCAGATCCAAGCGGACCAGAGGAAGGCTAAGTTCTTCCAGCCCGAAGGCGACCATCTCACCCTGCTGGCCGTCTACAACTCCTGGAAGAATAACAAGTTCTCCAACCCCTGGTGCTTTGAAAACTTTATTCAGGCTCGCTCGCTGAGGAGAGCGCAAGACATCCGCAAGCAGATGATGAGCATCATGGACAGGTAAGCATCACCATCATCATCATCATCTTGTACTTCTCCGGTATGGACTTTACATGGGAAATTTGTGAAAGACACAAGCTGGACATAATGTCCTGTGGCAAGTCAACCATGCGTGTCCAGAAAGCCATCTGCAGCGGGTTCTTCCGGAACGCGGCAAGAAGGCACCCCCAAGACGGCTACCGCACCCTCATCGACCAGCAGGTGGTCTACCTCCACCCCTCCAGCACGCTCTTCAACCGCCAGCCCGAATGGTGAGCCACTACCTCACGCCGTTCACGTGACGAGCTCGTCACACGCGCGTGTCTCCCTTGCAGGCTGGTCTACCACGAGCTGGTGCTGACCACCAAGGAGTACATGCGCGAAGTGACCACCATCGACCCGCGGTGGCTGGTGGAGTACGCGCCCGCCTTCTACCGGGTGGCCGACCCGACCCGCCTCAGTCGGCAGAAGCGGCAGCAGAAGCTGGAGCCGCTCTACAATCGCTATGAGGAACCCAACGCCTGGAGGATCTCTAGAGCTTTCAGGCGCCGCTGATGCTGTAAGTGAGAAGTAGTAGTAGTGCCGTTGCCGTTTACTTGGCGTAACTCGCTCAACTTCAGTTCAGTCTTTTTTCAACTCTAATTCCATTCCAACAATAATAATATTAATAATAATAATATTGCTATTCAAAGAGTGTATTGTGAATGAGTTTCCTAAACCAAGATGACAGGAGTTTTTCAGCATAGAATTAGCAAATAGATGAAACATAACCACATAATAGCATGTCACCTTTAAGCACGTTATGACTGACTTTTTTAGGAGATTTTCATCCCCCCTTAAATATATTCACATACAATGTGTATATATTTTTTGTTATCAGTAAACAGGCCATTTTTTCCACATATTTTTGTGACAGTCCCTTTTGTCCATCTTCTGGAATGCATTTATTATGCATTTTTGTTCTCTTAAAAAGGCAATTTTTTCCGGCTCATGTAATGTGTCAAATTGTCTATTTTTTCTATAAACAAAACAGATAAAATCTTGTATAAAAAATGATATAGTGATGATGAGGATTTTTGGTTAAATATTTTTTTCCAGAAAACAGGCCATATTTTCCACAGAATTGTTTTCGATTGTGCTGATGTTTTTTTCTGGACTTTTAAAAATTATTTTCACAAATCAAAATATATTTCATTTTTTAAATTATTTTTTCTCCAGACTTTTTTTTTCATTTAAAAGAAAATTCTGCTGAATTTTTTTCTAGATTTAAAAAAAATTCAAAAGTAAAATTCAAAAATAATCCCTGAATACAGGCAGTTTTTTTCTTCCAGAGAATAAAAAAAATACATGTTTTCTATTTCACTGAAATTAAACTGAAATTAAAAAATATATATATTTTTTAAATTCTCTGAAGAAAGGCATTTTGAATTTAAATATTTTTTTATTTATGTAGAACAGAAAAGGGCCAAGTGAAAACACTGGACACAACTAAAGTTTACGTATATGTACTTTTAAAAAAAAAACCCCAACAAACTTCAATGTATAGTTTTGTCATTTTGTGGATGAAAATTGGCTGATTCAGAAGAATGGCGCAGCAGAACTAGTACTAGTTGTACTGGTAGTGTCGTTATGCTAAGAAAGAGGCCAGGTTTTTATTGGTATAATTGAGACTATTTATTAAGCAATCTCTTCATGGTGTCAACGCCTTAGGTGTGACAGGAAAGCTTCTCATGAGATTAATTTAAAGAAAACCACCATAGCTGTATATACAAGTGGAAGTGGGGGGGCGTGGGCAAGAGGTGCATGGAGGTGGGGTTTCACGTATGAAGATGTTTGGCGGTACAGCAAGAGAGGGGAGACGGGAGGCCTGGCTTTAGTACATGTAGCCTTTGGAGTAGGGTTGGGGGGCGACGCCGTCTGTGGGGTTGTAGGACACACCCTCGTCCAGGTGGGACAGCGGCACCGTGTCCTCCTCGTTGACATAGCGCTCGAACTCCGCCTTTAGGTTGGGCCGCTGATTGTCAGGGAACGCCAGTGAGATGAGGGCCTCGGGCTCGCACACAAACTTGTAGACGTAGCGCTCACCCGCCACCTGTGGCGAGAGATGATGATGATCGCGGGGGTTATTCAAGGGCGGAGATTCAGATTCAGATTTTGTCACATACATATACATACACAGTACGACGTGCAGTGAAATGTATTGTACGACTGTCCAACCTGTAACCATTTAAGGGATAAAAATAGATAAAGAAAGAAATGAAAATGAATAAATAAGAAAATAAACTAGGTATTAAATGAGATAAAATAAAGTACAAAAATACAGGGGATCTGACGTGATGTGCAAGAATGTCAAGTGATGTGTGTGCGACATGAGGGGCGAGCAAGCTAGTGTTACCTTCTGCATGATTCCCTTCTCGTAGTAGTAGCGCAGCGAGCGGCTCAGCTTGTCGTAGTTCATGGCAGGACGGTTCTTCTGCATCCCCCACAGGCGAGCCACCTGAGGGACAACACGGGACACTTAACCTCCTGCTCTACTGTCTGACGCCACTAGGGGGCGCCAGTCTCACATTATACAGTATTGTTAGGTAATAGCTGTCCAATGTGACTAACCAGATAAAGTACTGTTATTAGTATATTCTTATTGCTACATGGCAAACAAGTTACCAGTAGGTGCAGTAGATTCTCAGAAAAAAAACAAGACTCAGCATTCATGATATGCACACTTTTAAGGCTGTGCAATTGGCCAATTAGTTGAAAGGGGTGTGAAATAGCAGTGTCTGCTGTTGACTTTACAAACTCAAAACTATTTTGTAAAACTTTTTTGTTTCTAGGTTTTGGCAATCCTGTGAATGACTAAAGTAATATTTTGTTTAGTATAAGTGCTTCAAATCTGTGTGGCATGGACTCAACCAACTTGTGGCACCTTTCACCTGTTATTCCACTCCAACATTCTTCAACAACATTCCACAATTCATTAACATTTCTTGGTTTTGCTTCACAAACAGCATTTTTGATGTCACCCCACAAGTTCTACATTGGATTAAGGTGCAGGGATTGGGAAGGCCCCGAATATAACATAACAACATAAGATTTTGCTGGTTTACTAGTGTGTTGGGGGTGATTGTCATGTTGAAAGAGCCATTTCAAGGGTGTGTCCGCCTTAGCGTAAGGCAACATGACCTCTTCATGTATTTTGACATATGCAAACTGATCCATGATCCCTGCTATGGGATAAATAGACCAACACCGTAGTAGGAAAAACATGCCCATATCATGATGCTTCACTGTCTTCACTGTGTACTTTGGCTTTAATTCACAGTTTGGGGCTCGTCTCAAACTGTCTGCGGCCCTTGGACCCAAAAAGAACAATTTTACTCTCATTAATCCACAAAATGTTCCTCCATTTCTCTTTAGGCCAGTTAATGTGTTTTTTGGCAGTTTGTATCCTCTTCTGCACATGCCTTTTTTTTTACAGAGGAACTTTGCGGGAGATTCTTGTAAATAGATTAGCTTCACACAGACGTATTTTAACTGTCACAGTACTTACAGGTAACTCCAGACTGTCTTTGATCATCCTGGGGCTGATCATTGGCTGATCCGTTGCCATTCTGGTTATTCTTCCATCCATTTTGATGTTTCTGTTTCCTGCCACATGTCTCTGGTTTTGCTCTCCGTTTTAGCTGACTTTTTTGCATCAAAGTACGCTGTTGTTCTGAACAATGTCTTGAATGACCCGTTTTCCTCAGGCTTGCAAAGAGAAATGCACGTTAAACGAGTGCTGGTTTTATCCTTAAAAAGGGGCCGCCTGATTCACACTTTTTTCACTAAATTAAGGCTCCAGCATACCCGCGACCCTAATGAGGATAAGCGGCATAGAAAATGAATGAATAAATGATCACCAATTAATTTTTGATGTTTTTGAACACACCCCTTTCAACTAATTGCCCAAGAGCGTGCATATCATGAATGCTGGGTCTTGTTTGTTTTTTGAGAATCTGCTGCACCTACTGGTAACTTGTTTGCCATGTACAATAGGAATGTACTAACAGTACTTCATCTGGTTAGTCGCATTGCGCTGCTATGATTTATAAAATATTTGTACTATTTGTACTGCAAGTCAAGCAATGGCGACGTCTTCTTATGACGGGTTATAAATAATAAATACGTTCAAATAAAAGTAAAGTAAATCAATTCTAAAATTTGCATCACGTTTTTCCATTTTATAGTCAGTTTAAATCATAAAATACATGAAACAGAACAGTGTCTTTATCGTGTCAGATGGAGGAAGAATGCGAAGGGGGGTGTGAGTGCCCTTTTAGGCACCTAATTGCGCTTGTAAAACTGGGAGCACATACATTTTTAATGACAACATAATGGAGGAGCACAGACGAGGCCCCGCCTGATCGGACGACGCCTGCTAACAACTTTGCTAATTAAGATAATTACAACGTTAGCCAACATTGAATCATCATTTCTCTCTCCACGTAGAACCACGGCGGTGCCGCGCCACAGACCACGTACCTCCTCGGGCTCGATGAGCTTGAATTCCATGCCGCGGCCGGTCCAGGCGATGAAGTGGGCGTTGCCAGGGTCGTCCAGCAGCGCCACCAGGAACTGCCACAGCTGCAACGAGCCGCGCCGCTGGTAGGGGGTGCCCTCGCGGAACACGCCGCCACTCCCGCCGACCCCGCCTTCCTGTTTCACCTCACCTGGGAAAGGGTGAGGATGATAATGGTCACCATAAGCTAACGGAACAAAGTCAGCAGTTTTTCCCTCTTCTTTCTAGCACAACAGATGCTATCTAAATTGTACACTGGAATTTCAAAACGTGCACTGGATTGCACTGCATATGGTCAAGAAAGATTTTTTGGTTTAAAAAAAAAAAAAAAAAAATTCTCATTCTACTGATTTTCTTAAATTAGAATTTTTTTACATGTTTTTTTTCCCCAATTCCCCGAATCTGTATTTATTTTCAATTTTTTCTTGAAAACATTTTATTTAAAGAAAGAAAAACTTTTTTCACCATTTTTTCCCCATTTCACAAATGTTTTCATTTTAAATTTCCATTATTTTCCCTCCTAAATTATGCCCCCCCCCCCCGAAAACATTTCACTCAGTAATAATTTATAAATGAATACAGTAACATGAATGTTGTCTGTGAGGAATGTATTTTGTGTGTATGAATGCGTATGTATGTAAATGTAAGTACCTTTCTGGACATCTGTACTGTACTGTACTTGTATGCTGTCATAAAACCCGAATCATAAACACATCAGTCACTGGTTATGTCAAACATGAGAAGCTCCAGTAAGATGTGAGAATTCCGTGTGGTATAGCCCCGAGGCTCCGCGAGTGACGGCACTGGTTTGATGGGAAACATGTCCCGAGTGAAACCAGAAGTCGTGTTCTGGTGAGAACGCCTACCGTGTGTCATCATCATAATTGTGTTGCTGTATCCACTTTCTACTCACCTTCAAACTTTTCTGGAACCACGCGAGAGTCGTTTTCAAACAGGTAACCTAGGAGAGCACAGGACAGTTACGGTACATCACAGTTGGGCCGCAATTGGGTTCAAATGTTTACACACACATGCCCTTCGAATTAGGTTAAAGTCACCCGGGCTGTCCACTGCTCAGTGATTACCTTCGCTGCCTTGCTGGGGGGTCGTGTAGGCCTCGCTGTGGTGGTACATGGAAGAACATCCGGACACATCTGACCAAAAAATACATACATAGAAATTGTATTTACATGTAAATGTATGTGACAAGGATTGACTAAAAATATAATAATCATAAATAATAAAAGTGCAGCTGTGAGTCACGTGGGGGAATGCGTGATAAGACGCCATTGAGCACCGGGAAGTACTGTAGGTGTGTGTTTGTGTTTAAATAGATAAAGGACATGTGATGGAGGAAGGTCACAAAGTAAAACAAAGGTGACGCCTCATCCTTCATCTGCATAAAAAACATTTTGGTTTTCTTTGGGTAGCCCTTAGTGAAGGTTTGTTCAGGTAACAATGTTGCGTCCATTATTTCTGTATACTTTATTAAAATGGTACGGGGGGGGGGGCGAAATGGTATAATCGATCCCTCAGCATTTTCACAAAATACGTCATATTTCATTCTGTTGAATTTTTACCATTTTGTGCATTTTTCTTTTTTTTCAGAATTTATCTTTCAACTTTTAAAACAAACATTTTAATTTGTTTTATTGGTAAATAGGCCCCACCGTATCAATTGTTTCATTCATTCATTCATTCATTCTCTACCGCTTATCCTCATTAGGGTCTAGGGTATGCCGGAGCCTACCCCAGCTGACTTCGGGGGAAAGGCGGGGTACACCCTGAACTGGTCGCCAGTCAATCGCAGGGCAGACAAACAAACATTCACACTCACATTCATACCGATGGACAATTTAGAATCGCTAATTAACCTAACATGCATGTTTTTGGAATGTGGGAGGAAACCGGAGTACCCGGAGAAAACCCACGCATGCACGGGGAGAACATGCAAACTCCACACAGAGGTGCCCAACGAAGATTTGAACCCAGGTCTTCCAGATCTCCTGACCGTGTGACCAATGTACTGACCACTCAGCCACCGTGCGGTATCAATTGTTTTTTAATTAAATCTTTCTTTCGATTTTACATTTTCTTCAATTTCTAGAAAACATTGTTTAGTTTTAAAATGTTGTATTTTTTTCTGAAAAGTGCATTTTTCAGCAGGTTTTAAAATATTTTTTCTCATTCTGCAGAATGTATTCATTTTGTACAATGTTTTTTTTTAAATAAAAATAAATTATTTTTTTCCACAGGAAAAAGGCAATTTTCCCACACACACATTGTTTTCTTCTTTTTTTTTTTTTTTTCAAAGTCCAGTAACTTTTTGTTTTGCATTTTTCCATTTTTTATTTTCATTTCTAAAACAAACATTTTTAATTTGTCTTTTCACAAAACAAATACATATTTTTATTCCTAGAAATAATTTGTAAAGAATTTTTTTCTGAAATATTTTTACACACATATATACACACACATATACTCTATACTCTATATATATATATATATATACATATATATATATATATACATACATATACATATATATATACATATATATATATGTGTATACTGTATAGAGTATATGTGTGTGTGTGTGTGTGTGTATATATATGTGTGTGTGTGTGTATATATATATATATATATACACACATACATACACATAGGAAAATCACTTTTAGTGGAAATAGGTTTTAAATGTTCACTTGTTTAAATTTTTTCTAAATAAAAACCAAAATTTAATCAAAAAATTTAATTAAAAAAAAATTTGTTTTTTTTTTTCCCAGTCTGCAGAAGTTTTTTAAATTTTCTATTTTTTTTCTACCTTCCGTAGCCGAGAATCGGCCCGCCAAGGCCTCCGCCTACAACCGCCACTCAGCTCACTTAGCACCCGACCCCTTCGGCTGTCGTGGTGAAAAGAGAGCTGAGCCAAAAGGCAAAGCTCTCAATTTACCGCTCGATCTACGTTCCTACCCTCACCTATGGTCATGAGTTTTGGGTAGTGACCGAAAGGACAAGATCGCGGGTACAAGCGGCCGAAAAGAGTTTTCTCCGCAGGGTGGCTGGGCTCTCCCTTAGAGATAGGGTGAGAAGCACTGTCATCCGGGAAAGACTCGGAGTAGAATCGCTGCTCCTCCGCATTGAGAGGAGCCAGATGAGATGGCTCGGGCATCTGGTTAGGATGCCTCCCGAACGCCTTCCTGGGAAGGTGTTCAGGGGCACGTCTAACCGGTAGGAGGCCTCGGGGAAGACCCAGGAAACGCTGGAGAGACTGTCTTTCAGCTGGCTTGGGAACGCCTCAGCATATGCCGGGAAGAGCTAGACGAAATGGCCGAGTATAGGGACGTCTGGGCTTCCCTGCTTAGGCTGCTGCCCCCACGACCCGACCTCGGATAAGCGGAAGAAAATGGATGGATGGGTTTTTTTCTATAAAACAATTTTCTATGAAAATGATATCTAAATGATTTATTATTAAAAACCCCTGATTCTAAACCTAACCTTTCCAGGTTTTTGAGGCTAAAAGCAGACACTATTTCTTTAGATTTTAGGGAAGCAATAAGCATGATAGTTTCTGTGTTGCGGGGTGGGGTATGGGGGCTCACGGGCACTGACTTGTGGGAAGCGGGAGGTGAACGAGTTTGCCAAAGTGTTTTTTTCATGGCCAGTCCGAGAGGTGAGTAGAAGAGCTGGTTTGTACTGTGGAGCTTGTTGTTGTTCAAAACTCCTACACACCCTGTGCCCCCTCCCCCACCCCCCTCACCACCCTCCCCTTCAAGCGAGCGAGCGCTTCAAGTTACTGCGGCCACGCTCATTTTTCCAAGATGACTTCATGCGCTGCAGAAAAAGGAAGCTGCTGCTGCAACGTGAAACCTCGCGCAAATCCATCAGGGACTCTCTCCTTTCCTGGATCCCGCCCGCCCTCCTTCCCTCCATTTTCTCAATGAAATTCCTCTACCTCGCTCTCTCAAGGAAGAAAGAAAGGATGGAGGGAATGAGGGAGCTGGCATGCAGGAAGGAAAGAGTGTGCAAGGAAAATAAATAAAAAAAAGATTGTCGGCCATGATGGGGGCGGAGTCAGAGTTTTCTGGTGGACACTTTGTCAGCCTTTGTCAGGCTTTAATGACTTTTCATCCAATATTGCTCATCAGGCTTTTCTACACCTTCTTCTTACTTTTGGTCTCACCTGTGTCGTAGGTGTAGTCTGTGGGCTCCTGCTTGACCGTCATGTGAGCTGGCAGGAACCTGTGTGGATGCAGATGTGAATGGGGGTGCTGGGATGTGGGGGGGGGCGGCCCGTGGCCTTGACCCTGTTGCGCCCCCACGTGAGCCGCCCGCTCGTACAGGGGGTCCATGTATTCCTGTTTGAAGCTCTGCTGCAGGTAAGGCATGCAGGGGTCCGAGTGCTGACGGTGGTAAACCCCACCCCCACCGCCCCCTGGTCCGCCCCCACCACCGCCTCCATGGCCCGCTGGTGCGGAGGGAATTCGCTGAAAGGCTTGGCCGGGTGTGGGAAACTGGGGGCACATGGGGTCTCCTGGAGGGCCCTGATATCTAGTCGTGACAAACAGGGTTAGGTTTGTTCTAGAAGGAACTGGGCTCGCACGTCACACACCTGGCATTGAGGGGGAAGGCGTTGCTAGGCAGCGGCTGCGAGGCGGCCGCCGGGTTCATGTAGCCGGCGTCGGGTCGGCTGGCGGCCGTTGGCTTGGGGGAGTAATGCTGCTGCATGGGGGATATGGGGGTGCCCGGGCAAGAGCTCTTGGCGCCCCCTGCACCCCTTTTCTGCTCATAGGCACTGTAGAAGACAAGGAACACACTTAAATAATATGCACTACCTAGCGTGTACTACATAGTATCCACCACCATGTAAGATTCCTTACTAATAAATTGAATATGTTTGCAGTAGAAAACCTGTTTATGACCTTCTAAATACACTTTGTAACGCTATTAGAGCCTTCTAGACAGGAAATAACACCCCTACAGTCACCTTTAACTTGACAGTCGCATTTTTACTGAATGCAAGAGAACGGCCTATATGAAGGTGAAAAATGAAACAAGTCATTTTTTGCACAGTCAACAGAAAGGCAAAAGTTGCAAAGTGATGATGCGTTATGCCATTGTACACACGTCGATACATGCCAAACACCTTGAGTCTTCTTAGCACAGTAGTACTTTGTAAGTGCTAGCGTGTACACAGTACCTGGCATAAAGGCACTGCTCTCCGCTGGGGTAGCTGAAGCTCTGCTTGTGGCTACATGACTGGCTGGGGTCCGAGCCCGGGCTCTGGGGCTCCTTCTTGATGGTGACGGGGGGGCTGTGAAAGGCCACCGCTGCGACAAACACAGACAAGACGCACACATGAACGCCATAAACATCATCTTTCTTGGCAACAGTCATGATGTTGGTTGTACTAGTAAAACAATATAGTAAATGTAGACTTCAAGTTTTAATTAATATATTTCTTGTCTCCTGCTTGTCTTGGGAGGAAAAAAGTAACTGGTTTGTATCAAAAACGCATGACAGGAAGTTGCACAATGGCGCCAATTGACAAACTCCACTCTTTAGTGCCCCCACTGCCCATTAGTGCCCTACCAAAAGCAGGGTGCCGAATGGTTTCCAGTACAGATTAGTGATTTTGGCACCCAAAAATGGGTCCTCTGCTGCTCATTTTAGGGGCTTTTAAAATGATATCGCAGCCCAGTGGGGCACTACAAGCAAACAGTAATCCCTTTGCACTTCAAATTCCACAGCTTCACTCTATCACGGCTTTTCAATCATTCTGTTTTGGGATTGAATATTCGGGCATCTAGTCCAGATGCCTCACGGGCGCCTCCCTGGTGAGGTGTTCCGGGCATGCCCAGCCGGGAAATGGCCCCGTGGAAGACCTAGGACACGTTGGAGGGACTATGTCTCACAGCTGGCCTGGGAACGCCTTGGTGTCCTCCCGGTGGAGCTGGAAGAGGTCGCTGGGGACCGGGAAGTCTGGACTTCCCTACTGAGACTGCTGCCCCCGCGACCCAGACCCGGATAAGCGGAAGAAAAAGTAATGGAATGGAAAAAAGGTGCATATAAGCAAATTGTACTTATTTTTCGGTGTAAATGAGGTATTATCCAGCACTGAAATGACAGAAATCTTAATATAAAGGCATTTAGAAGACGCACGCAAACAGCGTGTGAAGATATGTGGTATTCTACACAGGTCAGTAGGTGTCTGGCATGTTGAGTGAGATGCACAAGCACCAGACAACAACAGGCCTTTATTGCAGGATTGAATTATCTCACAACACACACAATAATCCCTAAGACACCAGGCTAAAACTAAATTCTGAGCCCCTGAGGTCACTTCCTGTCCCCCTCCTACTCAGCTTCGCTAGCCCTGTAACAGATTTACAGCAACACACACGAAAATGAGCCTTAATTATGTCTTATTATGTCTACTCTATTAGGTAATGGGACTGTAAAGGTGACTATAGGGGTGTTATTTCATGTCTAGCGGGCTCAAGAAAGTGCACTTCTATGCTCTAACATTCCATTTATAAGTAGGAAATCCTGATACATGGAAATTTACTTATCATGGTTGGGTCTGGAACCAATTAAACGCAATAAACCCGGTCAGGACTTGAGGGTAAGCAATACACGCAGGTTTGTGCCAGGTGTTATCTGCAAACACTAAGGGAAAATTGGATACTGGATATAATTGGATGAAAACTTGGACAATCCGGCGTGGAACTGTGTATACTGTATGTCTACAAGCTAGCCGATAGGTCTCTAGCTCCCTGAAAAGGACAAATCTTTCCAACGCTGTTTTGCTCCGCTTTCGATACCCGATTCTTAAAATCTTAATCTTAAAAAGACTTTTCAAAAACAAGCACGAAGAAAAGATCTTGGGACATCCTTGTACCCGACCGCTCCCGAGGTTTACGAGCAGCATTAAAACGAAAGCAAGCATAAGAACAAATAATAAGCTGCAACGTTTAACAAATGTACAAGTGCAGGAGGGCAGCCTCTCATGTCAACTGTGACGCCACCGCGCTTGTTGTCCACATGCCAACAGAACGGGTCAAAGGGTGCGTACGCACGCAAAGAACACATACTCGCATTCCAGACGAAAGCGTCCTCGCCCACTTTTTCTTCTTCGCCCTTCCAGACACAACAACGGCGGGGGCGTCACGTCATGCGAGGAGACTCGGAGCTGAACGAGACCAACGGCATGAAAAACGTAGCGCGCGAAATTCCTCTCTCTTTGCATCCACGTGTTGAGCAAACAATATGGCTACTTTACGTTATTCATAGGAATCTGCCTGTCAATCAAAGTGGATAGGTTTAAGTACTCTTAGTGGGACTTTCACATTGGGAGAGCGCCCCTACTCCCCTTTAAAAAAACATCCAAAGTGGAGCTTCAAGCTGTGCCGAGGGTCGGTGTTTATTATGCGAGGGGAGGTTTTCAGCCCGAGAACTGTACAGGATGTTTTTCTGGTCCCGACCGGGTAAACAGCAGCAGCTGTGCACTTTCAGAGGGGGAAGGGATGGATTCATTCATGTCTGTGTGCATGTGCGTGTCAATAATCTCTGTGGGTGTGTACCTGTGTGTGTGGCGGCCCAGATAATTGCATGCTGCACTTCATTGACAAAAATGTAGAAGCAACAAGTACAGTATGTGTGAGAAGTGAATGAGAACATTAATAGTCACCAAAACAACATCAGCAAAATATGCCTTTGCCCCCGAAGCATTTCAACGTGCTACGCTCCCACGCCGTCTAGCCATCCATCTTCATATCTGGGATTAAAAAGTATTTACATAAATCTCCCAGACAAAACCAGTCGCTTTAGCGTGTTTGTCCCAACGCAGCACAGCACAAAACCCCATCCCTAGGTTATTGATTAGAAACTGAAGGACACAAAAAAACTACAGTCAAACCTCGCTTTTCCGACGCCCTACTTTCCAGGTTTACCACGGTTTTTATACACTGTCATGCTTATAGTAAACAAACTACTGCATTCCCTCCTTTATTGCCTTTAAACTGGTTCTAAACCGGACTGTGGTATTGGAATTTCTGTAAATTCCTTAGTACCTCCGCCCAGGAGGTTATGTTTTTGACCACGATAATCAGTTTGTTTGATTTCAGAATAACTTTAAAAGTTCTGGATGGATTTGGATGAAATTTTCAGGAGTTGTTAAAAATGGGGTATGGAAGAACTATCAAGTATTTGTGGTGATCTGGATCACTGTCTGGATCCAGGATTTTTTTTAAAGGATTCTTAACATTGGGAGCATTTGTGCATATTACTCCACAAAAAATGATCCGACACCTGGAAAAAATACAGGACAAGTTTCCCCAAAATTTCAAAGACTGATCCAGATAATGGAATCATTTTAGGTACTTAGATACAGAATATTAAAAAATCATTTCACAGTATCAATATAAAAAAAACACATTGTGAGAAATATTTACCATGGCATTGTACTATTGCATCCAAATATTGTATTCATATTGTATGAAAACCAGATATGACTGATTTTATGTCTGAGAAAATAAAAATATTTTTAAAATATACGTTCTTTGCATGTTGTGTATATAGTGTGTGTTTGTGGCTGATAAAGTTGTTTTTAAAAATGTAGGATTATTATTTTGGTGTGAGTCAAAATATGGTGCGGTCTCTGGGTGCTTTTTTAGTTTATAAAAGGAATCTTCGTGTTTTTTGTCTTCCTGTTTTGTACAGTACTTGCTGCAGTGGCTACTATATTATATAACATTAGTGACCCCTAGTGACCAGTGTAGAATACAACATTTCATCAAAACTTGTTTTAAAAAAATATTTTAATTAGAACAATAAATTAAAAATATTTCTGAAAATCACATCTTTCATTACGTTATATTTGTATTTTACTTCGAAATGCTATTCGTTATGCTTGAGGTAAAAAATGATGTATGATTTGTAATGACATTCATATATTCTTTTTACTAACAGGCCAAAGTCAACCACAAAACAGCGTGATTATTAATACATTTTTGGATGACGACTACTTGTGTTATTTCTCTTTCTATGGTGTGTGTGTCACATAGGTGTGCCTTGTGTGTTACATTGTGATCCGTTCCCATCTGCATGCAGTTATTTACTACTCCCGCACAGTGTGGACGCAGAGACGATCCCGGGGAGACAGGGCCTGTAGAAGCCTGGAAAAAAGTCATCGCAAACTCCTTCGCCCCTCGCCATCGATGCCAACAAGAGTTTTCAGTCAAGATATTTAGATGTTCATTTATCAATTTAAGTAGTCAATTATAATAATTTTCCATTGTTACATTGTTAAAGCTATAATTATTCTCTATACAATGTAATTTTTGCAATTAAGTGAGTGTCTGCAACAGATCACTTGGATTTACATGATTTCCTATTCTAACAAAAATCTGACCAACGTACGGAAAATCTACAATGTGGAGAAAAAAACAGAGGTGGAGTTGGCCCGTCCAGATGCTAAATCTGCTCCTGGCTCGTCAACATGGCGACTCTCCTAAAATGTAACATCCTCTTTCCAAAAATAAAAGCAAGTCTTCCGGGTTTTTCCAGTGAAAGATCTCGTCTGCTTTACAAGGCAGCAGAAGCAAAGAAAGCGGGATGCTTCCTTCCTGCTTCTATTTCCATGCTATCTGACATCTTTAATGGAAGACTTCACTTCCGGGTTTTCTAGAAAGGAGACTCCCTAACCTAAAAGGGGCATGGCAAAATAAAGCAGGTGGAGATTGAAGAGCACTGGTGTCAATTTTGAGTGATGAGGTCAAAGGACTGGTCCCGTCTACTGTTGGAATTCTTTTTTCTCATTCCCAACCTATTGTCTGGGCTACAAACAGGGGACGACCCCAGGCGGCCTTTTACATATGCAAATGTTGGTTCTGGAAGGGTGGTGGTCATGCTGGGAGAAAGGTGATGGTCATGGCTGAGTGCTTTAGGAAGTGAAGGGATCATTACATGAGAGGGGGCCAGGGGAGTCCCATTCAACAGACACTCACCACAAACAAATCGCAAAAGTCGGGATGGATGGGATGGGATGGTACATCCCCCCCACCACCAGCCCCACCCAATCTATGCAACACACATATGGACACAATGGGCCTCTCAGCTGCACTGCACTAGTGGGAATATATGTCTAGTGGATTCCTGTGGGATTCCTAAAACACACACGCAGGGATGAGAGGGACAAGCTAACCAAGCTGGGACAAGAGACGCGGTCCTGTGGAGCGCTGGCTGTAAAGTGGTTACTATTTCCAGGGTAACGCTCTTTGTGGTGCACCTTGGCAAGTTTTTTAAGTTGCAGTTCAAGTAAATAAGTTTTGAGTTTCCGCCTCAATGGCCCAGCACATAAATTACAGATGCTTCATTACCGACACCGACAGACCATGCATGCCACAAATAATATACACTGTTTGTGCAAAATAAAAAAAAATCCTGCAATATGCAACACAAGTTACAGAAAAATTGCTAACGCGTGTGACTCTTCTCGAGGTGTGATAGTAGATTTGAGGTATTCAAGGACGACGCCAGCGCCCCCCCTGGCATAACCATGTCGTGTTCCCCATGACAGGTTGGATTTTGGTGTAGTTTTCACATCATTTACTCTTTCACGCCCTAATTTTGGTTCTCTGTGTCCTGTTTGGCGCTAAGAGAAACACTTAATACTTAATACAGCAGTGCTTGTCAAGCCAGTGCCAGCCACCCATTCAGTGGTTTGTACAGATAAATAAAGTCATCCTACTCAGTATTTAAAAGTTCTGTCCCCTGGGGGTGGGGGATAGGATGGGGGCAATATCATTATCGGCGGAACACACTTAATGCGATATTTCCATTTACGCAGACCAATATGATCAGCCACTCCCACTATAAATCATAACAAGATCAAATCAGAAAGACTGATATCAGATCCTCACCATTTCACGTTTTCAAAATCTTCAAGTATATTGATTGGTGCTCTTTTGAGGTTGAAACTGGCTATTATCAGTCAAAAATAGGCATTTTTAAGCAAATATGATGCTTTTTTTGCCTAAGTGACGCCTTTTCGAGCATAAAAATGGCTAAATGAAGTAAAATAAGAATATAAGGCATTCAGAAGATGCATTCAAAGACATATGGATGAATTGTACACTGGTCACTAGGTTGATGAGACAGTAGCCACTGCAGGAAGTACTGTACAGAAAGATAGGGAGTAAGAAAGGAACTCAATTGCTAACACGTGTGGGTCTATATTGTGTCTTATTTATGTCTTATTATGTCTGCGATATTGGGTATAAGAGGAGTGTAAAGGTGACTATACAGGTGTGACTTTATGTCTAGAGGGCTCTAAAATTGTAAACAAAAACACACGTCATAAACAGGTTTTCTATGCTCTGACTATGAAACCATTCATAAAAACAGAATCCCACAAGGCAGAAATTCACTTGTCACTGTTGGGTCTTGAACCAATTAACCACAGAAATCGTCCAAAGAATCAAACGCCGACTGCAGGGAACCCCACTGTGACTGGACAGGACTAGATCTGGAGAGTCTTAAACTGGATGTTTATGCAGGACTGGGCCAAGTCTTCAGCACACAACAGCCTCGCTGGCAATAACTCAAGTGAGACACCAGCCAGAGTGTCAAACAGGATCGGGCCCACCAATAAGATTTGAGTTCTGACTCCCGGCCTCATCTGGTTCTTGTCGTCCATCTCGCGTGTTTGTCGTTGCGGCGTAAGAGAGACATGGCCCCCGCGCCATGTGCCAAACGCCGTCTTACTGGGACGGCTCACTAAGACCACTGAAAACAATTACGCCACACTGGTTTTGAAAGGTTAAAAAGGAAGTTATTGATTGACAAGAAGGACTAATGACATTAGCGCTCGGCTCCACGCTGCTGAGAGAAAGCAGCAACACAATTAAATATTTACCTCTATAAGACAATGCCGTTTGCTTTTGGCACATTGAAAAGTACTCAATCTTTCTCTTCTTTGACATTTAAAGTTTCAGTGCGGAAAGATGAAAAAAGTGAGGGTGGAGAGGAAGTGAGGAAACAGAAGACGATCCAGGCCATTCCCAGAAGTGCCGGTGAACATGTGCGGGACATGTGTGCTCTTCTCGGGTAGCTGCACAATCAGGAAGTCGGTAAGGACGAGCGTGGCCAGCACATCTTCATCTCAGAGAAGCTTGGCTATCTCAGATCCTTTAGTGCTCTCCTATCTGATGTAGAGGTCACCCTCGCGCCTGATGATGCCCGAATAGCTAAAGATAAGCCAGATGGACGGAAAGCGCGATGGCATCGGTGAGACGGGTGACCGTTAACGGTGTGTGTCATCAAGGGGCTTTGGCAAACAGGAAGCGCGTGTGACCGACCAGCGCCATACCCACTCGTGTGCTGCCAATGTCATACTTCCACTTCCCCCTCCGTTACTTGTCCGAGCGCGTTGCATCCGTCAGCGAGAGGGGAATATCTGCGGGCTGTGAATTATTTTTACTTTTGCAGCAAGGGAAAGACCCGTATCGATGCGTCTCATGGTAAAGCAGTGATAAAAGGCAGGGGCAGGAAAGAGCCCCCCGTGTTAGGCGTAAATGTTCTCCCTGTTGTCCACTTCACGTCCAAATGTGCCACGTTTGCTTCTTTTACAAACGGCCATCGAGCAGCCGTAAATCTGACGCTCACGCCGCTGCTTGGGAGAGCCGGCACAATACATCCCTGTCCCGGGACGGGTGCGGCGAGGGGGACATCCTGTCAAAGGCGGGGGTTGGGTGTAATTAATCTGACACAATATTGACTCTCCACTCCCAACCCCCCTCATCCTCCCCAATATAGCTGTCCCCTCTTAATGTTTAATGTAGCGATCGATGCATCCCCACACGTTACTGGGATGATATAATGAGCTTCTGTGCTTGACGGGATTATTGTGCACGGAGCTTTGGGAGGAGTGGGGTGAAACGTTTGCTTACAAACTTTTTCCAGCGAGAGCCACATAGTGAAAAATTAAAGGATGCAATTTAGATATTTTTCAAAGCAAGACAGGTAGATATGCTAAAACGGTATATATATTTCTATAGCTCAACTTTTTGTAATGTTATAACTCAGCCTAATTTTCCCCAAATTACAACTTTATTCTTTGTTTTTCATATTTGTATAATAAAAAAGTTTTTAAAATGAACATTATACATTATTTATAAAATTACAAGGATAAGCGGTATAGAAAATGAATGAATAAATGAACTTTATTCTAATAAAATGACAACTTTTTCTTATTAGATTACATTTTTTTCTAAATATTTTGGATTTGTTGCAAAATATTTAAAAATTGTAAAATTATCGCTGACTTTCCAGTTGTTTTTTTTACAGTTCTTGTTTAAATTATATTTTTTACAATGTACCACTGTCACTCAACTTGCACCCCTTGCAACAAAACACATTTACAGCAGCACACACAAGGACAGTCTTATTTTACGTCTTTTTATCTCTTGTGTACTATATTGGGTAATAGGAGTTTAAAGGTTTGTAAAAGTGACTATAGGGGTGTTATTTCATGTCTAGAGGCCTCTAATAATGTAAGACTGTAATCTAAGACTGTATTTAGAAGTCCGTGAACAAGTTTTCAATACTTTAACTACAAAAATATTTTTCAACAAGGAATCCTACTTTGCAGAAATTCACTTATCATGGGCGGGTCTGGAAACAATTAACTGCAATAGACCCCTGAATTGTACCCCTTCTCCACATCCAGGCAATTCTCAACATTCTATCAAAATTGTGCTCAATCGTCCGCAACCGCCATACTTTGTTATTAGGCAATCGTACGCCTGAAAAAAAGCAAAAGTGAAGTTGTAAATTTTAACTTTTTTTCACCACTTGAGGCTTTTTTCCCCCGTCGGGGTGACCACAGTGAGTCAAACGCATTCATGTTTTTTTTGTTGTTGTTTGTTTTTTTACACCTGATGCATGCCTGGGCAGGAATTGAACCCACGCCCTTTAATAAAAAGGGTAAAAAATAAATCTGAGCTGAAAATGTGTGAAAGAAATGTATGTTGTTTCTCCTTCAAATCAATAGGTCAAGCTGTTCTGAACGTTAGCATTGTTCTACAGTCATCTTTCAGACTTCAACACCCGTGTTGTACTGCAATATTGCAATATTTGAATGCAGTATTTTGCACAAGCCATTTAATAAACTCCACCATCTATCCACTTGTATTGAATATTTATATTGTGTTACTTTGCCTCGCTCTCTTTTTGCAGGCTTATTTAATTGGACTGCACAGAATAAATTTAACATACACATGTAAAGCCAATATAATACAAATATTTTGCATGGAGAAGATCTAAAATTAGTGGCACACAATTCTTCCTCTTCCTAGTACAAGCTCACCCCCCGCACCCCCATCTCATCTTCTTGATGGAGGTCTTTAATGCTCCATGACACGTTTGACCTGCACTCTTACCCTCTCTGTCTTCAAGCTGATTTATCTCTGCTTTATCTTTATCAAGTCATCTATCAGTCCTCTGCTAAGGGATGGGGGGGGGGCGTGGGGTGGGGTAGGGTGGTTGCTGAGGATCGATGTGCGGCCCCCACCGGCCCGTGTCAGCAGGTCACGTGCTCATGTGCGTTGTGTTTGTGTGTGTGTGTGTGTGTGTATATAAACTGGACAGGATTCAAGAGTGTCTCATCTTACTTTGTAATAGCCTAGATGGAGACTGTCCAAGGGATTTGGGGCTAAACATATTTGGCAGACAAACAGTTTGTCCACAATTCTCCTTCCAGCCATTGAATGCATCACTTGGTGAATAAAATCCTTGATACGCGGCATAGAAAATGAACAATTGAAATCCCGTCATCACTTTTGGTGTAGGATTATTCCCGGAGGGCTAATATGAGTCTTCCTTTCGCTCTGCTGTTTCACACAAACATTCACACTCACACAAACATACACGCACATTCACACACACACGCACACACACACACACACACACTATACCAAGTCATAACATTATGAGAATTACAAAAGGTACATTTCCAAGAAGAAAATTGTAATACACCAGCAGAATTGGAAAAAGCAGCTGTCATTTTGAGAATAAACAAAGTAAAAATATTTAATGAAAAATGAGAGTTGCAATTCTACAAGGACTTAGAATGTTTAAGAAAAATAACGTAATAAATTTTAGTAACGTACTTTAGTAAGTAGTAAATATTAAAGAAAAAAAGTAATAATATTATAAGAACAAAACAATGAATACATTTGTAATATTTGGGAAAATAGGTTGGGGAAAAAGTCATACTAGTACGAGAATAAAATCATAATATTACTGCAATAGTCAAAATATTATGGAAAAAAGTTTTTTTAAATGGCTGAAAGTAAGTTAAAATAGTTAAAACAGCTGAAATGGGAAACCATGCAGTAACAATGTCAAAATATTGAAAACAAGTTTTTTCATTTTAGTAGCATAAAGTTCTAATATTCAAGAAAAAATGTTATTTTGTAGTTGTAATATTATGAAAATCAAACAAAACAAATTTAGGGAAAAGTCCAAATATTATAGAAATAATAATTACAAGAAAAAAATTGCCAGAAAAAACAGATGCAATATCTTCTTTTCCTTTCAGCTTATCCTTTCAGGGGTCGCCACAGCAAATCAATTGCCTCCATCTAACTCTGTCTTCTGTATCCTCTTTTCTTGCGCCAACTACCTTCATGTCCTCTTTCACTACATACCTAAACCTCCTCTTTGGTCTTCCTCTAGGCCTCCTGCCTGGCAGTTCAAAACTCAGCATCCTTCTACCAATATATTCACTATCTCTCCTTCCATCCAACCATCTCAGTCTGGCCTCTCTGACTTTATCTCCAAAACCTCTAACATGAGCTGTCCCTCTGATGTGCTCGTTCCTGATCCTGTCCATCCTGGTCACACCCAAAGAGAACCTCAGCATCTTCATCTCTGCTACCTCCAGCTCTGCCTCCTGTCTTCTCCTCAGCGGCACTGTCTCTAAACCAAACAACATCGCTGGTTTCACCACAGTTTTGTACCTTTCCTTTCATTTTAGCTGAAACTCTTCTATCACACCCGACACTTTTGTCCACTCATTCCAGCCTGCCTGCACACGCTTTTTCACCTCTTTTCCACACTCTCCATTGCTCTGGACTGTTGACCCTAAGTACTTAAAATCCACCACCTTCTTGAAGAAAGAAGGTGGAAAGAAAAAACACATGCAATATATACAGTATAAATTATAGCATATCTTTTCAATAGTAAAAAATCTGAATCCTTTCATTTTTAACCATGTGGCCCTTGCTGCGAAAAAAGTATGGACACCCCAAGATATAACACTACGCATGCTAACACTGTCACTTGATTCAGCAGCACAAAGCTGACTACATAATAATACAAAACAGCGGGAATAAAAACAAGCTTCTCTAAGGTGTCGTCAACGAAGGCTCACCAACCTCAGCTGGCCTCTCACAACCAGGCCATTCACAAAACTGCTGTGTATGTATGTGTGTGTGCGTGCATGTGTGTGCATGTGTGTGCAGCTTTAAAGAACTTTTAACGTGCCAGAGAGGCGACTCTCTCCCAAAGCATGCGTTTGTGTCTGGCAGGCACCTGGCTGTTTATTTATTATTTTGGAAAAGAAGAAGACGACTGGAAAAAGAGGAGGAGGAATAGAGGGAGGTGTTAAACCAACCCGCCGGCCTGTTCTCCAAAATGGATCCAGCTCAGATCCCACAAGCTAAATAAAACGAAGGCAGCAATAGGCCCACAGAGACACGCTGCAGGGACGAGCTCATTCGTCAGCTATTAACTGATTATCTAAAAAAAATGGCTGCCATCTAGCAGTTTGTAGCTATTCATAAATGCCTATGAACAAATTGACACGAACACTGCTAATTCATGTCATCTAAAGAGTGTATTTTCATTGAAAGTTGACACTTCTGCAAGCTCGAGAGGCAGCTCCTGTGCCGGTGCTTCCGCTCGTCTTCTTCGCCGCTTCCTCTCCCCCGCTCCTTGCTCTCCCTCGTCTTTAGCGGGAGTCGCTCGCTGAAAAGAAGTGCGGCGGCGCTCTATGGCCACGACTTCCTTCGTAATTACTGTGAGGCACAAAACCAAACAATCGTCCCATAGAGCTCAGAAATCCTTGGATTAGTTCACATCTTGGAACACTCAACGCGCGAGTGTGTATGTGTGTGTGTGGGGGGGGGGGTTTGAGAGAACTCAACTGGAGTTACTGCACACACACACACACACACGCACACACACACACACACACGCACACACACACACAGGAAGGGAAGGCGGGCTTTGGAGTATCCACTTGTAGAAGAGGAGGAGTTGAAGGATTGTGGAGCACTGGAGGCCTTTTTTTTTTATGAATGAAGAGCGAAGCAGCCGAGAGGCACACTTCCTTTTACGCAGGGAGGAAAATTTATGAATGGCTCGCGTCGCTGCAGCCGTTGTTGTGCAGTGTAAACAAAGAAGAAAAAGACCAAGGACCTCTCCAAGTCGCCACTAACGCTCCACTGTGACCTACAAGTGTCTTTCACCTTATATTTTCATGAACTCTATGTTTGATGACGCGCTTGAAGCAAGACTGTCTGCAGGACTGCTAAAAAAGTACCATATAACCTTTAAAGCGGGGGATTCCAAACTGTGGTTCTCCTTCGAACGTATGAATTCCGGTCCTACAATGGCAATGTAAGTTGAGGTTTAGTCAAAATTGACACCTAAATTATACAGTAGCTAAATGTCACTCACACAGTACACAGATCAAATACAGTAGGAGCTTGCGGACAGCACAGTCAGAGCGGACAGTGGAAAGCGCAAAGGCATTGGGCTTGCAGTGTATGTGAACAAACGGCGGTGTCAGCCTGGCCATGTGAACATTAAAATGTCCATCTGCAGTAGGGACATCAAACTTCTGGCTGTCAGCCTACATCCCTACTACATGTCCAGGGAGTTCAGTCAAACCATTGTCATTGTTGTTTACATACCTCCGCACGCTTACGAGGAGGACGCGTGTGACGTCGTCCGCTGCACGACGAAAAAAATGCCAACACAGCACCCTGAGCCTCTCGTCTTGATCTCTTGGGACTTCAATCATGTGACACTTGACAAAACACTGGCTGCCTTCTTCCAGTTTGTGGACTGTTACACCAGGCACAACAGGACCATAGACCTAATGTATGCAAACATCAAAGATGCATACAGTGCCACCCCCCCCCCCTGCCTGCACTGGGGAAGGTAGACCACAACCTGGTCCTGCTAAAACCTCACTATACACCAAAAGTGTGGAAATTACCAAAAAACACACACTCATTCATCAAGTGGTCCCCTGGGGCTGAACAGCCTTTAATAGACTGCTTTGAGACCACTGAATGGTCCCCACAAGGACAGAATGGATGAGATGGTCGCCTGCACCACAAACTACATCAACCTTTGCATGGATGTTGTTGTGCCAGTAAGGACTGTACGCTGCTTTGCTACTAACAAGCCCTGGATAACAAGTGACATCAAAAACCTTCTGCACCTGAAGAAAGAGCTTTAAAGATGGTGACACACAAATGCTGAAGCGGGTACAGAAGAAACTAAAAGTCCAGCTAAGCACTACAAATTGGAAGCAAACAGTTATGTATTGAACAAAAAATTAATTACTTGATAAATCAATTAATACATTTAAATGTATGTAATCGATTTATACCTAATCTATTGTCCCTTTTGTCTCTGATTCGACGATGCTTAAGTTTCACTTTACTTGTCACTTTCTGCTATTAGATACCTGTACATCTGACTCAGAGACAAAACAAAAGGGAAAAGTGAACTAAGAAGAACAAAAGTGACGTCATTACTCAGCGCAGCCACGCACGCCTACATATTCTTCCGGCGCTCGCAAGTAACTCGTAGGAGTTTTAATCATTTTTGGGGGTGCGCCTGTAGTAAAAAATTAAGACGTGGGGGCCGTTGTGATATTTTTCATTTTGTAAAACCCAACCCAATACGCTGCTTAGAAAAAAGCAATGTAGCATAAGATGGCCCCGTGTCTCGGGGGAGCTCGCGGTGATGCTGCTCGCTGCATTGGGGGTGTGGCACATCCAGGTGCATATGTTGAAATGTAGGTGTGTAAGTGTATGTGTGGTGGCATGTGTGAGTATAGGAACAGGGTTTGGTGTGGGTACTGGTGCTGGGGTGGACGGGTCACGGGGGGTGAGAGTGGTGGGTAGACCCATTGGCCCTCTATGGGCGCCTGCCTCTGGCGTTGGCCCGCGGTAGTTGTGTCTGGGGTGGCCCGGAGCTCCCGGGGTGTTGGGTATAGCCCCTGCTTTGGGGGGTTGGGTGGCTTCTGGGCCTAGGGAGCGGTTGTCCTGCTTGCCCGAAGCTGGCCGGCCTCCGGCGGGTGTTCCGGCGGTTGGCGGCCGGGCCCCCCCTGTGGCCCTGCGTGCTCGGCTGCCGAATGGCGTCGGGCCGGGTCTCCCTTGCACCTCTTCGGAGTGGACTCGTGGTTGCCTCTTGGGGTGGCGGGGTCGGGCCTTCCCCTCTGTGGGGAGCCTGCTGCGGGGCCGTGCTCCGGTGTCTTCCTGGTCGGGCCCTGCTTTTGGAGGGAGTGTGGTTTGGGATGCATGGCGGTGTTCACCACGGGCATCTCCTCGTTCTCTGATGCGGTTATCCTGTCACTGCAGACTAATGTAGATTTAATGTAGATTTGTTGCACGTGTCATTTGGATGGTCATTGTTCAAGAGGTTCTGTTTCTTTTCTCGTTTTTTTTCTTGTATGTTTATCATTATTAGTAAATATGTATGCATGTATGTATGTATGTGTGTATACATATATATGCACACTGTATGTGTGTATGCATGTATGTACTGCATGGATATGTGTATGTGCACAGTATGTGTATGTATACGTGTACGAATATGTGCATATATATATATGTATATATGTGTATATGAATGTGTGTACATGAATATTAGTATTATCATTATTATTGTTTTTTTTCTTCTTCTTTCCCCTGTATTTTTGCTCATTTTGCTCTGTGACGGTTCTGGTTGTTGCTGAAATCTTGATTATCACGGTTGTTTATAATATGGTTGAAATATGTTTGTGAGGTTCTTCTGCACCCTTTCTTATATCCCTCACCCCACCCCCCACCCGTCCCTTTTCAGGTCAGGTCCGGCATCGAAATGTGGCGCAACAAAATTCATAATAAACGCAGTCAAATGTCAAGGGAGACTCTTTTGGATTATGAAGTCTCCCTTGGCAAAGAAATTTTGCTCAGCATTTAAAGGCAGCTTTACTTCCATTCAGCTGTTATGATGCTGGACAAGACAAAAAAATAAAAATTAAAAAAAAAAATTAAAGAAAAAAGCAATGTAGCATAAGATAATATGAAATTTAAGTAAAAACCCCTGCAAGAAAGTATTAAACAAGAGATACGTATATAAATTACAATCTTAAGTATAATTTAAATAATGAAATGTAATGAAAGGTATTTATAATTAAATTATTTATTCTTAAAAAAACAGATTTGTTTCTTCCTTCCAATATTTTGCCTTGTTGTTATTGTTTTTATTTCTTCTGGGGGTTTTTTGGAAAATGTATTTTTCGAATGTGTCACGGGCAAATTAAAAATGAGCTTCAGGGAGCAAATGGCCCACCGGCCGAACTTTGGACAACCCTGGTTAAAGAAGACACAATGAGTCCACAATATTTTGTATAACTTGCAGGCAGAGCGTTCTCGTTTGCCGTGAGCGCAGCAGAGGAGATTGACTTAGCAGATGTGCGATTATTGCACAATCCTCCTCCGTGTGACATTCCAGTGCGTTCTAAGTGTTTGTACCTCTCCTAATTCGAGGCGACGCCCGTGCAGGTAACGAGCAGACAGTAAACAACAACCTCGTTCGACCGTAAGCATCAATTATAGGCGACATACGAGGCTGGCTTCATGCTTCTTTCCATAACAGATGAGTCACCTGCAGCCGAGTCTTTCTGTCCTCAGACTCTTGCTTCTGATCTTTTGCATGACCCGCCTCACCCATCCTAGCAGCTTATTTGAGTCTGAGCCTCTTGGTCTTGCAGCACTTCGTTAGCTTGCAAAGTAGCTGCAACGTAATTTGAGGGTGCCGCCCCACAGTGACATGACGTAACAACAAAAAAGATGCAATGATGGGATTCCGTGTTTCCCACTGCAATCTGCCAGTATCGGTTGATATCGAGATATTGGTAAGAAAGTCTATACTGAGCATCTCTAGTGTTACTATTACATTAGTAGTGAGGTCTGATAATATCAGCCCCTTATTGGCATAAAAATGTAGTATTGGCAAATATCGAGTTTGGGGTTAAAAACCGTTTAAAGTGATTTAAAACAAACTGCTATCTACATCTATCTATATATCTATATATATATCTATATCTATATATCTATATCTATATCTATATATATATCTATATATCTATATATAGATATATATATATCTATATATAGATATATATCTATATATAGATATATAGATATATATCTATATATATAGTATATATATACTGGCCGCCGTTGAGGCATCCAGTGCAGTCACTGCGTGGAAACACTTTGTCACGTCCAGTGTCGTGGTGCAGATAGCGCTGACATTAGCCAACTGGTTAGCTTCTAGCGGTGCTGGTAGGGTCTGGTCACCAAATGTGGAGACCCGATTCACTACGAGACAGGAGTCGAGGTCGGTGGCATCAATCAGTTCATTTTCCACTCAAAATCAGCAAAACTTTTTTTAATTTTATTATTATTTTTATTTTTTTCCCTTTGTTGACTGGCGAGGATGTACAAGGCAAGAGCTCTGTTGAGGATACTACTACAACTACAACTATTTTGGTGCTTTCCTGAATGCATTTCATGAACACAAGATTTTAACTGGTTGCTGATTCCCTCAACCTTAACTTGAATCCGCGAGAGGTACAGATTCCTTGAAATTTACGAATTACATGTGCTGAAAGCTGCTAGGAAGTTAAGCTAACCGGTTAATCACTGATGTTTAAAGCAGTTGCCTAGCAACGATGCCAAACAAAAGAAAAAAAGAAAAGAAAACAAGCCTCTATTATAATTGTAAAGGATGCTGGCCCTGGATACCTGGACTCAAAATCACAAGCGTCAGTCTTGTTGCCAAATGTGGAGGGGGAGGACGACTACAGCCATGAGTTGAGTACATCAGAAAAACAAGAAGATCAACAAAACGTGGTGGAGGATGACGACTACAGCCATGAGTCGAGTACATCAGGAAAACAAGAAGAAGAGGAAAATTTTACGGGAGTCCTGGATGCAAGACTTTAAGAAGTTAAGACAGATAGACATGGAGCTGCAGATACTGGAGTGTACTGCAGCACAACCAGACCTTAAGCGTTTGCAGTCACAGATTTAACATGTACAATCACAGAATGACTCATCGAAAAGATCCTAGGTGGTGATCCATGGTGATGTCATAAACCTTATGGAGAAAAATAGAGCACTGAGAAAAGAAACTAAAGCTCTAAAAGAAGAGAAGTTGCAAGATAAAAATGTTGCGTTGTCTGCTGCTCCTGAAGAGGTTAAAAACACTATGGCAGATGATAAAGCACTACGCACTGATATCAAGGCTCTGCAGGATAACATTAAGCCACTATTGAAAGAAAATGCTGCCTTGCACGCTGCTCTCAAGGAAGCTAAAAATCATATGGAAAAAAAAGAGCATTATGCAAAGATGTTAGAGTTCTGCAGAGTGATATCTAGATTTTGTTGGAAGATAATGCTGCCTTACGTGCTGCCCTCAAGGAAGATAAAAACCCCAAGGAAGTAAAAAATGCATTACGCAACGACATCAATGCTCTACAGGATGATATCAGGACACTATTGAAGGATAATGTCGCCTGGCGCACCACTCTGGAGGAAGAGAAAGAAGCAAAGGATAACATCACTGAGCAAATGAAAACTATAATGGATGAGACGGATCAGAATTTACGAATGAATGATGTGATCCTCACAGGTCTCAAAGTTACAACCGGGTCAAAAGATAGGGAAGCTCATAACAGAGGAGAACCAGAAGGAATGAATGTTCCTTCAGCGAAGCAACAGACTGTCAGCTTCCTACAATCAAAGGAGGTGGATATCGATATCAACACCATTGATATGTGCATCCCACTGTATGGCAGAAACAACACCACACCTGTCATCATCAAGTTCACCAACAGGGAACTCAAAACTGCACCGCTGAAACACAGGAAGAACTTGAAAGGCACAAACGTCTACTTAAATGAGCATCTGACAAAACGCAATGCTGACATTCCCAAAAAAGCACGAGACTTGAGGAAGCAGGGAAAGATACAAAATACTTGGAGCACCAACGGAAAAATATACATCAAGCTACATGGAGGTCCAGGAGAAGCAGGAGTGCTGGCTGTGAACAATATCAACGATCTGAATGCATACTAAACATCACATTATGATGACAATAAGGATAAAAGCGGATACAACACACAAAAACAGTAAGATTACATTCAATAATACAAACATTGATATAACGTGGAAAGGGCACGTTCAACAAAGTATTAAAATCAGGAACTCAAGTACTTCTATTTAATGACACTCACAGTACAACACCAAGACAGCAAGATGTTGATCCGGAAATCAACAGGGAAAGAGGGACGGAAAGAGAAGAAAAAAAATGTTTTTTTAAAATAAAAATATGATACATGCATGTATGTGTATGTATGTAAAATATATTTATGTGTACGTATGTATGTATACATATGTGTATACATGTATATACACAATATGTTTGAGTATGTATTAATAAATCATGTGAGAAGGGGGTAGGATTAAATAAGCTCTGCTTCTTCCTACTCCTTTTTGGACATGTAGAACTGAGAAAAGTAACATGAATAATTTCTCTACAATATATGCATGCTCCAAACAAATTAAACCAAACCAAACAACTCTTTAGCAACAGCTAAGTGGCTACAACTGCATGACCCTGAAAAGGAAGTACACTCGGTGAACGTCTAAAACAATATTGATGACAGGAGATGTGATGTCACACATATTGGTATCGGTATCAAGTGAGAATGGAATCGGAAATTGAGAGTTGGACAATATCGGCACATCGGATGTTGACAAAAAAGCCAAAATCGGAAATCCCTAATCGTTAGATTTGTCTTGCCATATGTGGATGTATTTTTCCATCTTTGCAGGGGTCCATAAAAACCAAGCTGTGATCAGAAAATGGCTGTTATGTAATTCAGCGGCATGGCAAAGTGTTACCAAACAACAAGCAAGCATGTAAATTGTTGATCTGCAGCAATAGCAACCTTTTCCAAACTTGCTTTACTCTCCTCTGCTGTCTTTAAAACGCCGAGCATCTGGTACTTGCAAAAAGGGCTACCTGTCGAGCTGCAAGTCATCAAAGGCGGGTCCTACAGGGTCAACTATATGAGAAAAGTTTCATGCCGCTTCCAGGACAAACTTGTCATGTGTACCATCACACTTTGGGCCCCTGTGAATCAAAGTTCAACAGAGACGCTGCGAGCGCTGACTGTTAGCAGCAGGGACACTTGTCCGTCAACACCAAAGCGTCTCTGCGTCTTTAAACGAAGTGCCCGTCAAACCGTTGCCCCCGTGACCCCGCAAATCACAGCACGGTCAGCCGTTAGCGGCGGCCTGACAGCTGATTGGCTGGCGGGCCACGGAAGGGTTAAGTAGACATGACCCATGCGCGGCCCCGGGTTCATCTGCACTTCCTCCCCCGCTTTGTGGCCTAATGGACGACGACAATGTTGCGGGCAAGCATGTGTCGCGCGGGGTCGTGACCAGTTGGGAAGCGGCGCTGGTTAAAACCGTGCCGTGTTTACACACAAAAGACGCCAGCAGGAAGTCCCTCTGACCCCGACTGAAGGCTGTCACTCCTGCCGGGGATTATGAGACTTGGTCTTCAAACATTTCATAAAGATGCATAGTCAGGAATGGATGTATGCATGAGGGCGCGCCACCCATCCTAAAAAGGGCTATTGTTAGCCAAGAGAAGTGTATTCAAATAACTGCAGCCAAGGAATTTGTTTCCCATTTGACACCTTCCGACGTGCACAAAGGCTCATCCTTGTACCTGAGCCCTCAATCGATTTTATTTACCGGCTTCCTGGGTCGGACCCTCTCAGCTTTTCAAAAGCATGCAAATAGCAGGCCGCGCTGCACAACTGCGAGAATTACTGTAACATCGGCAAGGTACAGTGCCCTCCAGTGGCACCTCCGTGGGCCACATTGGACCTCACCGCTTTCACCAACAAAAGCGTAAATGACTGGCCCTGTCCGATCACACAAGATTGAAAAGATCTGGAAATGGGCTGAGGTCTCAGAAAGTTAAGGTACTCACAGTTCTCAGAATGAAAATCCGGAACAAACTGCTCGTCGCTGTCAGGAACCTGAGCTGAAAATAGGAAAAAAACACAATCATCATTTTCAGCTGAGGGAAGTTTTGTTTACATTGTCCCGTAATTAGACTGTACATCTTCACGCAGCGTGTGTAGATAGATAGATAGATACTTTACTACGTAATCCCCCACAGGAGAAATGCAGGTGTCCGGCAGCCATATACATGTTTACAATACTCATGCTAGTCAACTATTTCCAAACAATACACACTTGATCTATTTGATCTTCTTACCAACAGACAGCAGGCTGTTTAAGCGTACTGTAGTATTTCAGTGTAGTTCAGGTGTCCCAGGGACTCACATTTTCCCTATTGCCCAATATAGTAGACATTAGAGAAAATGAGACAAATAAAACTTGTGTGTTATTGTATGTGACAGGTAGTGAAGTTGGAGTTTCAAAGTTGAGTTTTAGCTTGGCGTGGCTCATGTTACAGACTATTATGCCTGAGATCATTCAAACCTGCAATAAAAAATGTTGCCATTCCGGCAATCAGGTCTGGTGCTTGTGTGTCTCACTGAGACACATTTCCGACACCTAGTGACCAGTGTATAATACTATATATCATCACAACGTCTTTGAATGCATCTTCTGAATGCCTTATATTTGTGCTTAATTTTTATGCTAGAACATATGCAACAAATACATCAAATGTGCTAAAGTCTGCACATTTTTGACAAATAATAAATAATACAAAACTGTGATTTGTGAATTTACTTTCTTTTTTTAAACCGCGACAGAGTAAAGCCATGAAAATCAAAGCATGAAGCGCTGAGGAATTATTTTACATTTTACATATAGTACTTGCTGCAACCGACTCAGAATTAATTCATGCCCCGTTTAAAGGTCCTGACCCACCAGTTGAGAAGTAGTACACACATACAATACTGTGCATACATGTGTGCAGAGTGTTGTGTACTTACGTTTGTGAAGGTGAATCTTGTACATTTGTGTGGTATGTATGTATTAGCCCCGTGTATTTATGATTCAGCATTCACCACCCTAAAAATGTGTAGAATTTTGGCCAAATAATTAATTTAAAACATTTTTTTTATCCTTTATATTGTTGTTCTCTGAAAAATACCGTTTTTTCCGCAGCAAACATATCTCATTCACCCAGAGTTGGTAGGAATGAGTGTAGTTTAGTTAGTTTGAAGGATTTGAATGTGTACTTTTAAAGCGTCAATCAATTGTCTGCCATGAATGCGTGCTCGTGACATGGAGCCGCTGACCGGATCTGTTAGCAAGAAGGCGCTGGGATGCGCAGCAGCAGCTGTTTATGTTCACTGCAGAAATCCAGACTGACTTAACAGGCTGTTCTGGCTCAACGAGCGAGGAAAATATGCCAGGCGCCGTGACAAAGCGCCGGCTCGGATACGACTTGTCACTGTCGCGCTGACTTTGTTTAGCTAACCCGAGGTGGTCTGGACTCTGTCTGCATCACGCATGAAGAGGCACTGGATTCACTGATGGAACAGGACGGCCAGAGTGCGTGCTCGCTCAAGCTGCACGTTATAGCTTATGTCACATGACCATCATCTGTGATCAAGGTTTGGGTCTTTCAATAAGTATGTAAATGATTTACTATTTACAGTAATTCCAAAATGTCATGGCAATCGCAAAATCAGGGATGCACCAATCCACATTTTTTCACGTCCGATGCGATCCCTGAATTTGGATATCTACTGATACATATCAGAGCTCTCTTGCATAATATGCAACCACGCCAAGTGAATATCAGCAAATGTAGCTAGAAGAACACCAGCCACTGTGGTCGTCTTCCCCACATGCAGCTCCGGCTGACACGTTCACAACTTTACACACAAACACAAAACTCTTAACATCACTCATAACTTTCGGGTCGCTGCAATCGCTTTTAATGATTATTGCTGATTTGATAGGAGGCTGTGATAAACTCCTTTCTACGGCAAGCATGACATTTTAGCCACGTTAGTTTTGTGTAGTGTTAACACTCCACTCGCACGCATGCACACACACTGTATGTACTGAGGGAAAAAACTATCTGAACCCCAGCTGATTTTGTAAGTTTGCCCACTAACAAAGAAATGATCAGTCTATAATTTCAATGGTAGGTTTATTTGAACACCGAGAGACAACAATGACAAAAAAAAATCCAGAAAAATGCGTTTCAAAAAGAGTTATAAATTAATTTGCATTTCCATGAAGGAAATAAGTATTTGATCCCTTGAAAAACGTGCTTCAGTACTTGGTGGCAAAATCTTTGTTGGCAATCACAGAGGTCAGACGTTTATTGTAGTTGGCCACAAGGTTTGCACACATCTCAGGGGGGATTTTGACCCACTCCTCTTTGCAGGTCCTCTCCAAGTCATTAATGTTTCGTGGCTGATGTTTGGCAACTCAAACCTTCAGCTCCCTCCACAGATTTTCTACGGGATTAAGGTCTGGAGACTGACTAGGCCACTCCATGACCTTAATATGCTTCTTCTTGAGCCTATCATTTTTTGCCTTGGCCGTGTATTTTGGATCATTGTCATGCTGGAATACCCAACCACGACCCATTTTCAATGCCCTGACTGAGAGAAGGAGGTTCTCACCCAACACTTGACGGTACCTGGCCCCATCCATCCTCCCTTTGATGCGGTGCAATTGTCCTGTCCCCTTGGCAGAAAAACACCTCCAAAGCATAATGTTTCCACCTCCATATTTGACGGTGGGGACGGTGTTTTTGGAGTCGTAGGCAGCATTCCTTCTCCTCCAAACACGGCGAGTTGAGTTGATGCCAAAGAGCTCAATTGTGGTCTCATCTGACGACAACACTTTCACCTAGTCTTCCTCTGAAGCAGTCAGATGTTCAGTGGCAAACTTCAAACGGGCTTGTAGATGGACTTTCTTGAGCAGGGGGACCTTGAGGGCACAGCAGGATTTCAGTCCTTCACGGGGTAGTGTGTTTCCAACTGTTTTTGTGGTGACTATGGTCCCAGCTGCCTTGAGATCATTGACAAGTTCCTCCTGAGTGGTTTTCGTTATCATTGAAACTCCACGAGGTGAGATCTTGCATGGAGCTCCAGACCGAGGGAGATTGGCAGTTAACTTGTGTTTCTTCCATTTGCGAATAATTGCACAAACTGTTGTCACCAAATGGCGATGGTCTTGTAGCCCATTTCAGCCTTGTGTAGGTCCACAATCTTGTCCATGACATCCTTGGAAACCTCTCTGGTCTTGGCCATGGTGCAGAGTTTGGCATCTGGATTGATTGATTGCTCCGGTAGACAGGTCTCTTTTATACAGGTAACGAGCTGAGAGGGCTCCCAATGTCAGCTCGTTACCTGTATTAGATCCACCTGGGAGCTGGAGATCTTGCTAACGAATAGCGGATCAAATACTTATTTCCTTCATGGAAATGCAAAATAATTTATAACTCTTTTTGAAATGCATTTTTCTGGATTTTCTTTGTCATTGTTGTCTCTCAGTGTTCAAATAAACCTACCATTGAAATTATAGACTGGTCATTTCTTTGTTAGTGGGCAAACTTACAAAATCAGCTGGGGTTCAAAAAGTTTTTTCCCCTCACTGTAATATACACACAAATACATATACATACATATACATATATATTTGGTTGCATTGCGCCAGTTGTCGGTGTGGCGTCAACTGCGGGTTCCGTATTATTGCTCAAGGGACACTTTGACGTGATCACAAAAGTGATCGGAGAATCGAACCTGCAACCTTTGGTTGAGCCATGCCGCCACCATATTAGATAGATGTTTGTGTGAAGCTAATCTGTATTTACAAGAATCCCAGCAAAGTCACTCTGTTAAAAAAAGGCATGTGCAGAAGAGGTTACAATTTGCCAAAGAACACAGAAACTGGTCTAAAGAGAAATGGAGGAACATTTTGTGGACTGATGAGAGTAAAATTGTTCTTTTTGGGTCCAAGGGCCGCAGACAGTTTAAGAGAAACCCCCAAACTGTCAATTCAAGCCAGTGAAGCATCATTGATATGGGCATGTTTCTCCTACTATGGTGTTGGGCCTATTTATCCCATAGCAGGGATCATGGATCAGTTTGCATATGTCAAAATACTTGAAGAGATCATGTTGCCTTATGCTGAAGAGGACGTGCCCTTGAAATGGCTGTTTCAACAAGACAATCACCCCAAACACACTAGCAAACCAGGAACTTCTTGGTTCCAAACCAACAAAATTCATGTTATGGAGTGGCCAGTCCAATCCCCCGACCTTAATCCAATGGAGAACTTGTGGGGTGACATCAAAAATGCAAAACCAAGAAATGTTGGGGAAATGAAAGGTGCTACAAGTTGGTTGAGTCCATACCACACAGATGTGACGCAGTTATAGAAAACAAAATATTAGTTTTACAGGATTGCCAAGTACTAGAATCCTAGAAAGTTTGTACAAAATAGTTTTGTGTTTGTAAAGTCAATGGCAGACACTGCTAATTATTTTAAAACACAGCCCTTTCAACAAATTGCCCAACTACACAGCCTTAAGAGCGTGCATATCGTCAATGCTGGCTCTTGTTTGTTTTCTGAGAATCTACTGCACCTACTGGTAACTTTTTTGCCATGTAGCAATACAAATTTACTAATAACAGTACTTCATTTGTTCATCACATTGGACTGCTATTATTTTGAACACTACTGTATAGATATTCTTCTAGCTGCAATTGGTGATACTCTTGACTACGTTCACTGATGTTTGCTGATATTCTTTTAGCTACGGTCGCTAACACACATTTGGCTACATTTGCCGACATTATTTTAGATATGTTTGCTGACAACATTAAAGCAAGGAAGTTGCTCATGCATCGGAAGTCACTGCAGGTGGAATCTGAAATTTCCGATATGTGATTTACACTGGTATCGGAAACAGATACCAAACAACATACCATGTTAATACAACACCTTGTGCAGAATTTCAATTGGATGTTTAGGTGCGTGCTATGACCTTCAGCCAAGGCCATGACATCATTGCTTTTCTCTACATGATCTCCCCTTTGATGATCTTGACAGAAAAAGCCAATATGAAACTAGCATTCACACAAAAACAACAATTTTTGGGAATGATATCATGCCATTTAGTCACGTTTCTTCTTTATAAACTAAGTCCTTAGGTTCTGCAGAATGTTAATTTCTTTTGTGTGTGTGTGTGGGGGGGGGGGGTGTTCTAGTCCTAGTCGTCAGTGCAGCGAAGCGTGCACGTGTGACATCTTGATGTGATCAGCAATTCCCCGCCCGCCGCGGTTCAGAGTTTCAAAAGGGCCGATTAATGAATGAAACTCATCTCGGGCTGACGTGAATGAGTCTAGTCAGCGATGGCGGTCCAGGTGCAGCGGCATTAGACAGACACTATTGTGCTCTGGGCTGGCTGTAGGAATCCCTATCCATTCACCATTGTGCTGTGGGGTCGCACCAACAGGTTGGGGACGGTTTGACTGCCAGGTCACCCCCCACTCCACCCTCCAAGCTAACATGAATGAGCTCAATGCAGTGCAAGCTTTTTAATGTGACTTCAGCTCCAGCTAATCGTTTCCACCGCTCTGGAATCACACTTACATCACGGCGGGCTGGGGAAAAACGTGTTTTCCTCCTGAAAGTTGGCTAAGTCACTGCAGGCTTGTGTCCACATCCATCCCCACCAAACAGAAGCCAAAAGCCACAGAGCACAAAAAGAGGAAATAAGATATTCAAACCCACTTTCTTGTCATAGCACTGCAACTTCCTGTGCTGAGGAAACCGGATGACGACGTTTTTGGGGCTTTTTTTGGTAGTTCAGATGAACGCCATCGATTTCTTACGTAAGGCAGCATCCTGTGGCCGACTGGAGCGTAATAATAACATTATAGCTCTTAAAGTTGGCAGCGGCTCACCCTCGGGAGAAACGGAGACACAGCTGAGACAAAGCAGCGTCCCGTGTTTAGTTCTGCACGTCCAGCGATCAATCATGAGTGTCAGTTTGAACAAGTCCAAACCCAGAACACGCTGGACCTCGTAAAGACGGGGAAGAGGAAACGCAGATGATGAGCCTCAGACCTTATCTGTGTGTATGTGTGTGTACTTGATTGGCTTCCAGGAACACGTTGCCAAGCGCTTTGAGATGCAAGTCAGCACAAGAAGGAAAGTGTGTTTATAAGTGGGAGCACACAGATGAATGACCCCCCCCCTTCCCGTTGGGAGTTCCTGGGCGGAGTCAAGCTCGGCGGCTCGTATAAACCCGAAGCCCAAATAAGACAAGACGTGACAAGCTCCCAAACTCTCGCCACTAGCTTCCGTTCTCCTCCGGCCAGAGAAAATAAAAATTCCCCAAAAGCTCCCCGGCCTTTACACCCCCGGTGAATCCCTCACAAGTGTAATCAGTCGTGATAAAGTCTTTAATTAATGCAAGAGGAAAGGAAAGGCCGCTACTTAAAAGCAAATCACATCTTAGCTTCTCCTCACATGACTCAACTTCCAGCTTTTTTTTCTTGTCTAAAAACTGCAATAGATAAATGAGCTCAAGACCCACGTTAGAAATGCAGCTCCTCCTAAACTTGGGGGAAAAAACCCACCATGCATTGGCATAAAATGGACATAAACACTAATCCCTACATAGTTTCATAGTTCATTGGTTCCAGACTCGGCCGTGATAAGTTAATTTCTGCCAAGTCCATCCATCCATTCCATCCATTTTCCTCTGCTCATCCGGGTCCAGGTCGCGGGGGCAGCAGCTTCAGTAGGGAAGTCCAGACATCCCGGTCCCCAGCGACCTCTTCCAGCTCCATCGGGAGGACACCAAGGCGTTCCCAGGCCAGCTGTGAGACATAGTCCCTCCAGCATGTCCTAGGTCTTCCCGGGGGCCTTCTCCCGACCGGTCATGCCCGAAACACCTCACCAGGGAGGCCCCCAGAAGGCATCCGGATGAGATGCCCGAGCCACCTCAACTGGCTCCTCTCGATGTGAAGGAGCAGGGGCTCTACTCTGAGCTCCTCCCGGATGGTCGAGCTCCTCACCCTACCTTTTAGGGTGAGTCCAGCCACCCTACAGAGGAAACTCATTTCCGCCGCTTGTGTCCGCGATCTTAGTCTTTCGGTCATGATCCATAACTCATGACCATAGGTGAGGGTGGGAACGTACATCGATCGGTAAACAGAGAGCTTTGCCTTCCGGTTCAGCTCTCTCTTCACCACGACAGTCCGGTACAGCGACCGCATTACTGCAGATGCTGCACCGATCCGTCTGTCGATCTTACGCTCCAACCTTCCCTCACTCGTGAACAAGACCCCGAGATACTTGAACTCCTTCACCTGAGGCACTCACTCCCAACCCGGAGGGTACAGTCCACCTGTTCCTGACTGAGGAATCATACTTGCCAGAATTTCTGCCAAGTATGATTCCGTGTTTATATCAAGAATATTCGGCAGTTGGAACATAGAAGTCCTGTCATCACCTTCTAAATATGCTTTTTAAGATTTTTAGGGCCTTATAAAAATGAATTACCCACTATTTCCCAATATAGTAGACATAACAAGAGAAATAATTAATAAGATGTAATATAAACTCTCACATGCTAGCATGTCGGTATAGTCGATGTAGCCATTTTGCTGGAAAATGAATTCGGGCCAAAACTACATATTTCCTTCTTTTTTTAATAATCATTATTTATAAATAGAATATTTTCATATTTAAGAGCATGGAAAACCAGTACATGACCTTCTAAATAAGGTTTTGCATACCTTTTCCCTAATATAGTAGAGATAACAGAAAATAAGATGTGTAAATAAGACTTCTCCTTGTGTGTTTTGCTGTTAATGTGTTCCACCGCTAGCGGAGCGTGGTGGCAGGCAGACCGGGGGGGGGGGGGCATACCTCATGTTAGGGATTATTGCGCCTGCCGTTCCGGCGATCAAGTCTGGTGCTTGTGTGTCCCGCCCAACATTACAGTAACATTAAGAATTACATTGTAGAACACTGCATATCGTCACAACCTCTTTGAATGTGTCTTCTGAATGCCTTATATGTTTGTGTTTTACTTCATTGAGCCATTTTTATACTTGAAAAAATATTATTTGCTTGAACATGCATATATTTGGGAGAATAATAGGCCGTGTTCGACCACAAAACAGCACGATTTAGTCATTAATACATTTTTGGTTAACCTGCGAAGTGAAGCCGTGAAATTCAAAGAACAAAGTGGCGAGGGATTATTATAATGTACATCAAGCACTGATAAAGAACACAAACGACATGAATTTACCACAACACACATGAATCAAATAGCCCATTTGCTTGATGATCAATAAAATAGCTTCCAGCGTTTAACTCGGCACACTGGGCCAGCCAATAAAGTCTGACTTTGGAAATGCCGCCCCACATCAGTTATTCAGCAAGAGGACTTTTGGGGGTCAGCGTGAAAACCACCAGCAACTATCTGCCTAACGGATGACACGAAAAAGCACCAACGCTTCGTCAACTCAAAACCAACAGCCGCGTTTACGGCGCTTCTGCCCGAACGTCTCGTCTTTTCACATGCGGCGTCAAAAACAGCAAGTTGACTTCACACGGACGTCCCACACTCAAAAGACAAGAGCCGGGCCCCAATAAAACTCCGACAATAGGCGTCACTCTGGAGTAGAGACCCTATTTGTATTCATGTGGTGCATTTTAAAAGGCCACCTTTCTGGGCTTTTTTTAACTGAAATAGTCAGCAGTAACAACTCATTCCCGCTTGAAATCAAACAAGCTTTCCATTTATAAACAGTTTAGCCATATTAGCTACAAAAATGCAAGGTTGCAGTGCGTTTCATCAGAAATTGTTGTCATTAGAATACAGTGCATCCATTCCAATTCATTTTTCCAATAAAAAATCATGTAAATCCAACTCATTCATTCCAGGAAGCCAAAATTGTCAACACAAAACATGTTTTTAGAGTTTTAAATGCATAAAACTATTTTAAATGGTGTATGAAAAAAATAAACAAACATTTAGAGTCACTTTTACCTTCACTGAAAACTTGAATGATGCCAAAGAAACGGTGGGTAGCATGACACCATCTTCCTGTTTTGCCATGAGTTACTACAGCTATTTCTTGAATTCAGTAGTGTTGCTCACCCTTTCTTTTGATCATGACTGAAATAAAACCTCAAAATGATAAAGAAGTTGAGAAACACTATTGAATTCAAGAAATAACTCATAGCAAAACAGGAAGGTGGTGTCTGTGTTGATCTTGCTGCCACATTGTGTGTTCACTGACGTAAAAGGAGCCTTAAATGTTCATTTGTCCCATTTCAAAAGCATTTAGAAATGTTTTATGCACATAAAACTAAAATTGTAAAACTATTAAATTTTGTGTTCAGATTTGTGAAACATGTGGCGTACCTTGGTTACCTAGCAAATAATTTCGTAAACGGACTAGACTTGCACTTCCTGTTTCCATGTACTGGCACGCAAATGGACCTCTAGCAAGGATATTTTGTGACAAAAATACAAAGAACACAGTTGAACTCAGACAGTGTATGAATAACATCACAATATTGCACGCTAACCGGAAAATGTACTCAAACCCAGTAAATTTCAGACGTTAAAAACAAAAAACACACTAACCTTGGATTGAGCTAATTGAGTTTCCACTGTACGTCAAAAATGTCTGCATTTTTTTGCCTTGGTTTGTGTCCATCTCCCGGTTGGCGTGTGTTATTTTTTATTTTCATTTCATTTTATTCCTTATTATTTATCACAAAATCACCAAAAAAAAAACGAAACAAGGAGACTTTCTTTCAAGAAGACTGTGGAATTTTTTGCAGCCGTTATCAATAAGAAAAGCATAAACTTGTGGCATAACTGCAGCAACAGAGTGACGTAATGGATGTGACGACGTGGCAGGGGGACTATGTGATCTGGCTCCGCGTTCCATGCAAACGCTGAGACATTTTGTGATAAAAATACGTTAACACAACAAGACGTGCGCCATATTGTATGGCAATTTTCTGGTTAGTATACAATACGGCGCATGTCTTGTTGTGTTATTAGTACAACTCTGTTCCTAATGTAAAATGTCCTTTTGTGATCAAATTTGCTTGTTGATACATGGAAACAGGAAGTGGAAGTCAGCGTCATCGCCCGTCTATGACATCATCAGTGGTTGACGCTGTAGTTCTTTGCTAGCGGTGTACATCGCAAGCTTGGTTAGCATGTTTTTCGTCAAAAATGTATGCAAAAATTTCACCTCTGTTGCGTACCTTCCGGTTTGTGTCTTGGGGCGTTATTAATACACGCCGCGACGCCAACTGTGTCGGAAACGGGAACCAGGTGTCAGCTAAGTCGCCGGCCTATGAAGTCATCAGCTGTTTTTCTAGCCAGCACGATTACGCCACAAGCCTCTGCTTCTTTTATTCAGTACAGCTGCAAAAAGTGCCACAAAGGAGCCAGGGAAAGCTGCAAATGGCAGCATTGAGTATCCGATGAAGGTAAAAGTGATGTTAAATGGCCATTTATATGCAGTTACACTTGTCTTCTGCATGCAAAGGATGAATTGGACTTTATTTCTAGTATTCGGAAAAAGTGCGTATCGTTTTAAGTTGGCTCTTCTTGAACGGATTGATGACGCTAACTGAGGTTCCGGTGTATAAATGTTAAAAAATGAGAGGCATTTCCCGTTAAAGCGACACATCAAAAGCAAATGGGGGGTCGTGTAGTCCCACCTCGGGGTCTGACTTTTTTTATTTGCGGCTTCATGTTGTCTCGCGTGCAGCGTCAAATAACGACTTAATGCTCTCGTCATCGTCATTAAGTGTGATGGATTAAGACCGAGGGGCCTCCGTGGTTGTTTGCATTAGCGGCGGGACGGTTTGCCTGATGCGAGATCGACGCTGACGGTTCTTTTTCTGCAACTGATTTGCTGACTTTTACATTTATGAGCATTGTGTCGCATAGGGTCGGGGGGGCATGATTTGCCAATCACAGGAAGCAGACAAAATAACGGAGATGTTTGGTAAAGCTTTCTGTAAGACTGCACGACGTGTCAGTGTGGACAAGAAGTACCTGAGAAGTATTTCAGATATGGTACTACAAATCTTACTTCAAACTTGCAAACATAAACACCATGAAGAATTACATCTTACCTTCTGTGAGCCATGTCTCCTGGAGTTGGCTTAGGTCCTGGAAGAGGTCTACGGAGGAGATCAAACTGAGTCTCGATCCTGCGGTCAAATGAAATCAAATTTACCTTCAGATTCCTGAGGGGGTAATTCTGTGTCCATGTATTTCCGTTTGGCTGCCATCAACAGTCGATTCGGGGGCCCATTTCCTTGCGACTTCTGCAAAAACAAAACACACTGATGTTGACAGATGAACATCGAGAAGCAGAACCAAACAGAACCGAGCCGAATGAGCCCTTTGCGCACACGCACTAATAATATTCATAATGCAAGCCGGGTTCGTAAATAGGATCCACTGGTTTTTCAAGTCCCAAAAAAACCCTCAACAACAAGCGGTGTGATGTTGACCCTCACTCCCACGGAACCAACTCGCTGCTTTAAGTTAAGGCAGGACGGGGAGCTCCTTTTCGGTCTAAGCAGCGTCCGAAAGCGACTTGCTGAAAAGTGCAAACGGCGGCGGCGGACTCGCCCGGTCCATACGTACGTTTGCTAAAGTGAAAGGCACTTGCTGGTCCAAATATGCATCCATGTTACGGTCCATCCGTCAGCCGTCTGCGGTCATTTGGGCCGAGCGGAGCGGGAGCCGCGCAGCCTGCAAACCTGGGGAGGGAGGCGGAGGGAGGGGGTTAGAGATGGCTGTGAATGGAGCTGCATGCATAATGAGCTCCATTCACAAAAAAGAAAAAAAAAACACTGAGGGGAAGTGATGGCGAGTGATTGCACAGCAGGCTGCTGCCCTCGTTTACAAATCTCTGCTTTTGAGTCCCAACTCAACTATTTGCTCATTATCAGGACTTTAAGTTAGATGGACGACGAACAGCAAACTTACGTGATCTTGTCTGCGTGTGTAACCGCGTCAATGTCGCCTATTTGCACTTGAAAACGCACTCAAAGTGATTTAAAAATGTGCTGGGGTGAATTTGGAAGACTTGTTTTTCGGTCTTTATGGCCAAAGGCGCTTGATGATTGGTGCAGTTCCTCTTTTTTCCTTCTTTCAGGGTCTCCAGTTTCATGTCTTTGTGCTGACTTATGAATGAGGCTAAATTCCGCCTCCTCGGCCAATCACAATCCTGGTAGTTGGCTTGCTGGCAAGAAGGGGTGGGCCTAAAACCCAGGAGCCAATCGCGTCCCCCCTAAACCCACCGCGCTTGTGCAGGACTTTCCAGTTGTTTTCATTCACAAAAAAAAAAAATCGGGGGGGAAGAAGAAGAAACTTCCATTCACAAAAAAAACCTGCCCTGGCTTGTTTTTTCCCTCCTTGTTTACCTCATTTCACTCCTCGGAGATCCGACCTTCAACCAGGCAGGAAAAGAGGCACACAAAGTGACGTAAACCAGCCCAAAGCTAAGCATGCTTGTGGTATTTCAAGTCCACAACAAATGACGACTGATGTTTGCCTGGAAGACGAGCACCACTTTAGCCAAAGACTTCATGCAGAAAATCAACACAAGTGGAACTTCGCTCACATTTAGCTGTTAGCCACTCCCGGTAACGTCAGAACGCAAAGTTTTAGCGGTTAGCTCCCGCTACTACATCAGGATGCTAACCAGCTAAAAGCCAATTGGTTTTCAAAGCCTAACGTTGTCAAACACCAGTCAACATCTACTTATTGATAAATGGTATGAGTAAGTACACTACAAGTAAAAGTCCCGTTTTTCAACAAGGTTTTCTGACACACTTCCTGTCTTGCCTCGTGGCGGTGCTGCCCCCTATCGACGTGGAGGTTGGAACGTGCGTTTATTCTTGGGCACATTTTAGGTACAGTATATCATTTATTAAGAAAACAAACAAACAAACCGAAAACCTGCAGTATTCTTATAAAAATAAACTAATAATATAACGTGAAAAAAGTTTTATGACAATATATGAGGAAATAACATCGAGTTGAGCAGCACGGTGTATGAGTGGGTAGCACGTTGGCCTCACAGCCAGGAGGTTCAGGGTTCGAATGTCCATTGGGCATCTCTGTGTAGAGTTTGCATGTTCTCCCCGTGCGTGCGTGGGTTTTCTCCGGGTACTCCGGTTTCCTCCCACATTCCAAAAATTTGCAGGTTAGCTTAATTGGCGACTCTAAATTGTCCATAGGTATGAATGTGAGTGTGTATGTTTTTTTGTCTATATGTGCCCTGGGATTGACTGGCGACCAGTCCAGGGTGTACCCCGCCTCCTGCCCAAAGTCAGCTGGGATAGGCTCCAGCATCCCCGCGACCCTAATGAGGATAAGCGGTATAGAAAATGAATGATGAATACAAAGTTCAAATATTTAAAAAAAGTGTTAATGTGTGTTTGAGAAGCAAACAAAACAAAATAAAGTTGTAATTTTTGGGAGATTAGTTTTGATTAGTAGATTCAGATTCAGGGTGTGCTGGAAGATTAGTTGCGGAAAAAGTTGTAATGCTACAAGAATTAGTACCACTAGTACCACTGGAATAACGTCATATCTACGAGAAGATAATTTACAAGAAGAAAGTGGAAATAGTGGGAAAATTACAAAAACAAACTTGTAATATTATTAGCAAATAAATGTGATTTTAGTAGCACAGAGATGAAATATTATTATTTTTTTAAATATATTTTAACAGTTGCAATATGATGAGAAATAATGTCCCAATATTACGAGTAACACATTTACAAGGATTAAGAAGAAAAACAAACAAAAACAACACAAAACATGGGGGGAAAAAAGCAATGATCAAGGTTGATAATTTTAATATATAACATTATATAAATAAAAAATAAACATATATATTATAAATATAATATAATGTCATATAATAATAAAATAAGCCTAATTGTAGGCTTTTTCATCTACAGTATATCACAAAGTTGAGATGCAGTTTCAAGTAAGGAAAAAGTACAACATTCATTTCTCGTCTCACCTCACCTCCATATAGAATCTCTTTACCCCACTAGCATTGTTGCCTTTTCCATTTTGAAATGCCAGACCTTGTGACCGTGTGCCAGACGGCTTACAAGAAATGAAAGAGGAATATTTACAGTGGACCATAAAATATTTACACCTAAAATGAAAGCTGTCACATGTGATTACAATACACCTCCAGGGGAAGTAGGAAAAAAAACTTGACTCGTGGCACACGTCTGAGGAGCGCACATGTTCTTGATCACGTTCATAATAGGAAAGAAATCAAATGAGCATCGGCAGGCGTCTTTAGCGCAAAGCCTAAGGAGCACGGTCGGCGGCCACGGATCATCGCGGTACAAGATTGCGGCTGCGACAGCTTCTGCGGTCTGTCTTTACGTGCAGAGACAGACTTGCTCCGGCTTGCTCAGCAGAGACAAAAGTACTGACAGACAGACGGGAGACACTCAGCGCGCTGCCGTGCAGAGAGGACTCAAAGTGCTTATTGATTCGAGCTGGATGAACGGAACGCCATTATGGCAGCTCAAGCTTTGTCGATGGAGACAAACACTGTAAAGAACCTCTAAGAGTGACGTGAGAAAAAGCAGAGTGGCGGTAGAGGAGTACAGTCACGGTGGACATGAAAGGAGGGAAAGTACCCAACCCCATTTCTACGATGAAGAAATGACCACTTCAAAATCTAATTGACATTTTATATTCTTGTGGCAGATGAGAATTCCCTTACTTTTCTAGTTTTTTTTTGGTGCAAATTTCTCCTTGCCCCTCCGTGAATCACCACCTTACCGCGGTGGAGGGGTTTGAGTGCCCGAGTGATCCTAGGAGCTATGTTGTCGGGGGCTTTATGCCCCTGGTAGGGTCTCCCAAGGCAAACAGGTTCTAGGTGACGAGCCAGACTAAGAGTGATTCAG